>VWZF01003337.1:0-16195 GCA_013396755.1 Sclerurus mexicanus
TTTAAACCAAAACCACTACACTACTCCACAGCTAAGAAGACCTCTGCTCCTGGAACAAGTGTAACAACAGAGACTGTTGCAGATAGAGTAAATGTGTTTTAAATTACTCTTTCTATATGTATTGTTTGTGTTGCTGGTAAGCATGAATCAAGTTTGGAACCAAAAATTTGTATTTGGCCCTAGTCAAAAATGTCATAAAAATTATTGTTGGATTTGTATTATGAATTTGGCTGAAATTTGGAAACAAAATCAAATTCTAAATCAGGTAACTCTCAAAGATGTCTCATTGGGCTTTAAAGACATCTTCCATAAACTTACTTCATGGTTACCAAACTGGACCTGGATAAAACAACTGTTTATATTAGTTATGTTTATCATTAGTGTTTGCATAATAGTTAGCTGCATGATTTGATGCTATAGCTGTTGTTCATCTTTTTCATATAGAATTAGATAAGTTAAGTATGAATAGTAGAGACTGGGCAAAATATGAGTTTTCTCAAGTCTTGTTATAGTTCCGGTACCTCGTTGGAATTCCTCCCAAAAAAGCTTGGAGCCAACGCCTGAGTTTTGTAAAGATGGTTAACAAAGGACTGGATGAATATTCATATCCTGATGTAATGACTTAGTCCAGAGCCTTTTGTTCTGGTCTTTCCCCAGGCTGGGAGGGGGAGGGAAGACAACTCAGGGTGGGGGAAGTGGCCAGGGTTTCTGCGTTTTTCTGCACAGGCTCAGTAAGCTGAGCCTCTCAGCAGAGTGAGCAAGGACAAGGCCACACCAGGTCCAGCATCACTGGAGGGCTAGGACTGTGTCTCTCCCTCTCTAACTCGGCTGATCGCCTCTGGGAGCCGGAGCCCACTGCAGGAGCTGCCCGAGCCGGGAGTGGTGCCGCCTGCGAGGGCGACCAGCCAAGCCGGGAGAAGTGCTGAGAGAGAGGCCAACTGGCCAAGGCACGACATCACCACCTGCTGTCCGTAAATATAACTGCATCCCTTTTTCTTTGGAGCCAAAGACATTAACTGTTTGGCCCTTTTCATTTAAAGGGTTTATTACAAAGTGTATTTTTTTGTTTGGTCCTTTCTGGACATATATATATATATGTATTGTGGTTAAGAACTGTTATCCTTTTCATATATATATATTTTTTTTAATTAAAGTTCTGTTTTCTAAATTTAAAGGAGAGGGATTATTTCTTTTTTGGCCAACAGAGATATCTTAGTTCTCCCCTGAACTATGACAAGTCTCTAAAGGGGGGAAATGATGCCTAAGGATTTTAGTGTATATTTTTTAGATTTTTAGAGTTCTATAGATTGCATGAATTCTCCTAAGTTGTTCACATAATTAGGTGGTGTTAGAAGTTACTAAAATGTTTTCTCACACATTACTGAGTTTTGCCAAGGACACGGTGTTTTGAAGAAGCACCTGCAAGATAACTTGAAGACAAAACAGAAGAGAAGGCCCAGAGCCCTTGGAGAGGCTCCAAGGGGCAGTTCTGAACTTTTTGAGAGTGGGCACCGGGGGAAATGGGTACCACAGGTTGGTTTTAGATATCATATATGCTAATTACTGGAAGTTATAAAAACTGTAACATTACTGAACACGTGTGCATACTTCTGGTGTGCACCTGGAAGCTTCCAAATAAAGGTATTTATCTATCTATCTCCACTAATGTTGTTTTGAGAGTCTTTTTCAGGAATTTTAGGCATCAATGCTGCAGTATAAATCAGCCTACTGGGTCTGGTGGTAGAGGTGGAAATGCTGGGGCAAGAAAAGAAAGTAAGTTGGAAAAGTCCTCCCTAACCCATCATCCTCAATTTTTGGATAACACCCTGATGCTCCCTGAACATTGCTCCTGGACTTTATTTTGGATTTCTTGGCATCGTTCCGCCAAATGGGAGAAGACACAACAGTTACCTGGCTTGGGAAGAGCAGGATGCATGGAAGGTTTAGAGCTCCCTGCAGCCCCTTGCTATTAAATCTGAGACTAACAGTGACCATGATTTGTCTCCTCCTACTTTAGAATTGCTTTGGAAATAAATCAATTGGGAAAAAAATCACCACCTGGTGCAGGCAATGGGCAGATATGTGTGCTGCCCAAGGCCTTTGCAGGGAAGAGTGGAGAAGGAGCAGGCACAGGGAGAGATACTGAGTTTGATGAGAGAAGCAAAACTGGTCCAGTGACTTGCAGAATTATCTTAGGTTATGCTAAATATTGATTTTTATTATTTTATTTTGCTTCTTATTTCCCTGCTTGCTGTGTTGCCCAAAAGCCAACTCAAGGTATAGGCAGCCAGGCATAGCAGCCAAGGGATATCATAGACAAATGAAACAAGAGCTTTATATGCCCCATAGATGGCATGTGTGTGTGGAAATGGCCAAATGGAATCACATTAAATTAAGGATAGAAATTCATGGTTTCAACTCTACATGTCCTGTCTCCAGAGAGGCAGAAAGGCAGAGGTCCATGTGAAACCCTCCCCAGAAAGCAAACCCTCCTTTGATGATGGCACTACAGTAAAACACGCTCCCCCCAGTAGATCATGGGCAGTTGAGGACAGTCCTGTTTCCCCATCATCCACCATTATCATAGAATCATCTAGGCTGGAAAAGACCTCCAAGGTCATCAAGTCCAACCGTTAAGCTCATGGACCATTTATCAGAGCCACTGCTTTTTAATCCCTCACAGCTTTATTGTCACTGATGGTTTCGGAGCAAACAATCAACCAGTGCTGCATATGCCAATAAACAAGCCACCCAGAATAATTAGCAAATGCACAAATTATTTCAGTCTGTGTTGCAATCAGAAACCATGACTGAGGCCTTTGGCCAGGCAATGCAACCAACACCCTACTCAGGGAACATGACTTAACTTGGTGTCTCTGGTGTTGAGATGGCCCCTCCACTGTAAGACCCTCCAAGTTCACTTCTTTTCATGCCATGGGGATGCTGCCACAAGCAACCCACTCATTTCACAAATAGACCCTGGTGTGAGATACCATAATTACATGTACAGTTTAGGAAATGGGAATAAAGAGCAACTTGACAATGCCCTCAGTGCCACGTTATTTATGGTAACTATTAAAGACGTGCACAGACAAAATTGCAGGTGCACTTCTGTTCTCTTCTCATCAACTGAGTTCAAAAGGAATTTGGTAGCAGCTCAACACCTGTCCAAACGCACGGTAAGACCAGGAAGGGTGATGCTGCAGGTATCTAACCAACTAATTTTATCTCATTACCTGCAACATGTTGAGGAGCAGACTCCGGAATTTGGTTCCTTCCACCATGAAGAGGGCCATTTTGTCACAGAGCTTGGCTGCTGTGGAAGCAAAGCTGCGGTCCATCACTGCTTTCTGGTAGATGGTCTTGACTATCTCCCCCAGCATCTCCTCCGAATTGGTGGAGTTCTGGGCTTCCTCCATGAATGTGGTGAGCTTGGAGTCAACGTCACTGCTGTTGTTTCTCATGCTGTTGAGAATTTCAATTAGTTTGTCCATTTTATTCTTTTCAGGATCGGTGGTTTCCACCGTGACTTCGTCCTGGTCCGTGAAAAGGGAAAGACAAGGCGTCTGTTACACAAGGAAAAAACAGACATATCAGCCCTTCTCCTTCCATAAACAGCAAAGGGGGAAGGGGATTGCATAAACATATAAACATATATAGAAAAAACAAAACATCTTTTAAGCAGCACAATGGTATAATCTCAGCATTGAAAACCACAAGTGAATGAATCCTGTCCCAGAAATTCTCTCTCCATTTCCCACAGCACTCAATCCCAAAGTCTTCTCCCTCAAGAAGAAAATTTCTTCAAGGGTCCTGAGCCAGGATGCCAAAGTCTGACCACTCCTGACTGCCTTTGGCATTTTGGACCAGTTTCTGGGGGTGTCTGTGACATGGTGATTATGGACTATTTTTTGCCTCTATTTTGAAAGTGCACCAATGTTTACAAAATGATCAGATAACAATCTTACAAAAATGTCTACTTTTAAATATATATTTAATGACTTAAATTGATATTAAAGAGTCACATGATCCCAGCATTTGAAAAACTCTTAACTCTCCCATCTCTTGGATGTTACACTTTTCACTTCACATCATAACCATAGAATTTATTGTTTCTTTTCAACATTTAACTATGCATTTGCCCCTTTCCTCCAGTGTAAGGCATGCATTCTGCTTGCTCTGGTCTGTTCCCTTCTCCTCCTCTAGTTCAATCTTAAAACATGCTATATAACACAAAACTGTAATAATTTTTCAGACAACTCTGTATTTGGGCTGAATTAGATGCTAATGTTTTTGGTTTGTGTTTGGCCCAGCCACCTGTGAGGAGTTGTGCTTCTCCTGCCATGTTATGGGAAAACAGGCTGATAAAGACAGTCTCTNGTTGTGAGCCTGTTGACCCTTGAGGATGCAGCCACTGCTCTGGGGGTTTGGGCATTCCGGGGGTCGGTAAGACAACTCCATGGGAAATACCTGGGCAATTTGGGTGTTAATACTTGGGGGCTTATTTTCCCTTTTCTCTCTCTCTCTCTCTCTCTTGGTTTGTTTTTTTTTCCCTGTTTACTTGGCCACTTTTGGTAATAAAACTACTGTTTGGGTTAAGCTTTCAGCGATGTCTCAGTTTCAGCTTCCACAGCCCTTGGGACCCTCCCTGAAACAAACTCCAATGCCAAATATCAGTTGGAATTGTCCAGAACTCCCATTAGGAGGCCAGTTGCGTTGACAACACCCTCCCAAGAGTGGGTGTTTATGTGATGTGTTTCTTATAACACTATAAATTTTCAGGGAGAACATTAAAATGAATACTCTGAAAGTCTCTACTATACTCACATTGATTTTAAGAACATAAAAACAACTAACAAAATCTCTTCCTACCCACATGCATAAATAGAAAATGCACATGCATTCAAAGGCATACATTTTCAACATGCATTCCCATGGAATTGGATATGTTCAAGCTATTTTTGCAACTTATTTTGGAAATCTCATTGGAGATACCCCCATGGATGCATTTTCTAGTCTGACAAAAGAATCTCAAGAGAAAGAATCTGAATTTCACAGGGGACAAATGAAGATATTGTCTCCAAATTTTTCAGAAATCTGAGTCTAAATATTGTTTTTTTAAAAGTATTTTTCTTCTGTCACTTGCATGCAATAATTTTGTTATTGTTAGGTTGTTGGAAGGAAGTGAGCAAGATAAGGTCATTTCAATTCATTGCCGAGATAAATGGATATCAACTTTGAAGTAGCTGACTCCAACTATTTAGCGCTCAAAAATCAAAGCTTGGGATTTTGCTCTGTGATTGTGGAGAGACAAAATTGCCATTTTTAGATCTCTTTGCAAAGTCGATGAGCTCTGCAGACTGGGAGGGAGTTAGTTGGAAGCCCACATGTGAACCAGCTTTCCCCCAAGGGTGTGCGGGGGCAGAATTCCCAGTCCTTGAAGAACTCAAGCTGGTGGCAACTTCAACCAAGAAATCACACTAAGAGCCTTAATTGTATCAATAAAAGGCCTCCTGAAGAAACATGAAGACACTTCAAGAGAAGTGTTGACACTGGGAGATTAAGATAAGTTGGGTGCATTGATAGAAAGGTCGCTTGAGCCCACCCCACTTGGCATGGAGAATGGCCAACAGCCAGACTCTTGGAAAAAGGGAAACTCAGTGTTTCCCTAGATATAATACCTTCTCTTTTAGTCTCCTTTGCAGTCTGTCTTTGGAAGACTGAAGTAAATTGATTTTAGGTCTTTCCCCAATGTGCTCGTGAATACTGTCTTTCCACTTGGTCTCTGACTCTTGGATGTACTGCTGAGACTGCTTCTCGACAGCCTCTGGGCCTTGGTGCATCTCCAAGGGAATGTTCACTGTACAGATGGAGGCGTCCTCAATTTTCAAATTCTCAGTCTCTTTGGCATTTCTGTGTGCTTCTTTGTCACTGGGTGAGTGCTTCCAGTTGTGGTGCCATGTCCGGTTCTGACTGTAGCCGTGGTGGCCTGTCCTACCTGAGGAGTGAGGGGCCTGACCTCCTTGGTAGAGTTTCTGGTGGTCCCTGTTGTGTTTGGTGACACCTTGCTGATGATCTGCATGCTGCTGAGACTTGTTCCCACCAGGAAGTCTCTGCTGTCGCCTGGAAAGTCAAAGAAAGTCATTAATTCATCGTTTTCTTCATGGTCCTGTTTGGTCAACACATCTGTCCCACCAAACAGCCTGGCCCTTGGTGGGTGAGCTCTGTGGGTCTTTCTACTACAAAAGGGGAGCCAATTTCTTGACATCTAGCACAATCTCACACCTCTAAATATCTTTCAGCAACAAGGATATTTCAGTTGAAAGTTTTCATGAACAGTTAGATAACATTACTTTGGTTCCCAGGAAAATTTCTCCCAGATTTCTGTTTTTTCTGTGTTACTTTCACACTGAACCAGGAAAGATCTGGTTAGTCCCGGCTGAGCAATGGGAAGTCAGGCAGGCAAGAAATATCAGGAGATATTTTTTTTCTCATGGCCTAAGGACCTCCTGATACACCTGACCTACAGCATCATTTGCTCCTTTTGCCTGCCACCTCTGCTGTACCAACATGGCATACTGTTGCATGGGTTCACAGTGAACTATTTTAAGTGTATCAGGAATTTCTAAGTGGAAAAATAAGCTAAAAAGTAAATTACCAAGTAAAAGAGGTTCCCACACCAAATGGTTTTGCTTGTCTTTTCTTTATGCATGTCCTTCATCATTACTACACCAGGACAGGACATGTGCATGGATGAAGAAGCTGAGGATCACACTTGTCTCTGGCAGCACGGGGAGCCAGGACCATTACCTCCAGGCAGGAGGCTATATGCATGCAGCTCCAAACAGATAACACAGAAATTCAACAGCCACAAAAAGGAGGAACTGCCTGCAAATGGTTTACTCAAGAGACTGCAGTGGCTCAGAAGGGGCAAGCAAGCCCCCGTGTGCTGGCTGTAACCGGTAGCCAAGATTTAGTCCCCAAAAAACCCAACAGTCAAATGGAAAAAAACACTTTGGCAGCCTCAGACATTTCAGATTTCCACACAGGCTGCATCATGGCTGTCCCAAGCAGAGAAGGCAGAGCCAGAATGCCATCATCAAGGATGCAACTAAGGCAGAGATTGTCCTGGCATCATCTGCTTTTACCCAGGACAGTGTAGGGTTAGCCCTAAGCAGGGCAGCAGCTCCCTGCCTGCTGCCTCTTTAACACTCGGTCTTGAATCTGAGAGCACATGGGATGCTGTAATGCTCAGGTCCTTTCAAGGCTGCTGGGAGCAGCACTGGAGGCTCGTGTGAGACATCTCCCTAGTATTGTCCCCTGAAACAGGGAAACAACCATGAGCATTGCACTGACCACAGTGGTTTGCATCTGTACTGGTTTTGTAGTCATTATAAACTCTCTGCTCAGCCTCATACCTTACCACAAACCCTCACCTCTGTTTGGATAAATATCAGTGTTTATTTTAAGCAACTTGCATAGCAATTAATTTTATTTTCATAATCTGCACCTCTTGCTAAAGGCAGTCAGTTGAAGGAAGCAGCCATTCACAAAAACATTTCAATGGTCAGCAGCTAAACAGTCTCCAACCCTTCCTGCCAAAGCCATCTGCCCATGGAATCTGTATTCCTTGGAGTCCCCAGGACTTAAAAACCTATATTTGAGGCCAACTGGCTCTTAACCATAAAGAGTGAGGGCTTGTTTTTGGCAAATGCAGGATGAAGAGGCTTAATGGTGGTGGCAGTGGAAGGAATTTGTATTTAGTCTCAAACCACCAGAGCCGGTTTTCTGAAATATTCAATGTGGATTTTTTGTTTGTGTTTGGTTTTTTGGGGTTGTTTTTTGCAAGCTGAATGGCAGGGAATTAAAACAACAAAAAAAACGGGAAAAAAGAAGATGAAAGAAGCTTTCCTGTTTACTGGAGCTTACAAGCAGCTTATGAGTACAGATTCTCCACATCAAGTTTTCCTGGCATTTCTTTGTTTCAGTATCACAATCACATAAACTGCTTTGTAAAGAGCACCACTTATTAGAAGGGGAAGGTCAAAATAAAAGTTAGTTAAACCCCTTATCTGGTACTAAGCCCTCACATGCTTAAGCATGTAAGTTTTGCTTTCCGTGGTTTTGCTCCTCTCTTCTCTCAAACATCTGAATTTAACTGTTTGGGTGCACTTCTGGCCTTGGGTTATAAGCCAGACAGGCTGCTACTGTATTTAAAAGGAAAATATTGCAAAGAAATTGTAAAAGTTGCACACAGACACAGCTTAAATTTCAGCAGAGGTAAGGGAAAATGCCTGGAAATGAGCTGGGAACTAAATTCTGCTGTGAATTCCTGCAAGACATGTGTGCAGGGATAGTTTTTTTGTAAAGGCATACTGATATTATAAACCAAACTGTTTCTGTTTAATGGCTGTGAAAGAAAAATATCGTTTAAGATTTTAAAAAAAACCCAACTAAGACAATATGGAACGTGCAAGATGTGGAGCTTTTGCAATACGATGGGGAGAGGACAAGCAACTCTATCCCTATACAGGACAGCTAAAAGGTGATATTCCCATGGCAAGGGGCAGAGCAAACACAGACCGAAACTCTGCAGCCACTGACTATAGGACAGAAAACATCAGCGTTAAACAAGTTAAGGAAAAAAATTGCAAGAAAGAAAAGGCAAATGACGGAGAATGGCAAACAAGGAGCAATATCTGTGACTTGGTGGAAGGGAGGGGTCTAGTCTATCATCCAGCATTCAAGCAAAGACTCATGTGCTTTTATCTTCTGTGGAGGTTTGGGTTGGCTCCCTGCCAAAGCCAGCTACTGGCCACACAGACTCCCCCCTCCCGAGAGAGAAGAAAAGAAAGCACCAAAAGAAAATTGCAGTAAAAGTATATATATATTCACATATATTACAATTATATACAATCAAACNCTGCCCATGGAATCTGTATTCCTTGGAGTCCCCAGGACTTAAAAACCTATATTTGAGGCCAACTGGCTCTTAACCATAAAGAGTGAGGGCTTGTTTTTGGCAAATGCAGGATGAAGAGGCTTAATGGTGGTGGCAGTGGAAGGAATTTGTATTTAGTCTCAAACCACCAGAGCCGGTTTTCTGAAATATTCAATGTGGATTTTTTGTTTGTGTTTGGTTTTTTGGGGTTGTTTTTTGCAAGCTGAATGGCAGGGAATTAAAACAACAAAAAAAACGGGAAAAAAGAAGATGAAAGAAGCTTTCCTGTTTACTGGAGCTTACAAGCAGCTTATGAGTACAGATTCTCCACATCAAGTTTTCCTGGCATTTCTTTGTTTCAGTATCACAATCACATAAACTGCTTTGTAAAGAGCACCACTTATTAGAAGGGGAAGGTCAAAATAAAAGTTAGTTAAACCCCTTATCTGGTACTAAGCCCTCACATGCTTAAGCATGTAAGTTTTGCTTTCCGTGGTTTTGCTCCTCTCTTCTCTCAAACATCTGAATTTAACTGTTTGGGTGCACTTCTGGCCTTGGGTTATAAGCCAGACAGGCTGCTACTGTATTTAAAAGGAAAATATTGCAAAGAAATTGTAAAAGTTGCACACAGACACAGCTTAAATTTCAGCAGAGGTAAGGGAAAATGCCTGGAAATGAGCTGGGAACTAAATTCTGCTGTGAATTCCTGCAAGACATGTGTGCAGGGATAGTTTTTTTGTAAAGGCATACTGATATTATAAACCAAACTGTTTCTGTTTAATGGCTGTGAAAGAAAAATATCGTTTAAGATTTTAAAAAAAACCCAACTAAGACAATATGGAACGTGCAAGATGTGGAGCTTTTGCAATACGATGGGGAGAGGACAAGCAACTCTATCCCTATACAGGACAGCTAAAAGGTGATATTCCCATGGCAAGGGGCAGAGCAAACACAGACCGAAACTCTGCAGCCACTGACTATAGGACAGAAAACATCAGCGTTAAACAAGTTAAGGAAAAAAATTGCAAGAAAGAAAAGGCAAATGACGGAGAATGGCAAACAAGGAGCAATATCTGTGACTTGGTGGAAGGGAGGGGTCTAGTCTATCATCCAGCATTCAAGCAAAGACTCATGTGCTTTTATCTTCTGTGGAGGTTTGGGTTGGCTCCCTGCCAAAGCCAGCTACTGGCCACACAGACTCCCCCCTCCCGAGAGAGAAGAAAAGAAAGCACCAAAAGAAAATTGCAGTAAAAGTATATATATATTCACATATATTACAATTATATACAATCAAACACTATGAATATACAGAACAAGAATCCCAAACAACCCCAAAAGGGAAAAGGGGGAAAAGGGAAAAAGGGACAAAAATGGGTAAACCAAAACAAAACAGATACACACACTCGTAAATTCAGGGAAAAGCTCAATGAGTAACTAACACTAAATTTTCACCAAACTCCCCTCAAGAGAAGTGGTTTCTCCACCTCCGTGCGGCTTTCAGGCAGCGGCTTTCAGAGCGGCCTCAGCTCATATAGATAAGAGCTAAGCTGACACACTGAAACCTGCTGTCCTCCAAACACCCGAAAGGAAGAGAGAGAGGGGGAGGAAACTTTCCTCCTCATCTTATATACACCTGATTACGTAAAGGAATGGTGTGGAATACTTCCTTAGTTATACCCCTGTTACCAGGGAAGGCCTAGACCAAAACCAAGGAAACTAAACTACCACATCTTCCCAACACCCCAGCGAAGAAGAAAAGCCAAGAAGAAATAGGATCTGCAATGAAGAAGACCCAAAGCAGGGAGAAGGGGGCCCAGATGTTAGAACCTTTTTGAATGCACAGCATCGCAAAGCCCATGAAGTTGGGATGACCCATCCTTGCTCTCTGGTGTGACCAAGGTGCTGGGGACATAGAGAGCCCCAGGACAGGGCAAGTTGGGGACCAGGCACCCCACAACATGCATCTGCTATGGTTTGAGCTGATGGAAACAACCTAGTGCTTGTTCAAGGGCAGGAGTGTAGGTGCAAAAATGGCAGCTTGGAGTGACATGCCAAGCTTAGGAAATCAGACCATGTAGGAACCCAAAGGCACTTTCCAACCCAGACTTTTAGGTTGTGATGTCAAAGGGAGGAACAGCTGAAGCTTGAATCACACAGCAACATCTCCAAGAAAAGCAATAATTCACCACATAAAAAATGCTGCAGTTACTGGGAAATCCTTCTTCTGTCCCTCTCTGCTCATCTTTTGCTGTAAGGTTACTACAAGAAAAATATCTAGACAGCACAATGGTCTCTTACCTCTTGACTTCATTTAACATTAATTAACTATTTTCACTTCAAAGCCCATATTCCAATTCAGCTCAGAACTCCTCCTGATTTCAGTGGGACCAGGGATTTGGCCACTGGTCAATGTGGAAACTAAAGAGACATTTAGAGTCACAAAGAAACTGCAGAAGTACTAAAAAACCAAGGGGAGACAGTCAGGGTTACCAAGCTGGAAATAGGATGGTATTGCTTCTGCTCTCTTTTCTCCACTGATTTTTTTATGTAATAAACTAAATGAGATACCTTTCAACAGAATTTAGATCTGACAAATGTCTGCTATGTCAGAGGAGCCTACACAAACAAATCTAAGACTTCAGCTGTCTTGGTGATTACCAGCCTACATGCTCAGAAATACAGGATTCCTGCAAGTTTTTACTACGTCATTTCCTCCCAAGGAAAGGGGTTGGAAGGCACAAGGCTGAGGAAAATAACTCCAGACAAGTGGACTGCTGTGGTCTAAAACACAGTTAGTCTGTCCCATCAGCCCTGCTCATATCCCCTTGTCTTGGTTTAATGACAATATGTTTGAGACGTGAGACCTCTAATAAAATGAACCCTCCCTTTTTTTTTAATTTCCCTTCCCCCAGTACAGACAAGGCAAAAATTATGAGGAGCCTGAATGAAGAAGGAAAAATAACAATTTTGCTAAAAACAGAAAAAAACAAAAGAAACAACAATAGCAGAAAATATTGCCTAGCTACCCCCTCTCCCCTAGGTTAAAATAAAACCTGGAAGGATATTTAATCAGAAGGAAAGTCCTATGCTGCTAAGGTGGTGGTGTGGGTTCTGATGTAGTAAACCACGTGAAGTGACAGTGGTGGGGTTGGGCTGACACCGGCACAGCTCTGGGGCTGGGCAGTCTCGGGCCATGCTGCAGTGGCACTTTGTACAGATCCAGAGAGATGAATTCCCAAGTTGACAGTGGTGGCTGGTTGCTCTGGGACAGCTCAGCTGCGGCCGGGGCTGGCTTGGTCTGATCCGAACAATGGCTGTAGCTAAGGCAGAAAACACTGTGACTAAGGTGGAAAATGCCACAGCTGAGGCAGGGCAATCCTTGGGAACAGGCTCCAAGGGTACACGGTGCTCCAGTGAGCAAAAACCAGGTACTGAGAGAGAGTTCAGGTGCATTCCTGCCTTTTTATCTCCTGTCTCCTGAGTTCCTGGGATGCTTCACTTCAGGGACCCACCTTTCTGGCAGGTCCTGAGATGCTGGGAACAGTCTTCCCCAATCCAGCTTTGATGAGGAGATCGTCCTCCACGCTCCAAATTACATGGTGGTATGAAAAAATTCACTAAAAATCCTTCCCATTTAACTAAAACTGCAACACTTCCCAAGCGAGAAAAGCCCTCCGAGAGCCCACACCATTGGTCTGGCATGTGGAGAGTTGGAGGACGATGTGGGGTTACATTCTTCTAGTGGTGTCCTAGTTACAGCGTCCTGGACCAGTTCATCACTGTGTGGGTGTAACTAAAACTGTGTATTCTACACCCTCTATGTCATTTCTGATGGACTGTTAATAATGGATCTTTTGCAGCAGCTGCCCAGGGCACACCTGACACCTCAGTCTACAAGCTGGGTGTTAAAGAACCATGTGAGACAGGAGAGTGTTTCTGTCTTCACACCAATGACTCAGACGTGTTAACTCCCCTCCAGGAAGGCATCAGCACCTTCACACCCAGCATGAGGGGTCATGTCTGCTAATGGGCCATCGTTGATTCCAAAATATCCCATGGCTCACAGAGTAAATCACCCATTGTGAAACTCCCTGCCCTGGGGGAGGTACTGGGCATTCCCACCTGAACCTGAGCATATATAATCTTGGCATTTTGGGACTTCTGGTACCACTTGTTGGATCCAGATGAGGACCAGAACCTCAACAGGACTGTGACTGCCACTCTCAGCTAGACTGCAACCATCATCCTCATCAACAGGTTTTCCTTTCCTTTTACTTTGTACTGGAGGGGACCACATGGTGCTCAGCACAGGGGCTCACGAACACCATTCTGTTCATGTCCCACAGTGCTGGGTTGTGCATCTGTTCTTTTGTGGATTAAAACCAATTTTTCTTTATATCATTGTATTTATTGTATTTTTTTAGTAAATTGTAACTCTGATTTATAATCTCTTTTGAGTTGGGTTCATTTCTCCTGCTGGTTTACCTTTAAACCAGCACAAGTGGTTACAATGGAGATTTGGTTAGGCAATTCTTAAAATAACTGAAAGGTAAGGAGCTACATTAGAGTGCAAGTCTGATGAGGAGCAGCTGAGGGAGCTGGGAGTGTTCAGCCTGGAGAAAAGGAGGCTCAGGGGAGACCTTCTTGCTCTCTACAACTACCTGAAAGGAGGTTGTAGCCAGATGGGGGGGTCAGTGTCTTCTCGCAAGCAACAAGTGACAGGGTAAGAGGAAATGGCCTCAAGTTGAGCCAGGTCAGGTTTAGATTTGATATTAGGGAAAATGTCTTCCCCAAAAGGGTTGTCAAGCATTGGAACAAGCTGCTCAGGGCAGTGGTGGAGTCGCCATCCCTGGAGCAATTTAAAAGATGTTTGGATGTAGTCCCTGGCGACACAGTTTACTGGTGGGCTTGGCAGTGCTGCATTAATGGTTGGACTTGATCTTAGAGGCATTTTTTAACTTAAACAATTCTGTGATTCTATACATCCCAAACAGCACTTGAGGAATTTATCCGGTGATGGAGACCATCCCATATGGCCAAATGGACCAAGATCCTGTGTGTGTGCTCAGGGATTGGGTGCTTTGGACATGCTGGTTCCTTCCTTTGAAGGATCTTCCTGGACACCATGCTTGCCCTCAATCCCAAGCAACTCTCCCATGGGACAAAACACTCCAAGACATGCTAATTTCCTCTCAGGGAAGGGATTCCGGTTTTATCCTGCTTTTGTGCAGAGTCTGATACCTGGTGGGCATGGCCAGGGCCACCCAGCATTTAACAGCTGTGATAGACCGAAATATTGTTAATGTCTTAAACATTGTCAAAATCATAGAAAGATTTTTTGTCAAAATGCAAGGAAGCAACTGCCTGTCTGTGACCACCGAGGCAACCCCTCCCTCCCCTCCCCCAATATGCCTCATGACTAGAATTTGGACTGAGATGGGAACTTGAGATAAGACTATTGTCTAATTATTTCAGGTCTAAGGAGAAGTAAAAAAGGCTCAGGGAAGAAGCATGTATCTGTGTTAAGAATCAGGCCTAGCTGGCCTCAGCAGGTGGAGGAGGATAAGGAGTTTGGGAGTGTGATGACAAAATCTCTCCACACAAAACAGAAGGAGTAAACCTCCCCTCCAGGAAGACCACATACACATGGGACATTCACATGAGAGGCAGTTGAGAGGGGTCATTGTGGCAGGGGACCTGCCACAGGTCATAAACCATCAAAGACCCCCAAAGTGCCCCCAGACTCATTTCTGAGGCCTTCTACCATCAGAGGACTGTGTGTGATCCAAGTGATGCAACAAATCCAGGGCCTGGCTCAAGACACTGCAAAACTTCCCCCCCCCGCCCCCGGGAAGGTGNGATAAGGAGTTTGGGAGTGTGATGACAAAATCTCTCCACACAAAACAGAAGGAGTAAACCTCCCCTCCAGGAAGACCACATACACATGGGACATTCACATGAGAGGCAGTTGAGAGGGGTCATTGTGGCAGGGGACCTGCCACAGGTCATAAACCATCAAAGACCCCCAAAGTGCCCCCAGACTCATTTCTGAGGCCTTCTACCATCAGAGGACTGTGTGTGATCCAAGTGATGCAACAAATCCAGGGCCTGGCTCAAGACACTGCAAAACTTCCCCCCCCCCGCCCCCGGGAAGGTGCCTGGGCACCTTCCCAATGTATATTAATCCACTGGACTCCATGTTTTGCTGGACTCTCACCAATGAGAAGACCAGAAGAAGAGGACCCACAGGATGCTGTTGGATTCACGGAATGATGATATATTTTCTATTTAATCTCTTTCTGCCACTCTCTTTCATCCCTGCTCCCTCCTTTTTCCTATTTCTGTGTATCTCTTTCTGTCTCTCTACCTCGCATTTACTGTTAAATAAAATCCATACTATTGACTTCAACATATGGTCTCATTTGCACCTTAATTTGGACAGAGGCATTTCTAATAATTTTAATAACCAGTTTATAACAACAACTAATATGGTCTTCCAGCCACTCAGGCAAGAGATTGAGAATGAAGAGCATTGCTATGGCCAAGGGATGCATCCCTTGGCCATGGGATCTGGGCACCCTTCTTCATCTCCATCTTTCTGGTGATTAAATGAAAGCATTCCTCATTGCATTTGTCAGAGAGTAAGTTTGTCTCCACTCTTTCTTCTGTCCAGGCAGGACAAGCAGGATCCTGTGTGCCAGGATCAGGATCAGGCCCAGGAATATGATGCTAAGTCTTGGGACTATCTTGTGATCAGCTTTGCTATTAACATGCCTGCAATTAATTATCAATTGCCATTATAAGGGATAGATTAAGATCTGCTGCAGAAATGGACTCTGTGGGACCTTCCACTCCCATAAAGACCCCAGATCCCACTTATCCACCACACGTCTCAAAGCTGGAGGAGCAGACCATCCCCAAGGCATGCAGCAACTGTACCTGTGAATGGAGGACTGGTGGGGCTGGCTCTATGGGATGAAGTGCCACATTTTCCCACCTTCTTTTTGAAAATTCCACTGCAATTCTGCATTGAGGGAGGGAAAAACTCTTAGTCACCACTGAAAGAGTTAAATTCACAAAGATGGATAGCAACTGGGTTCTTCCCAGCTGTACTATCTAGCTGTCCAGAACACTCAGACTGAAAAGCAAAAGGGCAGGAAGAAGCAAAGTCCTCTGAAACATCCCTTGAACAAACCAATTTCTCCAGGCACAGCCTTTCTTAACTAAGCATATTCTAGCCAGACCAGCTGCTTC
>VWZF01003339.1:0-11076 GCA_013396755.1 Sclerurus mexicanus
GCCTTGACCAAACTGCAACAATATTATTCAATTTCTGAAGACCATCCACATCCACTTAATGTAGCCTTAAATTAATAAACACAAGAATTAAGTATCAAGTATGAAAAACATCCTTTTGCATTTCATTTAGAACTCTTAGTTGTACTATTCCCTCACAGCTTATACTTGATTTCCTCCTTTTAAACATATTCATGGTATTCCTCCAAGCCAGGCAGCTTTCAGTAAATCTTTCCGGCAGCAATGTCCATTGTCCCCAAGCATTACATAGAGCCAGACCATCCCATGCCCTGAAGCACAAGGCCAATGAGTCTTAGAAAGCCTTTTCACCAAGTTTCCCTTCCATTATTTTGAAGGGTGTGGCCAGACCCACTTTAGCACATTTCTGAGGACTGCTTGAGAAGTCTTACTATTACTAAGCTTCTAGTACACTGAGATTTCAGTTAGTTTATTTCCTTTTCGTCAGCTGACAGCAGCTAATCTTCTGGCTAACCAGCTTCAGAATTTCCTCTAAACTTTACTGAGCTCTGTCCTGAAGGAGCTCCTTCTTGTCTTTGCCATTAAATGAAGCCTCAGCTGACTAGGATTTCAATTTTTTCCTGCTACTGACTGTACTATATCCATTTGTTAGTGATATATTTAATGAGGTCAGCATAATTTAGCATAATGTACTCCTAAATATATTTAGTACTGATTTTCTTCTCTTCACTAGCAAAGTAATGTTGGATAGATCACCAAAATATTAATAAGCTTTCCAACCGTTTTTCTGTTCCTAAGTTTGATTCCAACAGAAAGAGTTAGAAAATTTAATCTATTATCTCCAAAAAGGTATTATACATCTAGGTGTCTTACTGTTTCTGCCTTGTAATATCTTTTTCTTCACACTATGAAACCTTGGCTTTGAGTTCCTGACAGCTATTTGCTTCAGCATTAAGCTCTCTATTCGGCATTTGCCTTTCCTTTCAGATGTTGCCATGAAGAACCTACCTCTTCTCGGTGAAGGCCAAATCAGTCCTCATCCAACTGACTGTGAGGACATTTTAAGCACAGAACTGCTTTCCTCAAATACTCACAGAAGTGTTTTTCCCAGGAAACCGTATCATTAGTGTCATAGTTTTTGGCTAAAACGTATCAGCTAGCATCTGTTCACAAGCCTGCACAAAACACACTCCCAATTTTATACAGATGGCATTACATTCTTTTTATCAGCCTTGGTATAAGATAGCACATTTTCATCCAGCTTCACTAAAATATTGAAGTGGGTAAACTGGCCAGTGCATATCAACATCTCCCAGACACAACAGCAGCTAACTGGGAAGAATCTTCCCCTAAAAATGTTGTGATTCACACCTGTCCCTTACAAGCCAGTTTAAGGTTTACTAAGTTTTCCAAGGCTACATTAAACAGTACAAAAAATGAAAACCCAAAAACTCAAAACAAGAAACCAATCCAGAAGTACGTCTCTCTTTCATCCCACAGGAGAATTCTAAAATGGAAAAGGATCATTTGAAAACAGCAATACTAGCATGAAGAGTTTTCTTTAAATATGATAAAAACATTACTTATTTGTGAGTACTAAGGATAAAATTCCAAGAATTCAGGAGATCCAGAGGATACCAAACCCAAAGTAATTTCAGTTCTGATGCTCTCCATGCATGTAATGTTTTCTGTACCATTTGTTGTGTTAACCTAAAACACAAATTAGAAATACAGTCAGTACAACCTAATCAGCTTTCTGAAATATTCCCTTTTACTTTCTCAAGTATACATCACTAACTGCATGTTAAATTTTGTATTTTTAATATAAACTAGGCATTTTTTCTCCTTGTTTACTAATTCTTGTGTATTTAATTAGCTGCCTTGATAGACATTTCTCTCCATAGGATCTGTTCTTAATGAGAGTGGAATAAGCTTCCAAAGCTCTGTGATAAGTTGTTCTGAAAGCACACTCTGCTTTTCCCAAATGTTTCCCAGCCTCTTTTAACTGGCCTATCCTTTCCTCTTGTAGCTTTCTTAAATATTTCTAAACTGATCTTGTAGTAAAAAAGCACAGTCTAAGATTTCACAGGTGTACTCGAGCACTTGGGCAAATGTATCACCCTGTCATCACTATGGTCAACACGTTCCTCACAATCACAGTATCAGCTGCTTGTGCTGTTTCTGTCCTTATGGGGTGGTTGGGAATGCACAGAACTGCCATGTCAAAGACTTCCAGGTGCAAAGTTATAGTTTTGCATCTCTTTTTCTTCTCATGAGAGGGTTTTTTTTCCCTTCAATTTTTATAGGATTTCCACATGGCCTTATTATGTTATCACTAGCACATGAAATATACACAGCCTTTAAAAGAAAAGTAAATACTATGCAGAGTAAGCACAAGATTAAGGTGATTTTCCAGGGTTTCATTAATACACTTTAAATAAATTAGTCCAGTCCTATATTTCTCTACGATTATGCATTCTCAGCTATCCTTAACTGTATTAAACTACCAGTTATGTATCTCCAAACCTTCTTTTACCTCAAACCCAAGAGCTATCTTTCTTACAGAACTTCAGTCTAAAAGGCTTAGACAACTTAGACAACTCAGATAACTCAATATGGAAATTGCCAAATAATTTCTAACAACACTGCAAATTCTCCATTTAATTTTAAGAAAGAACCCCCTTATCTCTCCAGGATTTTAGCAGCAGTTTGGTCTACATCTGGACTTTGCACCCTTACAAAAGATGGGGGAAAAAAAAGATATATTCATTACTGAATTTAAGGAAGGCGCATCTGCCTTCAAATGTGTATTACCTCACAGATATCAGACTGAAAGTCTGGAAACATACTGGAAACCCTGTAATGCTGTGATGGAAGACATGACCTTGAAAGCAGTGATCCATACTTTCCACAGCTAACATGATGGGTACGACAGGGTTTTTGCTTTGGCTACCAAATTGGTAAGGACTTTCACAAGAATTTTTCTGACAATACATAAACTTCATCATCTCATCATGCCCATGGACACCATACCCAAGATGGCATCCTTTGGTCCCCCTGTCTAAGTAGATGCACAGCTCTTCTACATCTCAATCCAAGTTCTCTGGAAGCTGAGCAGACTCTGAACCACCCCAAAGCACACTACCAGCAGCAGATTCTAGGTTAGGTATTCTAGATTACAACCGAATAAGGGAGAATGTCACTGCAAATACAGATGCAATCCTCAATTAAAAATCTGTTTATACATCAAGGGCAGTTGTCACAGAAGGTTACAACAGAAATCTTGAAGCTTTTAAAAGAGGAAAAACACTGATACTAAATTAACAGAAATATATTTACATAACTCTTTTCAAGCCCTGTACATTTCATCTCTTGCAAATGAAAGTAATTTTTGTTTTATCTGAACTTACTTTCAAAGGGTTCCTTCCCATTGATTTAATTAGCACCTCAACAGCATTAACTGCAGGTTTCCATGGCTAAACAGGATGGAAACTTCATGACAAATCATTAGGCTTTGTCACTGAGCTTTTACAGAACACCACAGACTGTCCCTTTACTTGTCCCACCTGTAACTGTTTAATGCAATTGTCTTCATTCTTCACCATGTGAGGTAGGCAACTACAGCACATTGGCCTTCTTTAACCTCTCTAAATACCTTCATTCTCTAGAATTCATTCACATGTTGAAGTTGAAAGGTGAAGATTCTGAAATTATCTCATAAGCAGACCAGAACTTCTACTACGTATCAGAAAAAAAATACCAAATTCTTTTTAAAAGTCAGTGTGTACTTTAAACTCTCTCCAGTGAATTCATTTGTAGGTAGACATCCTTGCACCTCTTGTCACTCCACTAAACAGCACACACAGTTTTAGTACCTATTATGTTAAAAAACAAAATTCAGCATTAAATCTCTTGAGTTCAATGTTATATTTTAATCACACACAGCCAATTATGTGAAGTCCAATTAGAATTTATTAAATCAAATAGCAAGCGGCAGCAAAGAAACAGCGCTGGGCGTCCACCCGAAGCCTCGTGCTTCCAAAGATGGCGGAGCACCTTAACACCTCACGGCCCCCCTTTTTATAGCCTCAGTCCCTCTGCAGCTCCTCCAGTCAGGATTCACTTCGCTCCTGTTGCTTTTGCATCTTCCAATCGGCGGCCCGTTCTGTTCCCGCCTTGAGCCCTGTCCTGTTGCTGGGGGAGGGGCTTCTTCTTCTTCTGCGTTGTGGTTCAAAAATGCTGAGTCATAGTGACTCATGGCTTTATCATTACTTTTATTCCAAATTTAATATCTTAACATGTTATAAGGTTTCAATAAACTTTCTTAATAGACAAATTCTTTAACCTTTGTAATACAAGTTTAGTGAACAAATATTTTATTTATTACATTCAAGAGATTTATACTCTGCCAGATTTCATGTTATAGTTTCAGAATCTCACAATGGAATTCCTTCCAGAGCTCGGAGCTAATGCCCAACATCCTGCTGGTAGCTAAAAAAGGGACAATGAATACTTGCATTCTGATCTAATGGCCAGGTGGCGACTTCTTTTTTCTTTTTTCCCCGGGCTGCGAGGGGTGGTGGTAGCCTCTGGGAGGTAGCCGTTCTTCGTTATTTTTGGCTCTCCTTCCCCCCCACCCCCCGCCGCTTCCCTTCAGTGCCTTGGATTTGGGAGGGACCTTTTTATTTCCTGACGGTGTGCCAAAACTGGTAGGGAGGCTGCTGCTGCTTCTGCCCTCCTGCCCCGGCTCAGCGCCTCTTCTGTCGAGCAGAGGACGGGAACACGCCTGCTCGGCACAGAGAGGGCCTCCCCGTCGTCCCCCTGCCCATCGGTCCTGCGGGAACTGAGCTGAGGTGCGACATTGCTACCTGCTGTCCGTAAATATAATTGCACCCATAGGGGAGCAGAAGACTGACTTCGTTCAAAGGGTTAATTACACACTGTTTCTTTGGTCCTTTTTCTGGAGAGAGAGAAAAAGAGAGAGAGAGAGAGAGAGAGAGATAGATAGCTATAGATAGATAGTGGCTAAGAACTGTTATCCTTTTCTATATATTTTTCTAATTAAAGTTTTGTTCTACATTTAAAAGAGGGAGGGTTTTTTGTTGGGTTTTTTTTTCTGGCCTTCTTGGGGAAAGAAAGCCTTTTCCTTTCTCTTGGCCAACATAGACATCTTAGTACTCTAAGACAGCATAAAACACTCTTGCTACAGCTAAACCACAAGCCAAGTTCCAATGAATATATTCTTATAAATCGGTTTTAAATTCTATAACATTAACTCCTCAGGCCACGGCCACAGCTCTCCTGCAGGACCCTGCTCCATCCTGGGCCTTCCATGTGGTAACATGCAGCGGGATAATTCCAATACGATCCCCGTTAACAACCACACACACACAGTTGCATGGCAAGAGAACGGGAACCTTTATTAAGTTTGATAACATATATTTATACCCCTAAGCTCTAACAATGGTGATTCTATTCTTTATCAAGGATTTCATATGTTTGCTACAATATTCTTGATTACGAAACAAAAATACAGAAGGCCTTATTCACTATTGTAAAACACCTGCTGTGCTGCCCATGGCTTGTTACTTCTGTGATTTTTCCCAAGGCTTCCTTCCCATGAGAAGAAAAATGCTGCTTGCTTCAGCAGCAGGTTTGCTTGCCTCAGCTACAGGGCCTTTTGCAGGGGAATCCATGTTTTGAACCCCAACAGTAACAGCCTCCTTCATGCATCCACCTGCTCCAGCATGGGCTCCTCCATGGGTGGCAGGAGGGTCTCTGCATCCTGATGGTCCTCCATGGGCTGCAGGGGGACAGCCTGTGTCACCATGGTCTGCACCACAGACTACAGGGGGCCACAGCTCTGAGTTCTTCCCCTGCTCCCATGGGGTCCTTCCTCCTCCTCCTCCTGAACTGACCTCGATGTCTACATTGCTATCCCATGGCTGGAATTTCTAACTGCACAACACTCCTCTATTCTTAAATATGTTATCACAGAGGAGTCATGATTCCTAATATGATTCCTAATTGGCTCGGCTTTGGCCAGCAAGCAGGAAGTCCCTCCTGGAGCTGGATATCATTGGCTCCGTAGGACAGGGGAAGCTTCTAGAAGCTTCTAACAGAAACCACACCTGTAGCCCCCCGTCCTACCAAAACTCAGCTGCAGAAACCTACAACACCCTGCTTTGGATTTCAGACTCTACTAGTGCTCCCTGACAAATAGCTTACTCTTACAATATCAATTGTGTTGCTATATGGTGATATTTTCACTACAATTTAGACAAAAACTTGTAGGAACAGAGAAGAGTTGCCCAGAGAGGCCTATTTTCTCCCAGGGCTGATACAGTTTGATCAATACTCATGACTGAAGAAGCTATTTTTACTTCTTAAAAATAGTAGGACAAAATAGCCAGCAACATCAAAAATCATTTAAATGTAACTCTTAAAGTTTTATACTTTGAATTTTAGCTACAAAGGAATTTTGAAGATTCCTCAATATTAGAGTGATTTGAAAAAAAAAATTAAAAGGGATTATATTCTTGAAATTAATATTTTTTAACAATAAAACCTTCTAATTTAGTTGAAAATTAAGAAAAATGTGAAATAAAAGTACTATAAATTTAGAAAGAATATGTTCCATATATAAGAGGTATATTACTCTAAAACAGGTGAGCATTTATATGCAAAATTGAAACTAACTTCACAAGGAACTTCTGAACAGCTTTACAAAGTATGTGTAACTAGTACTAAAATCCACTTTCTATCTTTTGTGGACACAAGCCGTTAAAGAACAACTTCTTGTAATATACTTACAAACAAATCTTTGGGAAAACAACTTTGTTCATTTTGCCTACATCTCACTATCAGTGTAATGATATTGAGATCTAACAAGAAGCATAGTAACAGCTGGGTATAAATACTAGGCTAGTTCTCCTTTTTAAAGAGGCCAATCATGCAACACGTTGCTTTCATGTGACACCTTACTTCCACACATAAAATAATTTACCACCATCTGAATTTAAAAAAGACCTCACATGGCATTGTTTTTCATTGAACTATCCTACACTGATTTTTAACTTGTTCAGGGAAGACTTACCTCTGTAATCCATCCCTTAGAGGTCCCCTTGAGTAGATCAGGGATTCTGAAAAAAACAACTGAAGACTAAGCCTTTCTTCTAGAAAACATTAAGCACACTACACTAATCATAGAAGGAGGAAAGGGAGGAGAGTGAGTCGAGCGGCCTCTGAAACCAACCAGTAACACAAGGCACAGCAGGAGTTGGGCCATCATGGTTTAGATCTTTTCTAGCTGTGTTGAGCTGAGAGAACTCTCTGAGAAAGGCTGTAGATTTAGGGGAAAAGTCTTGGATAGGTTAGAAGTAACTTCTAGATAAAGTATCATGAAATGAGGTTTTTCTGTTTGGCTGAGAGCAGGTTGTGGTTTAGTGAACAGGCTTCCAGGATTAATTAGATTGGGACGGGACAAGTGATTAATTAGATTGGAAGGGTGAGACAAGGCCTCCACAGGCAGCTGTTCTCCTGATGGAAGGTTTGAGCTGGATTATGAACTTTTGGGACCATGAAAATTCAGGAAAGCAAAATATCCATTGTAAACTTTGAGCTAGTCCTCATAGACAGCATGGCCTGGAGGTACTCAAGCTCTTTCTAGGTTGAAATAAGGGATGTGAGGGCACAACATGATGCTGTACTTGGATGTGTACTTGCATTAAGATCTTTTTATGGAAGCTCTTCTGTTATCAGGGTCTCTTATTCCATTATCTCTTGCCCCAGAGAACAGAAACTAATATGCCTAGTTAATTCTGTGAGGGCTCACAGTTAATTTCTCATCCCAGGGAGTGTAATAAAACCTGCTGAATAAACTATATACAAAGAGTGGTTGAGCAAAAAAAAATTAAATTTATTTCAATCCAGTTTGACCAAAATTTTTTAATGTTTACTTGCTATAGACAAAGTCAACTATTTGCTCGATTATACACTTTAAAATTTATTTTATTATAAATAACACTATATTGCTAACCTAAATCACATATGTCATATACACCAGGGACAGAAATTGGCTAGAAACTGGAACATTCCCAAATACTTAAGAATGGTCATTCTAGATCTCTAGTACGATACTTTAGTAGACAATGGGAAAACTCTTGTTGCTGCTGATAATGAGGTAACTACACTGTAACTATCAAAATAAAATACCTTCAGGATTGTAAGTTTGTTATGTACAACCTTTTTTGTAATGGAAGTTCTTATAATCTTGGAAGAAATAAAAACAAGATGTCATTTCTATGGATCAGGTCATTGCCCTATCATATGAAAATCAGAAAATGTTTGTAAACTGCAAAAATCAGATGATGTTAGCAGAATTATTTAATACTATGCTTGTTATTGTCAGTAAATGGCATTTCTATCAATCATTTAAATTAATCATAATTCATATTCTCATGGGTATGTAGCCCATTACAGTTCAGTGAATAATAGATAATTTACAGAAGCTTCTAAACTACATTCTCCACATAGGTAAATTGTACAAATTGTACCAGGATCCCTATGACAATAAAAAAAGCCCCCAAAATGAAAGCTCCTTCATGTTATACTGAAAAGAAATACCTGAAGGTTTTGTAGGGTACTACAAAACCTAGTAATGATTCAGACCCCTGAATATACAACATCCCTTAATGGCACACAACAGCAGCAACCAATCTGTGATGCTATTGCCTGGTAGTTACAGCTAAGACCTTAAAGAAATCACAAAGCTTCTTCATCCATGATCATCTTAGTTTAAGGGGAGAACTAAGATATCTATGTTGGCCAAGAAATAATCCCTCTCCCTTTAAATTTAGAAAACAGAACTTAAATTAGGAAAAAAATATATATATATATATATANAAGTTGCCCACAGATGAAAGAGGTCGAGTCAGGGATGAGATAGCAGAGTCTCAGTTATCCAGTGAGATGCTGGACACCGCTGTGCCTCTGCCTTGCTCACTCCACCGATCGCTGCAGCTCCTGACCTGCGCAGGAAAGCGCAGAAGCCTCGGCCACTTCCTTCCTCCTCCCCGAGCCATTCTCCCTTCCCCTCCCGGCCTGGGGAGAGACCAGAACAAAAGGCCCTAGCTAAGCAATTAACATCAGGATATGAATATTCATTTTGCCCTTTGTTAACCATTTTTACAGACTAAGGCGTTGCCTCCAAGCTTTTAGGTAGAAATTCCAACAGATTGTTGAAACTATAACAATGACACAATGCAAAGGGCAAAATAACAGTATATTTTCTGGCCACATTTTTTTCAGCAGAGAGGAAAATTAATGCTTCAAGAAAAAATAAAAGGCAAACTACTTCCTGGGGAAATAAGCGTTCTTCTTTCATCTTTAGACTACAGTTATAGTTGTAAGAAAACAAAATCTTAGTCCTGTAGGAGTTTATCTTGTTTGGGTACCTGCTAAATATTTGAATTATAATGTTCTATTTGTGATTTTAAACTCATTCCCATTATGTGGGATATTAGGAAAATTTCTCATGGCTTTAAATTGGAGATTCGTATACTCATACTGCTCTGTATTATATTCAGTATCATTTAGTATTATTGCTCATATGTAAATCCAAAATGTTGAACTGCAATGAAAAACTGTGAAAGCTTAGATTTTTACTACCAATCCAAGGAAAACTGAAGTAAAAATGTGATCTATAAACAGCAACAGAATGGATAGAAAGATATTCTGATGGATAGAAAGAAAACAGTCCCTGGTTTTACTTTTGAAGATTGTTGGTGGTTCAGCACTGTACAAAAGAAAAGGAATAGAAAAAGTATTCTAGATTAGACGATAGTTCTGGGATTTTTTAATATATGTAACAGTCACTGTAAATGGGATGTACGAGCAATGATAAGCTTGGCAGAAACTGTTTTAAAGAAAAATTTGAATTAAGGTAGATTAGTCATTTGCTTATAAAAAGTGAGAGACCTTCAGAAATATGATACACATGGTCTTTAACAGCACTCACTGATGCTGATGAATGTTTGAAATTGATCAACAGAGTTCAACATAATGATCATCAAGGGGTCAACATAAATAAGGCTTCACTACTGTCACTAAGTAAATTGTAAGCAGCCTAGATTGAGGAATTCCCTTACAAGTGACATGGATGGTTAGAAAACAGATGCTAAAAAGACATAGTACTCAACATTTGAAACATTGAAAGTTTCTTGCATATCCTGGGAGGGTTCAGAAGGATTCTGGGCTGAAACTACGACACCGTTTAGAATTTAAGCAAACAGCATTTATTGCAAAGAATATCAAATGAAAGGGAAAAAAACCCTGAGAAAAGGGAACAGAACAAAACAAAACAAATTCCAGGACAACTCCCATATACCCATACACCACGCACACAGTTACTATACATACTGACCCCAATGTGCTCAAGCCCCCTAGTATTACTGGCTGCTAGATCCTTGGGCTTCAGTAGGCTCAACACGGTCAGCGGGTGTCCCCGCAGGAGGCAACGTTGTCCTTGGTGCCAGCACACACCTCCACCTGGAGCAGAAACTCTGTTTTTTATGCACTCAGTCTGGGACATCTATCTGGGTGTATGTGGCCAGCACATGCCCAGATAGAGGCCTTCAGTCCCTCCCCCCATTTTGTAACTGGAAATCCCCCTGTGCCTGTGCAGCATATATCAAGGATCTCCCTTTCTGGGTCAGTGGTTGTTACTTCATCATCCTCCTCTTTGTTTTCTCCTTGACTCATCCTTGACTGGCTGTTGGCAAGTAGCCAGGTCGCAAAACAAGTTTATGAGAAATAGAAAGACCAGTTTTATTACAAACAGATGAACTGAGAAAAAAGTACTAACAAAAGAGCTATTTTTGGTTTTTTTACCTCGTTACTAACCCCTAGGCACTGCGTGGAAGTTGTAAGGCATCCAGTCCAGTTTGGAATGTATGCCAGGGACCCAGCGTCCGGGAATAGGGCAATTACATCACAGCCTTATGTCACATGGCCAGCCAGGCCATGTGGCGGGGTATGGAGGCTGCCATGTTGCCTGAAACTCCGCCCCTGGCCTGACAGAGGGCACAGAAGAGCCAATCC
>VWZF01003342.1:0-10623 GCA_013396755.1 Sclerurus mexicanus
TAACTCCTGAGATAAACAGAAGACTAGCGTAAAAAGTTCCCTTAAAACATTTTCTGTTACAGAGACTAAAAGGAAAACAATGCTAATATACTACTAAATGGAAACAAATAGAAGTTGAGAATTGAGAAAATGAGAATGGAACTTAAATATCAACCTATAGGGTAGCTTCTTTTGTTGCTGTTATCCTAGATTAACATACATATCACATTTCTCCTAGGAAATCATTAGGTTTTCAAGTCTAATTTTCATAAGTTGTGTGCTTTTTTATCTTTATAAGCTAACTTTACATTCCAAATAACTAGTCTTGCTGTCCTTTGCTTTGGGTCTATTATAGTAATCCATGAAAAAATCTCTTATTAGCTTAACAGTATAGGCAAATAGAATGACTCAGTTAAAGAGGCTTTATTTTTTATGTCATAAATAACCCTAAACTCCAATAAATAAAGGTTGATAGAAAGTTAGCATTAAGAATCCAAATTGAAACATATGGAGATATCTGGGAAGTCAAATCCTCAAGCTCTCCTAATACTAAGGAGTGTTTGTAAACTATGAAGAAAATACATAAATAACTCAAAATTATAAGGACTTTGAGGTCTTAAAACCAAAGCAACATAATCCAGGTTAACACCTCTCCCCCTCCCCCCCAAATATTTACATCTAAATAAGGTATATTTAACACAAAAAGGAAAGCTTTAAAGGAAGTTGAACAAAATTTGGTGTTACAGCACACAGAAGCCCTTTGTGGTAGATTCCAGTAGTGGCCCTTGTTTTTTGTCTCCTACAGGTGACTACAAAATTCAATTCCATCTGGATATGATGTCTAACAGGGCAACAGTGGTCATAATACAGCATAATATCACACTCTGTAAGCAAAAATATAGCCCACTGCAGAGTTTTCATTAATACGCAGTGAGAGCACATAAAAAGGTCATTGGTCATGTATTACTCAAAGGCTACTTCATGGCCGCAAACTGCTAGTGAGCATTAATCTTTTTGGTCACATTACCTTTGAATAATGGGAAAGCTTTGGTGTTTGATAGTTTTATGCCTTGTACTTACATTTTTTTAATGACAAGGTAACTAAAAGCTCATGCACACTGAAAAAAAAAATCATGCAGTAGTTAAGGTAAACCATCCAAGCAAGTTTTATTCATTAATATTCATAAATACACACAGCAGCTTCATTAGAGATTTTTTCATTTTTTCCTCTTCAGTTTTAATGTGGAGTATTAGGAGAGCTTTTTTGCACGTCAAGCTACAGGACACAGAGCTTTTTTTCTCTGCACTGCAACCTATATTTACCTGCTAAAAGTAAAAATTGGTTAAGTGGAAATGATTATCTTATATATCTTTTCTCTCTTCCTTTGAATGTACACAATATAACAAGAGTGACAGACCTGAAATTACAATCACCAAAACAAACCCAAGATAGTTGTTGTCCACTTTCATTGGCAAATACAGCACAGAGGACATTGTCTGCAAAGTGGGATGCCATCAAAGAGGAGGCTTATTTCCTTTATTATTCTCTTTTAAATTTAGATTTTCTAAAGCAACATCTAGAGGCATAATATCTACACAGCCCATAGCACCAAAATCAGCAATCTCTCCCCGTTCATCCTCATCTGAGGAGGAACTTTCTTCCTGCATCAAAGTGGACAGTAGAAGCTCTTGAACAAACAAGCTGCGATCTGCCTGTTCGCTTTCTTTTGACTGACGTTCTGCTTCTGACATCTTAGGATCATTCAACCTGCATAGCATCACAGAAAGAGAGAACACAGGCTTAGTAGTATCATCAATAAAATGGGCTTTCACTAATTGCCTAAACAGCTGGACTGATGCATGCTGAATAACATCTGAAAGCCATTCCTTTGAGAAACAACCTAGGTACTGCTGCACTTCTTTTGACATGTACAGATCTGACAATATCTGGCACTCCTGATGCAAGAATACAAATATTTAACAAACTTGTTCCTAGATGCTTCAAAAAAACCTTCAGAAAAATGGATTCTAACACCGAAGAGGAAAAATAGCTATTTCTGAAGTTTGTTTCCCCTCAGAGGGGTTTTGTTTTAAGGAGCATTAAAATTCTCTAGTCATCTCTTAAGTGCTCATTTTGTCTACAGGACAACTTCTAAATGCAAGCATGACACAAAATACATTACTAAACACATAATGCCCAGAGATTCCCAAAGCACAGTACACCATTCCCTTCACTTATCAGTGCATGCACCATCACCTAATAGAAGCAAGAGAATTGCTTTTTTCAGTTCTTTCGTAGCTCACAAGATCAGTGACTGACATTTGCGGATACTTTCCTTAAAGTTATGATTTTCAAAAAGCTTTGGGTTGAGATATTATCACAAGTTTTGATAGAAATCAGCATGACAGCAATAACTTGTCCCAACCCGTTTCTAGACACAGAAACTGTTTAAATGTCTTTGTTCTTTCTCAACATGCAACTGAAAAACATTCTCCCCTTTGAATCCAGAAAATCAATATTCTAAACCTCTGAAAAGAAATAGAATGAGAGTGGGCAACTCTTCTATAGTAGAATGGACTAGATAATCGTTGTAGGTCCCTTCCAACTGAACTATTCTATTCTATAGATCTTTAGGATGCAACTATACTATCTGAAACAGATATGTATGCTGCTTATTAAGAGCACAATCCTTCATTGCTTTTTTCATCCAAAATACTTTATATATATATATAAACCTCTATTCAACCTTCAGCCTTCATTAATTTCCTATTAAATAAAGCTACCTTTTAAGTTCTCTCTCTTCATATTATCGGCATAAAAGTTTGAAACATATTATTGTAAAGGCTCTTGTCTTATCAGAAGTAGTAGGGTAAACAAGCACAATTTAACAAGGCAATATCCCTTATGTTTTTCTTCAAATTGAGAAAGAGCAAGTAATATTTATTCATTGCCTAGGAACAAACACTCAGCAGGGTTGAAAAGGAGATGTTACCAATGCGAACAAAAGCATAGCATCTCAACTACAAACTACATTAGTGATCTGGCAGTAGTTTCACTGAACTCTTATGTCCAGAACAGGACCAAGGAAAACAGAAATGGCAGAGGTGTTAAAACCACAAACCAAATTACCTCATAAGAAGAAACTGGGAATTCTGTATAGTCTGATGATTGTTTTCTGTGTTAGATGTATTGGTTGCTGCTATAGATTGTGTAAGAGTGGTGGGGATGCTGCTTGTGTTAGTGCGTCTAGTTGCATTGCGTGCAGTTTCCAGTTGTTGTCTTGCTGCCTGTGCATGTTGTCGTTCCAACTGCAGTTGCATCTGCAGCTGCTGTAACTGAGAAGCAGAAGGGCCAGAAGAATTGAGCTGCCCTGCAGAACGTCTCACTCCTGATAACTGAGATAAAAGTTCTGCCAGAAAAGAGAGAAGTTTCTACAGTGAAATCTGTTTAAATACATATCACACAAAAGCATAATTATGTCCTGAATACCAGTATATAATTTCCTTTGCTTTCTAAAACCTTTCATAGATGAAATTCATGAACCAATTATATTGATTTGAAAAACTTCATGGGCTATCTATTACAAGCACCTCATGTCTCAGAGCCCATGGGAAGAATAAGAATCATCTAAAGAACTATGCATAAAAAAGAGAGTCAAAGCTTAAAGCTTTTTAAACTAATAAGAGTCAACCTATGGGGAATACCATATAAGCAACATCCTGTGCAAGAATTCTCTAAAATTTTATCTTCAAGTTAAAATAGTTATTGACCACTTCAATTCTGACTTCAGTTGGTGGCTTTATGCACCTTCAATGCATATTCCAGAGGGAAGCTGTGCTGCAGAAAAGACAAATAATTACAGCATAATTTCAGACATTTTTAGAAAATATTCCATTCAGAAAGGCTTTTGACCTCTGCTGGAAAAAGACAAATTCTAACAATAAAAAAGTTAAATAAATCTATCCTGGATTCCTTTCCTCCAAAGTTCAAGACTGTGACAAATTCTGTCCATGCTAAGCATTTCCCCCAAAAAATGTTAATAAATTATTGCCCAGTGATTTACTACAGATTATATTCCACACAAAGTTGTGAGTACTACTTTGTTGTGTATGATGCAAGGAGGGCAGAAGTAGATGATTACCTTTTCCCCCTATCCGTCCAATCCTTGTTAAAGCTGCAAGTCATTATTATAGGTCATGAAAATTTTCTTTCCATCTCACTTTCATGATATAATCCTTTGAAATTAGACTTTTCTTAGGGGAATAAAGCACAATGCGGTAGCTCTTTGCATCAGGAACACTTGGAATGCCAACAGTAAATGTTCAAGTCACTTTTAATCAGCACAGCTAATCATATCACTATTAGCTACCAATAATGTTTTATTTCACTAATTACTGATAACCACCAGAAGGAGAAAAATAAATAATGCTTACATGTCTGTTACAAGCACAAGTTCTAACTTCTGGTAGTATGTACTAATTATTACCCCAATACAAAGGAAGACTTATAACACTGCCAGGTAAGACAGATGTATTTTTCCTTGCTGTTTGTAAGATCACTTTGAGTACACCTTAACAGAACCCTGGTAGCAAATGTGAATTTTTGAATTTGAGACACAGGCTTGGCATGACACAGACACCCAGCCAGGCTGCACTACATTCTCTCTGAATGTAAAAAACATTGATGAACCCCCCCCCCCCAAAAAAAAACAACCCTAAGACTCAAAGGAATACCATTTTATTACACGTGCTCCTAAATGGGAAGGCCTTGTGAGGCTGAAACAAACCAAGGCAGCCACTTCATGTTTAACTCAGCTAATCTAACACCCACTGCATTGGTAAGAGGAAGTGTTGCATTCCAGGACACACAAACATCCTCCCTTCTTGCACCAACTCTAGTGCTGTAAAGACTCATGACCTAACTTAAGTCACTAAGATGACAGAAAATTTTTCATCCTCCTTTGCTGGGATATTTTTAGTAGCAGAAGTGCAGCCAGCAGGTCCCGGGAAGTGATGTTTTCCCCTCTATTTGACACTGGCAAAGCCACATCCAGAGTTCTGTATTCAGTTTTAGGCTCCCCAGGACAAGAGACACATGGACATAATGGAGCAAGTCCAGCAGAGGGCCACCAAGATGATCAGGAGGCTGGAACACAGTACAGGAGGAAAGAGTGGGAGAACTGGTTTTGTTCAGACTGGAAAAGAATACTTTGGAAGATATCTTATTGCTGTCTGAATCTACCCAATTGGAAGATACAGGGAAGACTAAGCTAGACTCCTCTCAGGCATACAGCAATAGGACAAGAGTCAGACAAAGAAACATGGGAAATCCCCTTTTAAAGCATTAAGATTTTTAAATACTAGAACAGGTTGTCCAGAGAGGTTGTAGGATCTCTGTCCTTGGAGGCATTCAAAACTCAACTGAATAAGGCCGCGAGCAACCAGATCTAAATAGATCTCCTTTAAGAAAGGGGTTGGAAATAGACAACCTGCAGACGTCAATTTCAAACTATTTTTTTTCTATTATTTTTCTGCCATTTCAATTAGTTAAATCAGCTCACAGAGGGCCCAAAGAGCAGACAGCACAACAGAGGCAAAGGAACTATGCCTATGGAAAGAGGTGGGTGGGGCTGGGTGGAGCTGCAGCTTCCTCTTTCAAAACCAATGCACTCTTAAGTCGGTTCACTGTGAAGGAATCATAGCTTAACAATAAGAAGCTCCAGTTTAAACATTCATGCCCTTCCAGGATCTGAAGCAAAGACAAATAATAGCAGGAACTTATCTAAGTGCAGGAAGTTCTGAAGTTTTCCCGATACTTATCATTTTTTACTATAAAAGTGTAAGACTGATATCTCTAAGATTTTATATTAGACCATCTAGTCCAACCCCCCTGCCATGGGCAGGGACATCTTTCACTAGATCAGGTTGTTCAAAGCCCCATCCAAGCTGACTTCGAACACTTCCAATGATGAGGCATCCACAACTTCCCTAGGCAACCTGTCCCAGTTACAATGAGTTACCTCCATCATAAAAAAATTTCTTCATTATGTCCAATCTAAACCTATCCTTTTCTGGTTCAAAACTGTTGCCCCTTGTCCTGTCACTACAGGCTCTGATAAAAAACAAACAAACAAACAAACAAACTCTCTCTTTCTTATATGCCCCCTTTATATCTTAAAAGGCCACAATAAGGTCTCCCCAGAGCCTTCTCTTCTCCAGGATAAACAACCCCAACTCTCTCAGCCTTTCTTCATAGGGAGGTGTTCCAGCACTCTGATCATTTTTGTGACCCTCATCTGGACCCACTCTAACAGGTCTGTGTCTTTTTTGTACTGCTGACACCAGAGCTGGACACACACTGGATGCAGGACGTTACACTTGGCATTGTTGAACTTCATGAGGTTCCCATGGCCCCACTCCTCAAGTCTCTCAAGGTCCCTCTGGATGGCATCCCTTCCCTCTAGGGAATCAACTGCTCTACTCAGCTTGGTGTCATCTGCAAACTTGCTGAGGATGTACTCAATCCCATTGTCTGCATCACTGATAAAGATATTAAATAGCACTAGCCCCAGTACAGACCCTTGAGGGATGCCATTCCTTACCAATTTCCACTTGGACATTTAGCCATTGACTGAAATTCTTTGGACACAGCCATCCAGCCAGTTTCTTATACATCAAATGGTACTTCCGTCAAACCCATCTCTCTCCAATTTAGTGGCAATAATGTGGGGGACTGTATCAAAGTCCTTACAGAAGTCCAGATAGATGACATCTGTAGCTCTTCCCCTGTCCCTGATGCATTCCCTCCGTGATAGAAAGCCAGTACATTAGTCAGGCATGATTTGCCCTTGCCTAGGGCATGTTGGCCATCTCTAATCCCTGCCTTCCATATACTTTGACATAGCTTCCAGGAGGATCTATTCCATGACCTTACCAGGCACAGAGATGAGGCTGACTGGTCAGGAGTTCCCAGGGTCCTCATTTTTTTTTTTAATTTTATTGGTTGCATATATTAACACGTACTATAAGATTTTTCCTAAAGAAGCATTACATAATACATGGATACTGTAAAAAGATCTGATTAGTTAAAAGTAACAAGCATTAACAGAGATACATACAAAACTCAACCTAGTTGGACTGAGTGCTGAGCTTGCAGCCTTTCCAGATGCAGTCTTCACAGGGGAAAACACGAGACAGTTAAAAATGTATGTAACTTGTTACACAGATTACCTGTAAACAGTTTCTCTCCATTGGACACCTGGAATTAGATGCAGTTCCAAACATATATGAGTTTCCATTCTAAACTAAGAAAAAGGTCTGTTACCATGAAGTGTGATGTGGATGGTGTGGGGACCTGAGCTCTGAAGTGCATGACTCAGACACTCATGGGAGATTGGGTGGATTTTGGCAGCTGGAGATGGAATATTTTTTTAAATTTTGTTTTAAACACAGAGGAGGGGCTGTGTGTTTGAAAGCCTAAGTGTGTCATTTGCTTGTGAAGGACTGTGCTCAACTCCTCCCTTTCCCCTCAGCAGCTGCAACTCTCCACAGAAGCCTTCACTGAGTCAGTCTTGTCTAGTTTGATGGGTTCGGGGAATTCATAGTAAAGCTCCACTTTGGTTTCCTGTTTAAGTGCATTTTGTGCAATTGTCTGGAAAGCTTGTTCCACATTAATGGCCTCCTTGGAACTCTTTTCAAAGTAGGGGATGTTGTTTTTACTGTAGCACCAGGCTTGCACCTGTTTTGTGGTGACTTGTCTGTTTTCCAGATCAATCTTGTTTCCCAGCACAAAAAAAGGAAAGTTCTCAGGATCCCTTGGACTGGCCTGAATGAGGAATTTGTCCCTTGTGCTGTCTAGGGTTTTGAATGTGTTGGGGGCTGTGACATCAAACACCAGGATGCAGCACTCTGCTCCCTTGTAGAAGGCAACTCCCAGAGACTGAAATTGTCCTTGGCCTGCTGTATCCTATATCTGCATTGTCACTAGCCTGTCATCCACCATCACCTCTTTTGTCAGGAAATCTGCGCCTATCGTAGCCTTGTACTGGTTACTGAATTTTTTGTTCACATACTGGTTCATGAATGATGTCTTTCCCATCCCAGAGTCTCCAAGGATGATGACTTTCAGTAACACTTTCTTCCTAGAAGTCATCTTTTACACTGGTGTGTGTGCCGTGGCACCCAGCCTGAGACTTGCTGCCCTTTTACCCTTCTAAAAAATGGGTGTGATGTTTCCCTTTTTCCGATCACTGGGGACTTCACCTGATCGCCATGACATTCCAAATATGATGGAGAGTGCCTTGGCAACTACATCAGCCAATTCCCTCAGAACTCTGGGATGCATCTCATCGGGTCCCATAGACTTATGTACATTCAGGTTCCTCAGGTGGTCATGAACCTGATTTTTACTTACAGTGGGAGGGACTTTGCTCCCCAAGTCCCCATCCTGCTGTCCATCCACTCAAAAATTCAAAAATACATGCATACATATCATATGAAGAGAAGCTAAGAGACCTGGGACTCTTCAGCCTGGAAAATAAAAGGCTCAAGGGGGAGGAATCTTAACAGTGTATATACCTGATGGGAGGAAATAAAGGAAAGTGAGCCAGACTCTGTACTGCCCACTGACAGGGCAAGAGGCAGAAATTAAAACAAATTAAATCCATCTGAACACAAGAAAATACTTTTTACTGTAAGGGTGATCAAACACTGTAACAGGTTGCCCAGAGAGGTTGTGGAGTCCATCCATAGGAATATTCAAAACCTGAATGGACATAGTCCTGAGCAACCTGCTCTAAGTGGCCTTGCTTGGGGGCACAGGGGGGAGAGAAGTTGGATGGGGTTGTACTAGATGATCTTGAAAGGTCCTTTCAAACGTCAACCATTCTTTGATACCATCTGTGAACAGGTCAGTCATGGGAATGAGCCTAGAAGTCTCTAAATTTAAAACCACCAGCTAAAGGGGTAGAGTTTTTCATTTCAGAAGTTCCAGGTTCAATCCCTGTAGACAATCCAATTAAGGATACTTTTCATCAGTAAATATCCATCAATTACAACATTGGGAAGCTTTTTTTTTAAAGACAGAAAAACAAGATAACTATTATCATCTTATTTTGTTTCAAAGTCTATTTAAGGACTCTGAGCTAAAATCAGTGGTTACAGCTCTTACCAGCTATAGGATCCATGGTTTCTCTATTGCTTGGAGAATATGAACTCTGAGAAGATGAAAGCCCACCACTGGAACTGCTAGTAAAGTGCATGTTTGATCTACGTGCACGGGGGCCTCCCAAACCCCGACCTGGGTGAAACATTCTACGTACGTGCCGAACTCCACTAGATTCATCATAATCAAGCAGTTAAGAAAAGTCTTTTGCTATCAAGTATTAAACAACAAGAACATTTACTAGATTGAATAATTGGGCAACACATTATTCATCATTCATAAAACAATGATTCAACTTTATAAGCACCATGCAATCATAGCCATGGTGCCATCAGACCTATAGATGTGAACCAAAGGCACCCAGGACTCCTTGCACTAAATTCATCTTTCCCAGGCTTTTTGTCATGTCTAAAAACTGTCAGGATGTATTTTCTGCCTTATGGATTAAAGTTTTGACTAGGTAATGCTACAACTTATGATGCATATTCAGCAGAACACATTACTCAATAGACATAAGGATTTTAACATCAACATTGGGAAAGAAAGGTATTTAAATATCGAAAATAATCTACAAAGTTTTATTGCTATTCTTACCACACAAATGTGTTCTCCCAAGGCAGTCTAGCTAAAGCTTCCTTTTATCTTAAGAAGCACTAGTGCAATTAACTACTAAACTAGGAAATAATGTACTTATACATACTTATACATATCATATTTTTCCAATTTATAAATTAGTAGCTTTAACTCACCTTATCTCCAATTTTCTTATTTTCAAAAATGTTTATCACTTGTATAAAATCTATCATTTGCAGCAGACTGGTGCCCAATGTCTTATCCCACAACGCACAATTATGGTGTAGAATTAATTTCCTCACAATATTACTGAATTGAAAAATTTAAGACTAAAAAATTAAGACTTCTTTTGGCAAGTAAGAATATCCAGTTACTATAATAAATACTTTCAGGAAGAATTGACTCTCTTAAATCTATTATGCTATAGAGCATAAAACATTTCACTTTCAGGATTTAGGAGGGTGTAGGGACAGAAAGTAAACATGGAAGATTTATTTGAGGAGGAAAAAGAGTTTTGCTCAAGGAGGTCTTCTCTGCTGGGAAAACTAGGCCTAGAAAAATCCAGTGTTGGAGAAAATTCTTTCCCATGAATAGCAGTATCTATTTCTCTGCCTGTCTGTTTTGAGAAGTTAACTCTCCTGTTGCAAGAAGAGATAAAAGTTCTCACAGACATGCCTGAGGCCCTTGCTGGGAGAGAAGGAGACCATAAAGCACAGGGGAGAACACAGCCATGAAGTTATGCGCATGCAAAAGGTGTTGTTATAAAAGCACCAGAATGCAGAATGGGTTTCCTGGGCTGCTCTTTCACCTGCTGCATGATTTAGCAGTGTATTTAGGGTTTCCAATATCGGAATAAACTTTTCCTTAATATCCTAGCCGTAGTTTGGTCATCTGGGTGCTATCAATTC
>VWZF01003342.1:10703-25387 GCA_013396755.1 Sclerurus mexicanus
TGGTTTGTTCCTCCTTTGAATCTGTTGATACTGGATACTGGTAGTGACAGAACACTGTCACTAATATTTCACTGATTGACAACTGCTTTCATGCAGTTTGGGAAGCTTTCCATAGCTACATCTGACAGAAAAATGCCCCCATTCTGGGCCTTTTTTTAAACTAAACTTGGAAAATAAGATAAATGGAACATCCTTAATACAAATACTTTGAAAAGTTCCAGCCTTGGTCTCATTTAGAAAAGGGTCATAGTAGCTTGCTAACTGCACCTTTCAAAGTGTTTTTAAGAAAAGCAACATTATTTAAATATACTAGTTAAGAGTATACTGATGTCTTGCTGGGGTTAAAAAAGCATTTGGAACTCTTAACTCATTGCAAACATATACTGAAAACAACCAAGCTAGAACCATTTACAAGGTCAAGACTAAAGCTATGTTTTAAACAGTAAAACAGTTGAAAATTGTTTAAGAAAGAAACTTGAATTTAAAGAGCTGTCCAGAGTCTCCAGGGATAAAAGTGGTATCTTGCAGTGTCTGCACAGGATTCTTCACTAGAAATATGTGCAGACATTTAAAACAGCTTAAAACACCCTTCTAACTGCTGCACGGAAGACCATATCCTTTCCTAAACTGATAGCAACTGAGCAGGGGGAAATCTCTCCCCCATTTCTTTCTTTTAGTCTTAGATGTCAGAAGACATGAAATAGCATCCAACATGGAAAAACTAGTCCAGAAACTCTATCAAGTTTTGTGGACTTGGCAACACTAATTGCTAAAGTAATGTTGTACAGAGACTTTCACATGCATTTCCTAAAATTATTTATAAAGACTCCCCCCATCAGTTTTGTGATGACTGACACTGTGGCCTTATTCAGTAACTGAAAAGATTATTCTGATTTCTCTAGCTCTTATGTAGCTAGTAATAAACAGACATTTCCCAATTAAAAGTTATCTGACATCACCGATGTAGGAGGGGAAGGAAAAGCTTCAGAAGCATGGATTCTAATCCAACACCTCATCCGCTTCAATAGGAAGTCAATTTCACTGTGTAATTGGGACCGACAATTTAAATGCTAACAAATTTAAATACAGACCACAACCAGGGTGAAACCATTTCCTCTCATGTTGCTAGCAGTAGATATAATGAACTTGAGTTGTTAGGCCTTGATGCTTTTTCTTTTAAGAAGCCCTGAACAAAAATGGCACTATCAAATTATACTAGGGAGCGTATTTTTTAAAATGAGATACAGAAAGATAAATAATTTCAAGATCACTTAATGAGTTTTTCATGATGGCCTATACTTCCATGAAGAATAACTTCTGAAATTATGTTGCAAGTATTTGTACAGCAAAAACCAAGCCACATTACTATTCCTAAGACCAAGTAACAGAAAGAAAATTGTACTTAAAAGTGCAAAGAAACTGGCAGTTTGAGCTCTTCAGTTAATGAGAGTATTTATATCACTACAATTTGCAGATAACAAAGATAGCCCTAATCCCTAGGAAGTCTCCTGATAGGTCTTCTAGTTATATCTTAAAAAAAGCCAATAAATAACAAGCTGAAACTACCCTATTGAAATACAGTAATAAAACTAATCAAACACTTAAGATCCCTCAATTTCAAAGTTCAAAGCATTCTCTAACAAACACATATCCTTTTGGTGAAATCTGCTTTCAGTCTTGTAATTATTTATAAAACACTATTGCATCTGGATTGCTGCTTTCTCATACACAAAATGGCATCAGAACTAATGACCAAGAAGGGTAAAAATTGTAGGAAAAAGCAGCTGGGTGTCAGAAATATCTTTAAAAGGTTTTGCTAACAGGAATAAAACAAAAACACACACCCACATTGTCAAGCAACACCTAAAGCCCATTCACAGTCTGATATAGATATATATACATATAAACATTTCAGATGTATAGTTCCCCTATAACTAAACACCAATTCTAAAAAACAAACAAAACTGATGTAGCCACTTGACTACAGAAGTCAGAACAAGTAGTTACAGCTATCATAAGGAACAGTTTATCCCTTTCCCCTCAACTTAAAAAAGGATATTAAATCTCTAGGAGCTCTGTGTTCCAGTGTAAGATGAGCTGCAAAGTCATCTGTGACATGATTAGGGTCCCCTCCAGGTAATGCTGCACATATTGGACAGATCTGAAACAACAAAGTGAGAAAGAAAAACAAACCACAACCAACTTTACACAAATCATAAAACACAATTCAGAGTTGATCACTTGACACGCATTCTTATACTTTAAATATCACATTCTAATCCTATACCTAAACAGCCACAATTTAAAATGGTAAATGTGTTCAAACACAGCTGTTAATTGTAGTATCTTTTTAAGACTTACTTTTCCTTGTAATTATGCTTTTAATAATACCATGGAAACCAAAAAGTTTTCAAATTCTATCTGCAATGTTTCAGCTTTCAAATTTGTCCTTATATGTCAATTCCAGGACAGACAGGAGGTCTAGTTACACAGAATTACTGCTTGAATGTACCTACATATGACATTAAGTTCATTTACTGCTCTTTGAATCCCCACATGACTTCTCACTCATCTGACCAGTGAGGTGTAGGAAGGAGAATGAAACCAGATGTGAATATTCATTCAAGTATCACAATTGAGACCACCCACTGTGGTAACATACAAGTAGAGATTTGGCAAAGAGAAACTCCTTATTCCTACCAAGTATTTTGGGAGATGGCATTATGGTTTTCTTTTTTTCTTAAGCCTAAACACACATTTAAAAAAAGTCTAGGGACACTCACTGCCATCACAACCTTCATTTATTATTTTGATTTTTCCTTCCAATGACTTTGCAACCACCTGAGAGAAGCATGCCTTAAAAGTCCTTTGCAACAGTTTTGCAGGCCAGCATTAATGCTTGACAGATCACATGTTAATAAGCCAGAAAGGAGAAACTTTGACACAGTATATTTTAGGTCTTAACTATTCTTCCACGGATATCAACCTGGACTTTGCAACTGATAAGACTGTAAATTAGGGGGGAGACTCCAGACTAGGAGGGGTGAGGGAATCAATAGAACTATACAAACCTATGAAGAGAAATGCAGGGGGAAGGGAGAACATGGAGGAACAAAGGGGAGGGTAGACAGAAACAGGTATAAAGTGGACTGGTCACACATGACAGAGCTGGTCAGTATGTTTGTCTGACTGAGCCTGATCACTACAGTCTGTCCTGTCTTCCTATATCTTCTTATTAAATCTTAAAAATCTCTGCATAATCTCACTGTCTATCCCATGTGTATGTATGCTGCAAGGACTAAGTGCCAGCTACTGGTGAGACCTGTGCATGTATGAACAAAATTTGGTGCCAGATACTGGAGTCAGACTGGGGCTGTAGGTGTCCCTGGGGCCTATGGTGTCAGCTACTGGAACAAATGAGGTTCCTAGCATCAGTAGTTGGAGGGGCCATAGCTCTCTAGACCTAGGGTGGGTGCTACAAAGTTTGTGCCTGAAGTGCCTGCTACTGGGGGGGCTGTCATAAGTGGATTTGGTGCCAGCTACTCCGGTCAGACCAGGGGTGCAGGCACCCCCGGACTGAGTCGGGTCTTAACAACAGCTATCAGAGTGAGTCATGGTCTCTGCCTCCAGCCACTGGGGCAGAAAGAGTATGTGTCCCAAAACACAGCTAATGGGGGGGAAATCAGCATGAATGAGGGGTCCAGCACTGGTAGCTGAAGCAGGACCACCAATCGCAGCCCATGTGGTGCCTGGTGTCAGCTGCTGGGGGAAAGAGGGAGTGGTTGTCTGCATCTTCCGCAAACCTGGTGTGCATGTATATTGGCTAGCAAACTTCAATCTGGACTAGCAAATGAGCAGAGAGGAGCCTCAAGTCTAGGCAGAAGTATGAAGCAGGCAAGGGTCTGTGCTGGTATGCCCAGGGGAACTTGCGAATGTGGAGTGCTTGCAAGATGAGTGCATGAGTGTTTGCTAGTGAGCATCAAGCTGGACTAGCTGGCAAATAGGAGGCCAATGAAGCAAGTAAGAGTGCCTGGGATCCAGGCAGGGGTACTCGACAGACAAAGAGGGCCATTGTCTTAGATCAAGGGGAGAACTAAGATATCTATGTTGACTAAGAAAATAATCCCTCTCCCTTTAAATTTATAAAACAGAACTTTAATTAGGAAAAAAAAATGTATATATATATATGAAAAGGATAACAGTTCTCAACCACAATACATTTATATGTATATCCAGAAAGGACCAAACACCAACAGCTTGTAATAAAATCTTCCCCCTCCCCAAACAACAAGGCAAACAGTTAAAAGGTCTTTTAGCTACCCCAAAAAAACCTGCAATTGTATCTAAGGACAGCAGGAGGCGAAGTCGCGCCCCAGCTGCCGGCCTCTCTCTCCCAGGGGATGCAGTTATATTTACGGACAGCAGGAGGCGATGTCGCGCCTCAGCTGCTGGCCTCTCTCTCTCCCTCCGGGGATGGCAGGTCACCAGGTCGGCGACAATGATGTCAATGACGAGAACAGCAGAAGGAGATCTATCTCTGAAGGACAGGAACACAGGCGTGCTCTCTCTCCTCTCCCCGGCAGCTCCCGCAATGTCCATGGATGAAAAGCGGTCGAGTCAGGGATGAGATAGCAGAGTCTCAGTTATCCAGTGATGCCGGACACCGCTGTGCCTCTGCCTCGCTCCCTCCACTGATTGCTGCAGCTCCTGACCTGCGCAGGAAAGTGCAGAAGCCCCGGCCACTTCCCCCCCCCCCCTCCCCCTCCTGGCCTGGGGAGAGACCAGAATAAAAGGCCCTGGCTAAGCGATTAACATCAGGATATGAATATTCATCTTGCCCTTTGTTAACCATCTTTACAGACTAAGGCGTTGCCTCCAAGCTTTTAGGAAGGAATTCCAACAAGTATTGAAACTATAACAGCCATGACAGTACTCAAGGGATCACAGTGAACAGGTATGTGCTTGTTAATCTAGAAAGTATCATGTGTACCTTCACTATAGCAGCAACCTTCTATCTCTACCAGGTAAAGAGGAAGAAGGAAACTTGGCTGCCTATATTTATGTTTTATGCAAGTCCTACATGTAGGTGCTGTTGCAGGCAGCACTGTATCTGTGGTTAACTGTGTGATGGGCCAAGTGTCAGTGTCCTCCATGTGTATACAGGTCTCTGAAATATGTGCTTGGCTTCACTACTGGTTGAACCTGCAAACAGGAAAGTGGCAGCTGCATCCCTCAGCCTAGGCAGAGGCCCCAGGTCCCCAGGCTGGGCTTCAACAGCTGAGCAGATGGGAGTCTTAGGCTGGATAAGGCAGCCATGCTCTTTACATCCCTTAAAATTAAAAAAATCACCATATTACTTGGAATGAAATTCAGGATATTACTAAAAAGCCTTAAGCCAGTTAGGCTCCAAACATCACAGTTGACTTGACAGTTTCTAGATCTGTTCCCTTATTACCATCACCTCCTCATGTATACAAGTATACTGATTTTGGATGGGATAGAGTTAAATTTCTTCATAATAGCCTATATAGTGCTATGCTTTCGCTTTGTGACCAAAAGTGTTGATAACACACCAATGTTTTAGCTATTGCTGAACAGCTCTCACACATCATCAAGACTTTTTCTGTCTCTCACACTGCCCCAACAGCAGGTAGACTGGGGATGTACAAGTAGTTGGGAGGAGACACAGCTGAGACAGTTGATCCCAACTGACCAAAGGGATAGTCCAAATCATATGCCATCATGCTCAGCAATAAAAAACACAGGGAAGAAAGGAGGGTGGTTCCAAGTTACGGTGTTTGTCTTCCCAGGAAATCATTACATGTGATGGAGCTCTGCTTTCTTGGAGATGCCTGCCAATGGGAAGGAATTAATGAATTCCTTCTTTTGCTTTGCTTGCATAGGCATATTTTGCTTTCCCTATTATCAACCCGCAAGTTTTTGCACTTTTACCCTTCTTATTCTCCCCTCCATCCCATCCCATCCCATCCCACTAGGGGCAGGGGAGAAGTGAGCAAGCAGCTGTGTGATGCTTAGTTGCCAGCTGGGATTAAACCATGACCAGTATTTTTGGCATGCAACCTAGGACTCAAAGGGTTTGAGATAATGACAGATTTGGTCAAAGCATATTAGAGGGAGCATATAGTTATTATAGCTGCTTAACCATTGCTGACCATGATATTAACTTACCTGTTCTCAATATTAGTTTATCTGATCTATGCCATGTTCCCTTTTTTGCTGTACACGTTAAAGACTTTTTAGCTTGAGAAGACAACGGAAGCTGTCCCCATAGCCAAGAGAGCCAGTTCCAATCAATTCCAAGACAGACCTGCCCCTGGCTAAAGCTGAGCCAATCAGTAATGGTGGTAGCACCTCTGTGATAATATATTTAAGAAAGAGTAAAAAAGCTGCAGAGCAGCAGCTGTGAGAGAGGAGTGAAGAAATGCAAGAAAAATAACCCTGCAGACACCAAGGTCAATGAAGAAGGAGGGGGAGGAGGTACTCTAGGCAGCAGAGCAGAGATTCCCCTGCAGCCCATGGAGAAGACCATGGTGACACAGGTTGTCTCCTCTCCAGTCCTTGAAGGACCTCACACCAGAGCAGGTGGATGTGCTCTGAAAAAAGCTGCAGCCCATGTTGAGGAGCCCAAGCAGGAGCAGGTTTCCTGTCAGAGCTGTGACCCTCTGGGGGACCCACACAGGAGCAGTCTATTCCTGAAGAACTACAGTCTGTGGGAAGGACCCATGCTGGAGTGGATCATTGAGGACTGTATCCCATGGGAGGGACCCCATACTGGAGCAGGGGAAGAGAATGAGAAGGAAGGAGTGGCAGAGATGAAGTGTTATGAATTGACCGCAATCCTCATTCCCTATCCCCCTGTGCTGCTCAGGGAGGGAAAAGGAGGTAGAAGAGTTGAGAGTGAAGTTGAGCCCAGGAAAAAGGGAGAGAAAGGTGTTTTTAAATTTGTTCTTATTGTCCTATTCTGTTTAATTGGAAATAAACTTAGTTTCCCCAAGTTGAGTTACTTTTGTCCATGATAGTAACTGCTGAGTAATGCCCCTCCTTATCCTGACCAATGAGCATTTTTCTACCCATCCTGTTGCTGGAGAGGGAGGTGAGATAGAGCAGCCTAATGGACACCTGGCAACCAACCAAGGTTAAACCCCCCCCCCATCCTTTCACTTCAGTCTAGTTGCTGCCTTACTAAATACAAAATTAATCTGTTAAGTGTGACAGAGTAGCAGAAAACTGATGTCTTCATTCTGAAACTTGATCCAGATGATATCTGATTGCATTTCTTACAATTTTCAGAGCTACAACTCTAAAAAAACCCCAAACTTCTACCTGAATGCTGTTTTTGAAACCCAGTAGCAACAGTAACAATCATTATAATGCCAGCCACATTGTGATGGTTTAAAGGTAAACTGGCAGAAGAAATGAACTCAACTCAAAAAGAGATTACAAGTCAGAATTACAGTTTAATAGAAAGATTTCCTGAGCAGGTCCCTTGACCTTACTTTGCTTAATGGCAAAANACATCGGTACCAATTGTTCTTCAACCTTCAGCAGTCCCACAGCAGAAGGGTCCTCTGAGAGGCCAGGCAAGGTGTTCAACTGTCTAATTTCATCTGTCTCCACAGCAGCTATGCCAAAAGCCCAACAAAGTCCTTTTGTATCTTTGAAATACCCACTCCTCAGGTAATCTATGCCAAGGATACACGGGGCCTCTGGACCAGTCACGATGGGGTGTCTATGCCATTCCTTCCCAGTCAAGTTCATTTCAGCTTCCAGTACAGTCAGCTGTTGGGATCCCCCTGTCACCCCAGAAATAGAGATGGATTCTGCCCCTACATATCTCGATGGTATCAAAGTACATTGTGCACCAGTGTCAACTAAAGCCTTATATCTTTGTGGGTCTGATGTGCCAGGCCATTGAATCCACACAGTCCAATAGACTCAATTGTCCCTCTCCTCTACCTGGCTAGAGGCAGGGCCCCCCTAGTTTTGGTCATGGTACTCACTGCTCTCTTCTCCTAAATATGACCTGAAAGTCCCTTCAAGAGGATCAGACATGTCATCACTTCTGTCTGGAGTCTTTCCCACGAGACTGGAGCAGCACTTGTCCTTGAAGAGTTTCTTGTGGTAGTTGTTCCTCTTTTCAATTCACGTACCCGTGCTAAGGAAGAGGTGGGTTTTCCATCCCACTTCCTCATATCTTCTCCATGCTCTTGGAGGTAAAACCATAGATTGCCATGAGGAGTGTACCCTTTCTTCTTAGCTGGGGGACACCTGCTCCTGATAGCAGACGCTCTTGTTTGTCCTGGCAAGATATGGAAGATTCTTTCCTTAATTTCCTCTCTTAGCTTCTGGTGGCCCTCCTCAATCTTCTCTTTCAGGCTTCGGACATGTTTGTCCAGTTTTGTTTCCACAGATGAGATGTGGACTCGTAATGGGGCAGTGAGAGTGTCTTCATAAAGCCTGAGTTTACTAACCAATGCACCCACCTTGTCCTCTCCCTCCCTCCATTGCAATGTGGCTAAGTAGTGGGAATACATTTCTGGCCCAAGCTGTGCAAATTTCAACCACATCTAGGATGTGCACTATACACTGTCTGGACTTTTGGGGACTCTTTCATCCTCTGAAAAGATTATCTCCAGTATGTCTAATTCTCTTAAGCACCGGATACCTTATTCCATCATGTTCCACTGTCCCTGCTGTTCGTGGAGGTCCTCCTTACAAAGATCTCTCCCTCAGGCTTGACAACAGTCGCCGCCAGAGGCTGAGAGTTTCCTGCCTCTTTCCAATCCCCTGATCAATGACCACATCTCGAGACAGGGATCCCAGTTGCCTTGCTTCACTTCCATCTAGAATTGTATCATTAGCCGCAGCGTCCCAGATTTGGAGCAGCCAGGTTAGAATGGACTCATTTGCCTGTCACGTGAACTCTCTCCGCAGCTCACGCAGCTTGCCCAGGGATAGGGACTGAGTGATTATTTCTGGTTCTGTTTCTTCTGCTGGATGTGAAGGCCCTGCCTCTTCCTCGTCATTCACTATACGAACTGATTTAGTCTTTGATTTTCTTTTCTGGACAGGGGCGACTGCTATCAGTTTCAGTTGTCCTTCTGACTCAATGGTTTGCGTGGACATGGTGCTGGTTGATTTATTCCTTTTTCCCTCTGACTCAGCTGTGGTTTGGGTGGACAAGGTGCCTGTGGGTTTGCTTCTTTTGTCCTCCTCCTGACAGAGCTGTACGATATCAAGCAGTGTCCGGTAGGCAGTGGCCAGGGCCCAGCAGGTTGCTGTAAGCTGCCCATCCCTGGACCTGCCATAGCATTTTCTTTTCACATAGCTTATTACTCTAACAGGGTCCTGCAGTTCAGGAGTGAATTTCCAGATCACTGGAGAAGTTCTCCAAATACTGGCCTATGTCCTCCCACTTCCCGTGCCACTCAACATTATCCACTCCCAGGGCAAGCCTCCAGGCGACCTCCCTAGAAGACTCTGTTCTGCCTCTAAGCATGGTGTGGAGAGTATACATGAAACATAGCAACACTAACATTATGCTGTCCTTAACATCAAGAGGGAAGTCACTGTTTTCAAAAACTGTTGTAGCAGGTCTGAAGGGGGAGAAGGAGGTGAAAGGCTGGAAACAACCATTCCCTCCTGTTCCCCCTACAGGCTGGGTGTGATTTTTAATGAGGCCCCAGAGGTAGCAACCCAAACCAGGACAGGCAAATCAGATCGAATATACAGTTCAAAATGAAACTTACTACTTCTGAAATTATGGCGACATAAACATAGTATATAAACAAAGCAATTTTTATACCTCTCCCTGGTCTTAAAGAGAGCATCATGAGAGGCAAATAGCTCCCCATGTGTGGAAATATGAACAGGCTTAGGTACAACACCCATGTAAATACATCAATCAACATGATGATCAGAAGGTTCCTGTACCGAAAAGCACAAATGCTTAAAATGAAATTGTAATTCTGANTGTAAATACATCAATCAACATGATGATCAGAAGGTTCCTGTACCGAAAAGCACAAATGCTTAAAATGAAATTGTAATTCTGACTTCTCTCTCCTGCCTCACATTGGGTGCCAAAATATGTGCTGGTTTAAAGGTAAACTGGCAGGAGAAATGAACCCAACTCAAAAAGTGATTACAAGTCAGAATTACAATTTAATAGAAAGATTACAATAAAAACAATGATACAGAGAAAAAATTGGTTTTGATGCACAAAAACAGATGTAAACCCCAGCACCCAGGGACATGAACAGAATGGAGTTCGTTAGCCCCTGTGCTGAGCACCACGTGGTCCCCCTGAGTACAAAGTAAAAGGAAAGAAAAACCAGTTGGTGAAATGATGGCTGCAATCTGGCCAAGAGTTGCAGTCGCAGTCCTGTTGAGGTTCTGATCCTCCTCTAGATCCAACAAGTGGTACCAGAAGTCCCCAAACCCCAAGGTTATATATGCTTAGGTTCAGATGGGAATGCCCAATACCTCCCCTAGGGCAAGGAGTTTCACAATGGGTGATTTACTCTGTGAGTCATGGGATACTCCTTGATGGCCCATTAGAAGATATGATCCCTCAGGCTGGGTGTGAAGGTGTTAATGACTCCCCAGAGGGGAGTTACCACAGCTGAGTCATTGTTGTGAAGACAGGAAAACATCCTTATCTCACAGAGTTCCTAAACACCCAGCTTGTAGCCTGAGGGGCTAGGTGTGCCCTGGGCAGCTGCTGCAAATGATCAATTGTTAGCAGTCCATGAGAAAATGTCATAGAGGGTGTAGAATACACACTTTTGGTTACACCCACACAGTGATAAACTTGTCCCAACCACTATAACTAAGACACACATCTATTGGAACTTGCCCTGTAGTGCTGACCATTACCCTCAATCATTTGATGGAGAAATAATAATTACTGCACTTTCAAATCTAAAAATGAAGAAATATACACCAATAGTTCATATGTTCTTAGGAAGGACCAGGACACTTTTGAGTCTCAGAACAGGTTGACCGGTTTTACCTCCTCTACTATTCCTTGATATAAGGCCCTTAGCAGGCTCTAAGAAGAGAGATTCTCCTTCTCCCACATAATTTCTCAAAAAAGCATGCACATTTTTATAGGAATCTACAACAAAAATAACTAGACAGCAGTTTCCTGAATGTCCTTCTGTAATCATACATTCCTCAGGCATACACAGTATTCACACACAAATATGAATATATTTCCCACTGCTGGAAAGATACCCAAACTTCTTGATCAAGAATTTAACCTAGGATTGCTAACACACATAACTGCTGAATTAGTGAAGTGGGCTTTAGAAAGAAATACAAAACATATACCTGCACCATAAAGAGAAATCTAAAAACAGGGCTGCATACTTTTCTAAAAAGAAAATTGTCTGAACACTAAGCAGTGCAAGGATGTAGTTTCTAAACACTGTAATGAGGGTCAGGAACAAACTATTTCTATTCGTATCAAAATCCAAGCTATTTATTATTTTATTGTTTCCATAGCAAAGAAGTCACTCGCATTTCAAAAAAATTTCAGACCTTCTTGCACAAGTAACAGTAACATCTAGATGTAAAAACTTAAGGAGACTTGAGGAGAATGCTTAATGACAAAAGTAGAAGCAAAACAATTGTTGCAGTAGGCTATTATATGGTATGTAATTGCTCTGCACCAATTGCCACTCTTGAAATCATCAGAAAAAATCAAGTGGTAAAGGGAAACAGCAAGAGTTGCTTTATTAAAAAAATAAATCAATATATTTAAAAGTTATTTATTTTTACAAGGGTTTAACCCTCTCTAACACCAGGATTTAGTGGCCTGCACACCAAGGATTCAAGGACTCAGCTATTCAACCTTAACTCAGACTGATGAGAGAGTGCTGTGATAAACTCTGTAGAGAGGTAAATGTGATGATGTAGGCAGATGTAGAACTGTTGAATTAGGTACTGTTAGTAGCTCAAGGAGTCAACAGGGAAAACACCAGCATAGTGTGATGTATGTATGGCACATACCTTCCTAGTCAGCATTTAAATTAACACATACTTCAAGGAAAAAAACCCCTCATTTTCTGGAAATTTTCATATACTTTCATTGTAATTGAAAAACAATGCTGAAGCGGCTTACCACCTCTGTTGATGTTTCTGCATGTTCAGAAGCAACATGTTCTTGAAGAGATGTTTCCGTATAACCCATCTTTCCACAATAAGGACAAGTAAAAGACTGTGGCTGCTCTACAGAGAAAGCTTCTCCACCATAATACAAATCTGGAAAAAGATGATGTTTTAGGAATGGTTATTTTCAAGCAGCATAGATAATTTTTTTATTTATATGACCTCTTTATATATACCTATGTTCATGTAATCACTGTCAAATTCATTCATTAATCAAAATAAATATTTTACTTCTGCACAGTATACATTCCAATACTATAAAGCTGTTCAACGACTCAACTTTCAAAGGAATAGATAGACTACATAATTTTTACACTAGCAAACAACATTGCTCTTCCTGAATATTAGAAAGCTAAGTGTGATGGTGCTGCTGAACCATCAACTTTTTCTCCCATCGCTGTTTTTACCATAAGTGAGCTTGTATTACAGGTCAGATCACTGTAGATGCACTATGGTCTCATAGCAAATCTATGTTAAATACTGTAATTTAAAATGCCTCAGTGTCAGCAGCAGTCCATATGGTGATATTGATGCCATAGCTGAACCAATGTTTAACAAAAAGGGGAAATTTTTGCAAAGCAAAAGGAATGAGATGTTACATATCATTTTCAATACTTCAGCACTTCTTGACTACCAAAGTAGCAACCTTCCTTAAGCTATTAATTTAGCAATTAACATGAGCCCAACTGATCATGAAAATTTAAAAACCCACGCTAAATTCATACTAAATTGCATCACTCCAGGTAAAGCTTCCTTCACTGCTTATACAGGAAGAGCACTAAGATGATGTTTAGGCTCAGAACACTCTCTAAAGAGGACTTGATGTCATACTAAATTAGATTTCAAGCCTAGGGGTATTTGGAAACGATAGTGTTTCCTAAAGGAAATGGCCTTAGGACATCTAACAATACCAGTGGGGAAGAAAAAGAACAATTTTGCTTCATCAACCACAGAGCTAGTACATTATTCTCTCTGGTTGCAAACTTCCTGTCACTCATTTAGAAATTCACTAGCATTCCTCAGACAAAACCAGTATTTTGAGGAACCATGTCAGAACTCAATGTAACAATTGTTCTTGTAGACTGTGGAGACATATTACTTTAAGAAGGTACACAGAAGGCAGGAATTTTAACAGCACATCTTCATACAAGTGCAAATTCATTTCAATTTAATATATATAAACTAAAAATGTTGACGCCATACAAGTAATATGCTGATTTCACACTAATATTTGAATTAAAACGTTGAAGAAACTGGATGTTGACAAGCTTCCCTCCTCCAGGTGGTACTTTAACACTAATCAATAAACTTCATTAAATCAGAACCCTTAAAGATTCCTTACATTTTATGTTTTGCTTCACATTTTCTAACAAAAAAGCTTCCTGAGCCCTCTGGCTAGGTACCCTGCCAAAAGCATAAAGAAACAATACATTCCTCTTTAGATCTCCCCTTGCTTTGTAAACACTCAGATAAAGACATATAATAATGTACTACATCATTTATATAGACTCTAACATTTTTTCGGTCCCACTTTACTGAATGGAGTAATCTAATCCCAACAGTTAGAATTTCTAGTCATCTTATTTGGAACTCTTTAACAAAAACCTCCCTTTTCAATAAAAATACAGCACAAGAGCCATGCTTGCTAAAGTAAAAGGTAAGTTTGACAGTCTGGAAAAAGTTGCCAATTGCTTCCATATAGCACATTAATATGTCAACCTTTTTGAAATATTTCACAGCATAGCCATGTCCAGTAGCAAGAAACAGCATATTCTCTGTTTTTCTTCACACAAATTCATCAGTGTCTCAGTTTTCAGCTACAGAGCTAAGTAGTGCTTGCTGGACTAACTACCTGAGAATCAGAAACACTCTTCTAGGTCTAACAGAGACACAGTGTCAGGAATTCAGTTAATTCATCCAGCACTAGTTGGATGAATTTTTTTGTTGATACCAAATACCAAAGCCATGAATACACACAGGTGATGATGCAGATTACAAAAGATTTGATTTGATGCCCAGTGGTCAACACCTAACACACCAACACAGTTGTTGCTACTTGATTTAACAAGACATGCAAGATTATGGGAGGCACCTGTGTATGATGTGAGGTGGTCAATGACTTGCTGTGCCTAGTGGCAGAGCTTAAGGAAGAGGTAGAGAGACTAAGGTGCATTAGGGAAAGTGAAAAGGAAATTGACTGGTGGAGTCAAACCCTTTTGACCCCTAAGGGAGTCCAACAGGAGATGGCGAAGCCCTGCCCCTCCTGCCATAAGGCAGATGGAGCAGACCAAATTGATGGGGGGGAATGGAAGCAGGTCCCTGATTGGAGAGGTAAAAGAACCATCTCAAACCCCATCACCTCCCCGGGTGCCCTTAAAGAATAGACATGAGGCCCTGGACCCAGAAAGTCAGGCAGAGGACAGCCAAGATCTGCCTGGAGAGCCTCCTAGTTGGACCCCGTCTACAAGATAGATTACAACCACAGCTAT
>VWZF01003344.1:0-44684 GCA_013396755.1 Sclerurus mexicanus
GTGCCAGCTTCTTCCTGGGAGGACATGGGAAGCACAGCTCTTAATTGGAGATGAAAATGGATGTTGATTATTATTTTTGCCACAGCGCTGAGACACTTTTCAGCATTTGGTCCCAATGTAAATGTGCAGAGCCTATCCATGCAAGTCATTTTTTTCCTATTTCATTTCTCCAATGTCTTCATAGAATCATAGAATCACAGAATAGTTTGTGTTGAAAGGCACATTCAAAATCAGCTAGTTCCATGCCACGAGCAGGGACACCTTCCACTAGACCCTGTTGCTCCACACCCTGTCCAACCTGGCCTTGAACACTCCTGGGATGTGGAAGTCGCAGCTTCTCTGCAGTTTTGCTCTTCCTTCATTCTGTGTCATGTAACCTATTTTCATTGTGTTTTTCAAAACTGCACCCCTTACAGTTGGTTCTTCTGTTTCATATATCTCCCCAACCTACTGTTAGGCTTTTGCCTTTCATTCTTTCAGTGATTTCTTCAAATTTCCTTTCTTAGTCTCTTCCAGCCTTTCCCGCCCTCCCCACGTACTTGGCCTCCTCGAGCTCCTCCGTGCGCTGAATCGCGTCCGTCTCGTATTTGGTTCTCCACTGGGCCACTTCGCTGTTGGCCTTGGACAGGGCGCGCTGCAGCTCCCCCTTGGCTTCCTGCTCCTCCTCATATTGTTCCCGGAGCAAGTCGCAGTCGTGGCGAGCGGACTGCAGGGCGTGGGCCAGGGCGTTCTTGGCCTTGGGGAAAAATATTGCAATAATAACTAGGTGTATCCTGGGAAATTTTCTCCTCCTATAACTTACATGCTGATATATATCCCACAGAAATAGTGATTAACTGACTGCATGAGAAACAGTCCTGCATTGACAGGCCTAGAGTGCATGACCTAAAGGGATGGTTTAAACTGTGACTGAATTACCTTAATTTCATCAATCACCTTTTGAAGTTTTGACCATTTCCCCAAAACTGTCTTTATGCCAAATATTTATTTCCTATGTAAGATGAGTATCTGCACCTTTATCTCTTCTTCTAGTTGCCGCTTCAGTTCTTCAATCTGCTGAGTGAAAGCTTGTTTCCCTCTAGACAGCTGAGAAATTAAAGTATCTTTTTCCTCCACCTGGCGTCCATATTCACCTGAAAAAGTTTGTAATTGAGAAAACATTTTAATAGCCCAGAAAGTAATTTATGGGGTTCTTCCATTTCCAAATTAGAGGTGGAAGTACTGTACCAGATTCTGTCTGCAGACGAGCTCTTTGAGCACTAAGATCACTGATCATGCGCTGATTCTGCTCCTCTTTTGTTTTATATTCACTCAGCTGGTCTTCTAAAGTGCGACACATCTTCTCCAGGTTTGCCTGGAATTCAACCATGCATAAGAAAATAGAGTAAATACCTTGATTCTCCCTTTTTACAAAAGAAGAACCTGTCCAGAAGATGCGGTTTACATATCTGGGGACTATGTACATAAACCAACAGTTCTGAACTTTGGATTAGAAGAATAATAACCTGATACCAGTTAAATTATATAAGCTTAAATAAAAACATCACATTGCTCCCAAATGCCTAATACAAATAATTGTATACCTTGGCTTTGGAGACAGACTCTATGTTACTGGCCAAATCATCAATCTCCATCTTCATCTCACTCTTCTCCTTCTCCAGCTTCTGCTTCACACGTTGCAGGTTGTCGATCTGCTCCCCGAGCTCAGCCGTGCTGTCCGCGTGCTTCTTGCGCAGGGCGGCAGCCGTGGCTTCGTGCTGCAGCGTGGCCTCTTCGAGGTCACGGCGCATCTTCTGGAATTCTGCCTCCCGCTTCTTGTTCATCTCCACCTGAGCTGCCGTCGCCCCTCCTGCTTCTTCCAGGCGCTCGCTGATCTCCTCGAGCTCCCTCGACAGGTCAGCCCGATGCTTCTCTGCTTTAGCGCGAGAGGTTCGCTCTGCCTCGATTTCCTCCTCCAGTTCCTCAATACGGGCCTGGAGAACACGAGGGACCCTTCACACCCGGGCCCTCCTCCCACCTGCGCTGAGCCTGGTGCGGGGAGGGGAAGGAGCAGAGACTTGCCTGCAGCTCCTTGATCTTCTTCTGGAGTTGCATGCCCAGGGCTTGTTCATCCTCGATTTTGCTCTGGATCTGGCTGATTTCAAAGTCTTTCCTTTGGGTAAAGCAAACCATGTTAGAGCTCAAAGCAAAGACAAAAGTGCTCCCGCCCAGCACTGAGGTGCCCCAGAGCCACACTTACTTCTTCAGTTTCTCATCCAGCTGCTGCTTATCATTCTCCAGATCCATGATGCTGTCCTGGGCCAGCTTCAGGTCTCCTTCGAGTTTCCTCTTGGCTCTCTCCAGGTCCATGCGCAGTTTCTTCTCTTGCTCCAGGGACCCTTCCAGCTACACAGAACAAGGCCATCAGTGCTCCAGCACCCAGGTCTAACTCCATACCTGTCCTGTTCCTGCTGTCTGTCCGTGTGCTTACATCATCCACTTGCTGCTCCAGCTTGGTCTTGGCTTTGGTCAGCGTATTGACTTTGTCCTCTTCTGCCTGCAGGTCATCCAGGGTCTGCTGATGGGCCTCTTGGAGGGCTTTCTTCTCTTTTGTCAGCTTCACAATGGTCTCATCCAGGGCTGCCATCTCCTCTGTGAGGTTTTTCACCTTTAGGAGGAAGGGAACAAGTGCGGATAAGAAATGGTGCTTAAAACTTTATTACAAAACAGGTCTCTTTTGGAGTGTGAATGACATCTTCTGCCTCATACCTTGTTTTCAGTGGCGTGTTTTTCCTTCTCCACCTTGGCCAGGGTTAGCTCAAGGTCATCAATGTCTTTCTTCAGCTCTGAACATTCATCCTCCAGTTTCCTCTTCTTGGCTGTCAGCTCAGCATTAATTTCCTCCTCGTCTTCAGCCCTTTCAGTCACTTCTTTGACTTTGGCTTCCAGCTGGATTTTGGTTTTGATGAGCTGGTCACACCTCTCCTCAGCATCAGCCAAAGCATCAGCTTCCTGGTAGGAAAATGGCATATTTAGGGATATGCTTTTTGAGGGAATATTGCGATACTCACCTTAATAGTTCAGAGTTCTCTATAGCACTTTTGCAGTTAAATGTTCAATACATGTTTCAACAGAGTGACATATTAAATAGAATGGATCTTATATAGTTAGTTTTGAAACAGACAGGTTTTAAAGCTAAAACCAAGTAAAATCCTTTTCAATCTATTCTTTTCAATATCTAAGTATTTATGTATTTGTGCAGAGTATAGAATCCAATATTATCCCATAATATCGAACATTAGAACAAACTGCATAAATTTACATTTAATCATAGGAATATCTCCCATGTTTATGAAGTTCTGAGTGATACTTATATGCCAAGATCCATATAAATATTAAAGACATGATTATCCTTATGTCATTCCTGTATTTCTCTTTTTTTACTTCACTCTTTTTCTGGAGCAACTGTTTCTGATTTATGTTTTCATCACCATTGGCTCTTATGTATCCATCACTTGTCTCTTCTCTGTGAGACCATCATCAGCTAAGAAGAAAAAGAGCTGCTGGAAAATTTGCCTCCAGGCTTCTTTTTTGCAGCCGATATCCTGTAGTATTTGTTATATTTTCTCTCAAGTCTCAGTCTAACAGAAATAGTATGAAAGAAAAATAATAATTTTAGCAGTGCATCGATTCTTTCATCTTTTTACACCTCGAGACACCCTCAAAAGGGGGGCATGTGGATTTTTCTATATGTCACATATGCTTCATAGTATCACTTGAAGGATACAGTCTTTTCTATTCTGTGAACTATTTAATTTAGAATGCACAGCAAATGTAGCGCATGATTTTGTGTAATGATTCTTAGTGATGTAGGAGGGCAAGTGACAATATTAACTTCTCTTTCCTCTTAGTTAGTTCAGTATTGTAACATAATAAAGTCTGTTACATCCAAGCCACCCCCCAAAGCAGAAAGAAAAGTTATCTTATTTTACTGGAGAATAAAGTTGTACTAAGAATTCTTAATTTTGTGTGTATAAGGATAGGCACACTCAGTTTTGGAGAGGTAGGAAAAAAGTACTGGGAAAACAAACATGCAAACAAAAGTAAAGTTTCTTGGTTGTTCTGATGTAATTAGAAGGGCAATGAAGCTGGTGGAGGGGCTAGAAAACAAGTCCTGTGAGGAGGAGTGGCTGAGGGAGCTGGGGTTGTTTAGTCTGTAGAAGAGGTGGCTAAGGGGGAGCTTATTACTCTCTACAACTGACTGAAAGGGGAGTGTAGTGATGAGGGGTCAGTCTCTTCTGCCATGTCTCAAGCAAAGTGATGAGAGGAAATGGCCTTAAGTTGTGCCAGGGGAGATTCAGATTACATATTAGAAAAAAAATTTCACCGAAACAGAGGTCAGACACTGGAATGAGTTGCCCAGGGAGTTGGTAGAGTCACCGTCTCTGGAAATGTTCAAGAGGAGTCTGGGTGTGGCACTTGGGAATATGGTTTAGGGGTGATTATGGTGGTGCTGGGCTGATGATTGGAGTAGATGATCTCAAGGGTCTTTTCTAACCATGATGAGTCTGTGATTTTATGAAACGCTAGAGAGCTCAGCATACACTACAGGAAAGTCTCACCCAGATAATATCCTGAAGCTAGGTCTATTCTTAAGAGCACCACTTATAGAATTACAATTGAACTTAACTAAATTGTAGTTTCTATGTGTCCTGTGAAAATATAGTTGTAAATATCAACCTCATATTCACAGTAGAGTTAGAATAGAGCACACTGGTGATACTCACAGCCTGCACTTGGAGCTGCAGGTCATTTTTTTCCTGCACCAGTTTGACCATTTTCTCTTCCAGCTCCTTCCGCTTTGCCTCAGACTTTGCAAGCTCTTCCTTAGTTTTCTCAAACTCTTGTTTCATGTTGGCCATCTCCTTCTCTGACTCTGCACTCTTCAGCAAGGGCTTGATCTTGAAGAACAGCTTCATCCAGGGCCAGTGTTTGACATTCATGAATGCACGAATGTTGTACTGGATGCAGAAGATGGACTCTCTGAAAAGTAAGTCAAATTATTATTCAATATTTATACCATGATGACACAATAAGCCAAGCACAGTGAACTTAATTTGCAGAAAAACCTACCTCCTCTCCACCATTTTCTGGTACTCTACTCTCATGAGGTAACCTCTGCACCTGGCCTGTGTGCGGGTGATGAGCTGTGCCAGCTTCTCATCCCTCATCTCCTCCAAGAGGCCTACAAGCCCAGCTTTGAAGAACACCTTAGGTAGGAACATGAAAATAAGTGCAGTGTATGTGCTTGTTCAGGGTAACCTGGTGTCTTTCCCCCTACAACAGGAACTATGGGAAGTTAAGAGAAAGCGCAAAACCACAAAGAACGTATGTAGTGCCAGACACTTTTATAACTCCAAGCTTCTGGTTACCTGTTGTTGAGAAACTATAATAGCCAGACATTTTGCCTTCACTTTTATTAATCCTTGATTCTTTTATTCTACAACTGTCTGAAATTAGGAATCCTTAATTGACTCTTAATTAAGTCATCTTATGGAATCAAATTTCAGTTTTTATTCAAATGTTGAGTAAAGAAGTGTTTGATTGATTTTTTTTACACACACTATTGGATCATTTCGCATGCTATCTGTAGTATCTGAGTATCAGTCTCAAGCCATCCAAACCAAAAACACATAGTACTTGAAGCAAGCAGATCTTGTACCTTAGTGTGACCAAATTTGTATTGAGTATGGTCTATATCAATCGATCCAAGAAGTTTCTCACAAGCCTTCTTGCTGTCAATGAACTGTCCCTCTGGGATAGCACTGGCATTTAATACTTTGTATCTGAGGAAGAAAATGGAAGGATTTGTTTTGGACTCAATGATCTTAAGTGTCTCTTCCAACTTAAATGATTCTATGATTCTGTGAATTGAGAGTTGAGACCAGCTGGCTGGTACATGGCAAGAAAGAATCTAAGAACACTTGAGAGCATAACAGCACTTGTTAAACTGAAACTTTAGAGAAAGCATTAGGCACAGGAGGGGAAAATTAAAATTCACAAGTTATTCAAAGTGATCCAGTAAGGGAATGAAATCTCACCTCTGTTTAAAATCTGCATACAGGACTCTGTTGGGAAATCCTTTTCTGCAAATCCTGATCCCTTCCAACACGCCGTTACAGCGCAGCTGGTGCAGCACCAGCTCGTGCTCCATGGCACCTGAGCAAAGCAGAGCACAAACACACCCCATGTTCTGTCATACAGAGGGAAAGAGCTGCACCATACTGAGAACATTCAATACAAAGTCTCTTACCAGGTGTTTTTGTTTCATTTGGGATGATGCAGCGCACAAAATGAGGGTGGGTGCTCCTCAGGTTGGTCATCAGCTTGTTTAAATTTTCCTGGAACAGTCATTAAGAAAAGCTGATATTAGCAAATGTAATTTCTGCTGTAAGCATCAAGCCCTCTGAAAAGAGATGTTGTACAAAAATAAGCAGAACCCTGAACTGAAGCCCTTTACATCAGGTTTTCTGACTTTCCACAGATCTTTGATGTTACTAACTTAATGTATAAAGTTTCTCTAAGTAATTTGCCGGAAATACTGTACTCTTAAACATACATTTTTAATACATTTCACTGACTCTAGTGGAATACCTTAATCAAAATTGTATCCATCTTCCATTGGATGCACCCAGAGAGATAAAATAGCACCCCTATGAGGCAACAAGTGTGAAGCATTCTGCAACAGGCTTTTAAGTTGGGTCATATGGATCACATTACGCAGAGCCTTTGTGTTTTCCCTACTAAAAGCAAAAGGAAGAAAACCAACAAGCTTTTATATGCCTAGATTATACATTTATCTTGTATGGTAAGGCAAGATGAATCTCAGCCTTATTTTGTAATGGATATTTGTGTATTTATTTATAAAAGATTGTTGCCTGTGATTAGTGAAGTAAAGCAGGTGCTTCTAGAGTACATCTCGAAGAATGTAAATAAAGCAGAGAAAACATAAGGTTGTATAAACACTAACATGTCTAAACAAGAAGGATAGTGGAAGAAAATTTGAAAACATAAAGGAAATGCAACCCAAAAGCACCAAACAATATTTCCCTTACAAAATTACGTCCTAACGTCTTATGACCTTTAGACATAGAGTTTTTGAATTATTTTTTAATTATATAGGCAGTACAGCTATGATTATTCTTCCAGAGGGTGGTTGGGCACCAAACAGGCTCCCCAGGGCAGTGGACAATAGCCCCAAGGCTGCCAGAGCTCCAGGAGTGTTTGGGCAATGCTCTCAGGGACAGGTGGGGTTGCTGGAGTGTCTGTGCAGGGACAAGAGGTGGACTTGATGATCCTGATGGGCCCCTTCCAACTCAGCATATTCTGTGATTCTATAATTATTTTTCTTGGGCCATATACACACTTGCCTATGTCCTGTTCAAAGCACTGGCTAGAGGCTGTCTGTAGAAGAAATTAAGCTATATCACGAAGGGAGGCCTACATGAAGCACGAAAAAAGTAATACCTCAGGAGACAATAGGTATTTCACCTGACAGCAATGTATGGAGCAGTCAGGCAGCAAGACTTGGTTATGACAAAGGACTGTCAACTGACATCTTAACCATCCATAACCCAGTTGATGGTGTTTCAATGTAAGAACATGAACCATGAGTCAGGGAGAAAAACTAGAGGTATAAATGAATCAAACAGGTCAACAGTGGGCAGAAAGTTGTAAAAGGGCAATAACAGGTTCTGAAGCCAGAGGTGTGCAGCTAGAGGAAATCTGGTCGATTTTAGGTATATTTTAGACCTTTTCTCTATGACATTCTTCTGTCTGGAAACATCATCCTGGGACGAGTGGACAACTAGAAAAGCTGTGCATTCAGTGGAATGGAGTATGAGTAAATTACAATGGATTTATTCCTAGTAAAATGTAGCCCAAGATATTCAGGATCTTTTAGCAGAATTAAGTCAATAAAAAAGACCAGCAATTGGTGGATTTACCCTTCATCTTAGGGTGAAATAGTGAACTCTACCGTACCCGGAAAAGAGCTGAGACAGTCTGGAATGAAGAACCCTTCTTCTTGGCACCTTTCTTGCCTGCACCACTAGCCTCGGCTAAATTGAAAATAAGTAAAACAGATTTTAGATTTTTGCTTTTGCCTATTATGATTCTTTTTATAAGCTATACATGAGTGAAAATATAGGATTCATAGAACCAACCTGCTTCTGCTCCACCATAGTTGGCAAAGAGCAAGGCTAGGGTCTTCACAGATGATTTCTGGTACAGCCCAATGACAGTCTCATTCAGGGGGTCCTTGTTCTTCTCCAGCCACCCAGAGATGTTGTAGTCCACTGTCCCAGCGTAGTGCACCAGGGAGAAGTGGGCCTCAACCTTCCCTTTGGTAGGTTTGGGCTTCTGGAAGTTGTTGGACTTGCCCAGGTGCTGGTCATAGAGCTTGTTCTTGAAAGAGGTGTCAGTTGCCTTGGGGAACATGCACTCCTCTTCCAGGATGGAGAAGATGCCCATGGGCTGGGAGAAATCACAAGGGACACAGATTGTAATTTAGCTTTCAGGGCAATAATGACCTTCACCTAGGCACAGTAATGGAACACAGACTGAGATACATATCAGAAAATATTATTTTATTACATTTTCTTCTAGAAAGTGAGATTGAATACATTGATACTTACCTTTTTAATACAAAAATGATTATAAAGAATGATATAAGTTCATTTAGTTTGTGTTGAGTATGTGCTTTATAAAATCATAGCACTACTCTCTTATCCAGTGGGACTGAGAGCACTCACAGGTGGGTTAGGTACATTGAACATGAGCCAACAGTACACCATGGCAGAAAAGGCAGCCAACTAATCCTCAGCTACACTGTGCTGCTCATGGAAGTCCATCCGTCCCCTCTACTCAGCTCTGATGAGAAACACATGGGGCGCTGTTCCAGCTCTTGGCTACCCAGTACAATGGTAACACAGACACTGTAGAGTGAGCCCAGTGACAGGCCACAAAAATATTTAAATGACTGGAACATCTGACATATAAAAATAAGTTGAAAGAGATGGTACTGTTCTGCATGGAAATGAGAAGGCTCTGAAGGATCTTATCAATCTTTATAAATATAGTTAAGAGAGAGCTCAGTGGTGCCCAGTGATAGGACAAGGAGAAAAAGGTATGAATTGAAGTGCACTAAATTCCATTTAAAGAGAAGAAAAAAAATCTTCTTTACTGTGAAGTTGATCAACAAATAGAACAAGTTCCCTGAAGTATCTGTGGAGTCTGCAAACCTTGGAGATATTAACTGGATACAACTGGACATGGTCCCGAGTAACCTGCTCTAGGCGATGCTGCCTTGAACAAGTGGATTGGGTTCAGTGATGTCCAGAGCTGATTCTGTGATTGTAACTACTCATCATCTGCCAGCCACTGAACTTGTCATCTCACATGCAGTACAACTGTCTTCACTTCATCAGTCAAGGAGGAACCTACAAGTGTGACTGTTCACTGACAGTTATGTGTCCATCCTCTGTGTCCATTTTACAAAGATGCAGCTATCATGTTGTACAAGCACATGTGTTGGAGCTGAATGGTGAGGAGGAGACATTGACCTGGAAATTGGCTCTAGCTGGTTTGGAAGAACACTCTTCTTGAGAGTTAAACAAACTTCTTGCACTTGAACAGATATCAGTACAGACTTGCTGCCACAAGTCTGCCACAATCTCCTTCATTTCTCACTTAACAGAAAAAGTAAACTACAGGGCAAAGTATTTTGAATGAGAAAAGCTGAATGTTGGACATGAACACAGAATATTTCTTTGAACAACAAGACCAAGTAATTATAAAGTTTCTGTGCAAATAACTCATTTGAAAAGAAGGATACCTTCTCAATGAGCTCAATGCAGGCAGCCAGGTCCATCCCAAAGTCAATGAATGTCCATTCAATGCCCTCCTTCTTGTACTCCTCCTGCTCCAGGACAAACATGTGGTGGTTGAAGAACTGTTGCAGTTTCTCATTGGTGAAGTTGATGCACAGCTGCTCAAAGCTGTTGAACTGGAAATAAAATAAAAAAGACATATTTGAAGATGCTGCAATTATTGCAAAACCTAATCTTATAAAACTACGGAATGCATTTATCTTGGTTTCATTGTCCATCCTGTGCATTTCTTCAGTCTGCTTTCTGACTACATAATGAAAAAGAGAAAGGCATCCAATTAATTGTCCGCAAAGAATTTTTTTCTTTAATAAAGTTGCGAAGATAAAATGTATTTCCCGTATAAACAGAGACCAAGTTACAGGAAGAAGAAACCTAAGCTTAGGACTATCATGATGTACATATTTTTATGCTGTCTTGCCCCTGATCATATAACCAAGGATTTTTTTCTGGTTGAACCATTCTGTACCTTTGGGTTTGCACATTTTGAAATAGGATAAGTCTTTTGAAAAGTCATTTTTTAATTCATAACGAAAGAGACAAATAACACTAACCATGTGATCATATTATGTCTTCTTTAAAAATGTGTCTCAGAGTTATCATAATATTCAGTTGTCACTTCCAAGTAGCTCTTACCAAATCTTACTTACATCAAAGATCTCGAAGCCAGCAATGTCCAGGACACCAATGAAGTACTGCCTGGGCTGCTTCGTATCCAGCTGTTGATTGATGCGAACAACCATCCACAGGAACATCTTCTCATAGACAGCCTTTGCCAGGGCACCCACCGAATTGTGCACCTGTAGAAAAAAATAAATGCCCAGAGTTACCATACAGGGCAGAGGAGAATCAACAGGATATTCATTCTAAACACGGCTAGAGGTTACATGTTTCTTACCTGCTGTGCTGTTTGACCCTTGGTTACATATTCATTCCCCACCTTGACTCGAGGATAGCAGAGGGCCTTGAGCAATTCAGCTGAGTTTAGGCCCATCAGGTAGGCAGCCTTGTCAGCAACTGAAAAGCCAGAGGAAAAATGAAGAATTTAATGTTCAATAGACTTTGAATCCTGGAACACCCTTCCCAAGATTCAGCCTAAAGTCTGCAGAGTTCAGATTTCTGTTATTTGAAAACTTTTGATAGACTCTCATAGAGGGAATCTTGGTAACATCACACTTGTCATTATGCATATGGAGCTCTTCTAAAACAATTTATGCTTCAAAATCTTCACAGAAGCATGTAGAAAGTGATTACATTTTCAAAAATGTCTTGGTACTAAACTGAAAAATGAAGCTTATTAGTCTGAATACATGGTAGTGCACACAGAGCTCAGGAGCTGCAGTGACAACAACCAGGTACTGATCTGCATTCAGTTGATCAAGACCCCACAATATTTAGGGTGGAACACAGATACAATATCTCTGTTCTCTTTTATATTCACAACCCTTTCTGAGCTTTTGTTTTTGATGTTCAATAAAACTCGTTGGACTTCATCCTTTTACCTGTGGTCCTCCCCACCTTCTGCCTTGTCCTTTAACAAGATGAGGTGCTGCTCACAGAACTGGAGAGGTAGGTTGTAGGTCATGTGCCCACAAAGGAAAGGAATCAATAACACCTCTCACAACTGTCTTCCCTGAGTGTCTGGTAGGGGAAGAGAAATGAGAAGGTGGTTCCCTCTCATGTTAGAATTGAGTCACTGGGCTGTTTCACAGTTGGAAGCCTTATTCCAACAAAGGTATGAGTAAAGAAGCATCCATCACTCTTGACTTCCTGGAAGTGTATAAAGACCAGTTTGTACTACTAACTCCCAAATCTTCGTTTGCGAAGCCTAGTCATTATGATACTACTAACTGTTCATAGCATAAGATACATAAATCCTGAGATCAGGGAACTTGATGTACTGGGGGACAAGGGACAGAGGGTTTTTTCTGGCTGATTTTTTCCTTGGGATCCTGAAGTCCAACAATGAACAACTTTTGCTGCCTTCCACAATGACTTTGATAATACCTTCTGTGCCTTCAGGCTCTGCCTGCTCCTCTCTTGGTTTCTGCTTGAACTTGAGGTTCCCGTAGTGCATGACAGCCCCTGTGAGCTTGTAGATGCCTGTTCTTTCATCAGCAGTGAAGCCCAGGATGTCAATGGCACTCTGGTAATACAATAAGCAAAGTGAAATATTTGCATGTTATCGTATGTATGACCTGTGCCTGTCGACCTGATTTGTGAGTTACTCACATCTGTTGCCATCAACTCTTCCTTGTCATCAATGCTGGGAACACTGATCTCACCTTGACTCACAAAAGGGTAGTCATATGGGTTGGTGGTGATTAAGAGCATTTCTGAAAACAAATGTGTACGTGGGTTAAATTAAATTCTTTCTGAAATGTAGTTTCTCTTGCTCAGAGTTCTTCCTCCGAAAACCTCTGTGATGTCTCCTACCAATTAGCTCTGGCTTCTTGTTGGACATGATCTGATAAAAGATGTGGTAGCTTCTTTCTGCCTTGAGCTGGAAAGTGACTCTGGACTTCTCCAGCAGATCTGCCCAGGAACGTAGAAAGAGTTAGGCACAGCAATGCACATGGAGGTGGGAATTTGGGAAGGGATGGAACGAGTCCAGGACAGGCTCTTACAAGTTTCAATGTCAGCAGAAGCCAGTTTGCCCGTGGCCCCGAAGTGGATTCTGATGAATTTGCCCTGTTAAGGAGAAGCAGCAGCATTTCAGCCTGGATGGGTTCTTCCGACATCTCCTTTACATGGAGAATGCGCAGGCACCACTTGTCTTGCCAGGAGAGGGAGAGATTTTGTCCAAAGCATCAACTCACAAAGCGTGAGGAGTTGTCGTTCCTCACAGTCTTGGCGTTTCCAAAGGCCTCCAGCAGTGGGTTGGCGCTGATGATTTGATCCTCAAGCGTTCCCTGCAGGGGGGAATTTTTTCAGTCACTGTATTGAGTTGACAGGGCAATGACAGGACAAGTGTCAGTCTGTTCTTCCTCACTCACCTGCATTTTGCCTGATGTCTGCTCCTCCTTCTTCTTGTCCCCGCTGGCTGCAATTGTTGCAAAGTACTGGATGACACGCTTTGTATTCACAGTCTTGCCAGCACCGGATTCTCCGCTGTCAAAGCAAGGAGAGGAGCAGAGAGCGTGTGGTCAGGCAGGAGGTGCCCTGGCCCTGGGCAGCCCCACAGGGACCCGAGCAGGGGGTGTACGTACGTGATCAGGATCGACTGGTTCTCCCGATCTGGGGAAGAGGCACAATGAGAGCTATGTTAGCAACTGACCTAGATAACACTGAACTGAATGGGAAGTAAAGCTATAAGTGGAAATTGGGGATTCTTAGAAAATTCTAAGACTACCCAATTCCCTTCTGGCTCCTAACAGTATTAAGCATAAGCCCAAGTGAAGATATTGAACAGTGAGAGGCATCTGGACCTGAGATAAGATGTGTATCAACTTGGCCTTGACATAATTCTCGTCAGAAAATGTAAGCACACTGCCTACCCATGTTCAAAACACTAGACTCTATGGAATAATAACTTCTTTCTTATCAGTGAAAATATGTAGAAGATTGAGTCAAGTACTATTTCTGCAGTGAGAGAGTAGAATTTTGTACAATAAAGTGCAAATAATGCACTATGGTGAGTCCATGCTTGCTTCTGGGTCACTTTAACTTGAAATTATTTGCTGCATAACTTGATCAAGTCATGTAGCTCTGTGGTGGCTTTAGCTGGCTCATAACATGCTCCAGTGAAATCAGCAGGATTTTTTTGTTAGATTGCAGAGATAGACTGTGAAGGTCAAGCACTCACCAGTCAGCATGAACTGATAGGCATTGTCAGAGATGGAGAAGATGTGTGGAGGGGCCTCCTGGCGCTTCTTGCCTCGGTAGGCCAACACCACCTCGGGGTTGTACACGGGCAGCCACTTGTAGGGGTTGACAGTGACGCAGAAGAGACCCGAGTAGGTCTGCGAGGAAGGGAGACAGCACGTTGGCTTCCCCTGGGCCTGGCAGAGCAGCTCCTGCAGCCGCCCAAAGGGAGCTGGTGCTGCCACTTACGTAGATCATCCAGGCTGCGTAACGCTCTTTGAGGTTGTACAGCACAGCGGGCTCGTGGAGGTGGGTCATCATGGCCATGTCCTCGATTTTGTCGTACTTGGGAGGGTTCATGGAGAAGATTTGATCTTCTTTCACGGTCAGGGTCTGTCAGAGCCAGGAAGGTACATGCATGTCAGCTCAGAGCCAGAGTGGGAATGAAATGCTGTTTATAAATCTTGCATTTTACTCACCTCTCCCCCTTCAGTCTTGACAGTGACCTTCCCTGATTCCCTGCTCTGGATTGTCCCTTTCACAAAGGATTCTTTAGGATGTACCACAAAGACAGATGACTTGGCATCAAAAGGCTTGTTCTGGGCTGCAATTCTCTCCTTTTCTGACTTTCGGAGGTAAGGAGCCGCCTCCCCAAAAACAGCCATCTCAGCATCTCCAGATGCCATGGCTGCTCTTTAATAAGGATATGTCAGCAGACAACTCTGAGGAGAAACGATATGGCACTGATTATTTTCATTTATTCTGTAAGATTCGCAAAGTTCTATATCCTGTGCCTTGGTTTCTCTTCATACACTGGGTATTTTAACATGAGATAACTAGAAACTTAATTTTATGTCAACTTAGAAAATAAGAGACTTTTATAGAGGTAGTTAGGTCTTTAAATGAGTATTAATGACCTTTTTAGAACTGTGGGTTTGGTGCTTTAAGAATACTCTGCCAGTAATACAAGAATGAATTTGTTGAGCAAGTTTAACTATCACTATTAGGAGAATTTGTTACAAGGATGAACAATGAAGTAAAACTACTGAAAAACTCTAGTGTAGATGACCTACTGTCTTGGAAAACATTGAATCTGTCGGACATTTACCTATTAAATGCAATGGTAATAGAAGGTAGTGGGAAATTAATGAATTTTGCTAATGAAGTTGTCAACTGAAAGAAAAGTATAGCAGGTTTTGCTCCCCTTTAATATTCTGCCACAATTTAATGTGCTCTATGCATTTGTTATCCTTAACTATGATACCTAAATAATTTCAACCCCAAAGTTCTGACTTGGGTGAAATAAGATTCAAGCATTGAAATTGGAATTTCCAAAACAAATATTTACTGAAAAAATCCAAGAACAGATGAGTTCTCAAATGTTTAAAGAGAAAAAAAAAGGGTATTTCTTCAGATGTATTTATTAAACATGCAAGCACCTAAATTTAGCCAAGTGCACTTGAAAATTCTCTAGCTACGTTAGTAAAATTTATTCCCTCTTTATTCATTAGTTAATAAATATATTTTTGGTCTGGAGGAAGAAAATGGGCATCTAAGACAGTTCTGGCACTTTACAGAGGTGATTAGAAAGTCTGTTTGTTCAGATAATTAATTAATTAATATATTCTTGGGTAGAATACAGGATTTTGCACTTTTTCCTGCTATGCTTATCTAGTCTCATTCTCCTGCTGCCACAGCAAATATGGGAAAGCAGCACACCTTGATGTCTGTAAGGTCAATTAAGCAGAAGTGAAGAATCTCATGGGCATTTTCTATTCTGTCATCAGTGGTCAGTGGCTTCAAACACAGCCTTGGGAGGCCCTCACCCCTGCTTTCTGCTGCAATCCCACCCAGTTTACACACAGGGTGAACCAGTGAGCCTGCCAGAACCTCCACCCAAAGGGATCTGTCTCTGCCCTCCAAGAATTAGTAAAACAGGTTCTTACCTCCTGTGACACCAGATGGGTGGCTTGCAGGCTGGCAGCTGGTCAGTGCTGTAAAAGAGAAATGGCAGTTCCCTAAATGCTGCTGCACAGAAATCCAGAGTGAAAACGTGCAGGTGCCTTGAGAGCAAGTTTATAATGGAGTCCCCTCTTGGACATGGGCACTGGAGGCAGCAGGAATGTTGTGGCACATCCCTTCCTGCCAGCCTGCAGACCCCCCACACTTACCTTGGAGCTTTCCCTGGAGCCAGGGCACACGTGTCGTGGAGACGTTTTATACAGTCTCGTCTGCAGATGCTACAGATGCCTCCTCTTTCTTCGGTCAAAACATTTTTGGCAAGCCTTCTTTGGTAAAGCATTGTCTGGCAAACTGAACTAAGGGCATAATTGTCATTTGACATGACTAGATATAATTAGAAAATTTTAATGTCTTACTGGCTATATGAATACATCTTCTATAAACAATCTCACAAGGGTGTTAAGGAGGGAATCTGGACTAGTCAAAGCACTTAGAGAACTTGGATTCAGGACTTATGGATTCTATTGCTGGCTTTCCCACAGACTCACTGCACAACCCAGGATGGATTGTTTGGTATGTCTGTCCTAGCTATCCCAGCTGTACAATAGATAAAACAGGATGTTAAAAGACAAATTAGCCTTATTAAAAGCTTTTGGAAGTTTTGATGGTAAAATCCTGAAGGCAGAGGTGGAGATGTATAAGAGCCAAGCAGAATGACAGGCACAGCAGGATGGTCAGCCAGAAGATGCAGCAGGGAGAGGCTGGGTTCTACCTGACAGAAACATGAGGCATCTTTCGGCATATCAGGAAGAGTGTGCACACACACACAGGGACATACACACCATGCCTGTTTGCACACACTTCAGATTGCAAATAAGTGGGAGATTCTCCAAGAAATGCTATTGTGAACCTTGTGAGGGGTTAAACCTGCTGAGACTTCTGATCTGCAAGTTAGTGCCAATGAGGGAGAGATGCTCCCTGATTTTGTTGGCAATTCTTAGTTTATCCAGGTATTCCCATGCCTGTAACCCTAGGAAGGATAACTCTGGTTTGGAACGCCTTCTGCAGTTTCTTTTCCTTACCTACAACCGATACAAAATTCCTCTATTCAGTCATACCTATGCAAACATATACTCTATGGACATATACACAAACACATCATCTCAGCATGCAGTCTCAGATGCTCTCTACCCAGTACATCCTCAGCCCAGTACTTCCATTTCATCAGAAATGTCTTGCACACTTAGACATTTGTGCAGTCCAAAACAACACAGTGATCTTTACCAGAGCACTGACAGGAATCAGGAAACTGTTTCCTGATTTTCACAGGGAAACTCCTGTGTGTCAGACTGTGCCTGTTGCTTCTAGTCTTGTCAGTGGGCACTACTGAAAAGAGCCTAGATCCATCCTCTGTGCACCTTACCCTCAGTCATTCATATACATGGATGAGGTTCACCCAAGCCTACTCTTCTCCAGGATGAACAGTCTCAGTTCTCTCAGCCTTTCCTTAGGAGACATATGCTCCAGTCACTCATTCGTCCTACTGGCCCTTCACTGGACCCTCTCTAGTAGCTCTATATCTCCCTTATACTGGGGAGCCCAGCACTGGACACACCACTCCAGGTGTGACCTCAGTGCTGAATCAAGAGTGAGCATCACCTCCCTCTATCTGCTGGCAACACTGCTCCTGATGCAGCCAGGACACCATCCACCTTCTTCACAGAAAGAAGAAGATGGCTCATGTTCATCTTTGTGTCCCCCAGGACCCTCAGGACTTTTTTTGCAAAGCTGCTTTTTAGCTGGTCAGAACCCAGCATATACTGGTGCCTGGGGTTGTTCCTCTCTGAGTTCAGGGCTTTGGACTTGCTTTGCATTATTGGAGCCCAGACTCACCTCAGGGTTTTGCCTCACCAGTCCTCAACTGCACACTGTCCTTAACAGAGAAAACACCAATGTTAAATGGGCCTTGAGAACTGTAGAATCACAAAAGCTCAAATTTTACTGCCATGTTTACTTGTCTTGGTAACTGAGTTAACTAAACCATGTATCAGTTTCCAGCTAGAGACTCTTTGTGACTTCAAAGCAAAGCAACTCAAGTGTACAGGTATGTCTACATTCCCCCAGTAAACTTCATGCTTTCCATACAAACAGGATGAGATACCTGCAGGTTCAGCCGAATGTCTACAGAAACAAGAATATATATGCTGGTTTGCCATTTGCCTTTTACTTCAGAGACTTGGCTTTCACTATCTTGGATACTGGACTGTCTAGTTCATGAAACTAGTCTCTCTCCAATCCATGGAGAAGAATCTGGACGGTAGAACTAACAGCCAGCAGAATCCAATTCTAACTGTGGTTCTGGCCCATTCTGACTGAAGCTGTTCTCAATATCATGCCACAACAGCTATGTGGAAATAGGCAACCTGTGGGCTGAGGGGTAGGAGCTTGTGACCCTGTTCAGTAGGACAACTGTAGAATTAGCACCATTATCTTGAAGGTGTGCATCTGGCAGCTTTCCTATCACCAGAGAGAATCAGTACATTCTTTGGAACAAAAAAATGGCAGCTATAAACCTACTTCACTGAAATGGGAAGGAGCAGGTTCCCTGATCCTGAAGTCAACAGGGAAGAAACTCTCTGCCAGTCTGTTCTCCCTGCTCTGAGACTGCAGCCCTCGAGCTCTGACTGCCAGGCACACTTTGGTGGCAGTCCCCTCCTTAGGAGGGAAACCAGCCTTGTGTTCAGAGGAATGCTACAGGATTCATACAAGGGAACATCCTACAAGGAATGTTTGGAGTGCTGCCTGATTGTCCTGGGTGTAGAGGGGCTGCAGGATATACTGCCCCACTTAACCCTGCATCAAATGTTGGAGGAGGTCCTACTTTGGCCGAGGGTTTCTGTGGGCATATGCAAATCCACAATGTGAATATATATGCTGGCTGAAATTCAGAAACTATTCTTACTGTGGATCCCTAACTGGCATTTCTGTGTCCACCAGAGGTATTGACCTATGTCTTCATTAATATCTCTGTATGAGTAGCTCCGTACCAGCATAAAACTCAACATTAACATAATGTGATTATGGGTATGTGGGCTTTACTTGGTGTCTTGGAATGAAATCTCTGAAAGGTGCTTGGTATTAATCATTTGAAGATTGAAGGACTACTGAAATCTAGCAAAATTCCCTAGAACGGTGTGTATAGAGATGTGGCCCTATGCAAAGAATAATTTGCATACCGAGTCAGGTAAAACTTACAATCATTACATTAAATAGTACTACCTCCCCCATCAGCAGCATTTCTATATGACATCAAGTGTGTGGCTCACCGATCTAACAGTTGTACTGAAGTCCAAAAACAATTCTGGTGCTGGAGACCAGCTGGGGCCTGACTGAATTCAGCATTAAAATTCAGTGTCAAATAGTCCAGTGCCATTCAAATTGAATAGCAAGGCTATTCTAGCAACTCCTCTGAAAGAACCAGCATTAGACAAACTCTTTCAGACAGTCATAAAAAGAAGATAAAATGTTAAAACCTCAACTACTTTCACTTGAAATCTCTAAATTCAGATCAATTTCCTCTTTTCCTCCTTTGCAGTAACTAAATAAAACACCAAAAATTAGAACTTCTCCTGCAGTGTTTTCAGTTGATCTTTAAAATACCTGTTTGAATGAAATTAGAGCTAAAGCATTGGCAGCTGTAAGAGCATGTGTTGTGAACAAAGGTAGTATATGAACTCTCAGAGAATGTTTAGATGAGAAAGAAACCTGAATAAATTTGTGGAGTCTGGAAGAGAAGGCAGCAGAAAGTACAAAAAAAGGTTGGGCAAATAACCCAGCATTCAGTGTTGTAGTGTAGAACATAAAGCTCACAAAAAGAAAAGTGAAGTGTTTGGTGAGCTGTCATAAGCATCCCTGGACAGCAGTTTAAGTTACTGAGCAGCTGCTTTGGACTTGGTTTAATTTATATAGCTCATCTCTCTCACCCAGGTATCATTTATGTGCCACTGGTATAGTGGTTTCTTACAAAGAAGCTGTCTCTAATCTGAAATGGATGATCCAGATCTCACTGTAGTTTAATTCTGTAGATCCCAGAAAGTTACATCAGGGAAAACTTTGCCATGTTTTCTATATCCAGGCACAGCAAGGAGAAATCTGTCCAACAAGGAATCTGTTGAAAGAAGTGCAAGTGCCTCAATGTAAAAAAAGAATGCAATGTTTCCTGGGAGCTGTTAATTTTCTGTCAATCCTATTTGCATCTCTGCAGGCCTTGACTTCACTGGGACAAGAAGCAATGCAGCCCAGATAAAAGGGAAGAGGAGGCTGAAAGCCATGCCTGGACACAGACAGTCCTGCACAGCAATGTGGTGTCAGCAAGGCACACATTCCCCTGGAGGAGAAAGGATTCAGTCATGCTGAAAATAGATCCTTCTGGAGACAGTTATCAGGCAGCTGCTCCCTTTCTGCCAGACCTGAAGATGTGTATTTTCTTCTCCTCATCCCAATGACTAGCTGAGAGATAGGCAGTGAGGAGGTACTTTTTATGTAGGCAGCAGCCAGGCTGGAGGGGGTGAAGGGAAAGTGCTATAGGTGTTTTTTGTTGGCTGGTGGAAACCTTCCTCTCCTGCCTGTTCAGAGTTATCAAGCTCGTGAACTGCAAACACAAGAGTGTGCCTGTATGGCAGGAGGTTTTGCAGTAGGAAAAGGAATCTTCTCTTGTAGTCTGGTGATCCAAAATCTTTAAACCTGGGAGCTACTCTCAAGTCCTCTGCTCCGTGCTTCCCTAACTAGGTCAGAGGGCCCTCCAAGAAGAAGGACGTGGGTGAATATGAATATGAGTGCTCTCACTGCAAACAGAGTCACAGAATATTGTGAGTGGGAAGGGACCCACAAGGATTGTTGAGTGAAGCATTAAGTGAGTCAGGGATCAAACCCGTGCCCTTGGTGTTATTAGCACCATATTCTAACCAAAATCCAGATGAAATGAGTATTGTGTGGCGATGAAAGTGTGGTCAGTGGATTGTAGGAGGCTATTATCCCTTCTGCTTGACACTTCCGTCTCCTCATTTGAAATTGTTTGTCCAGTTTTACATTCCCCAGTTCCAAAGGGATGTGAACTAAAAAGAGAGGATCCAGCAGACAGCTGGCAAGGGTATGGAAAATTGCACTATGAAGAGAGTTTGAGGGCATGTTTAGTTTGAGGGGAAAGGGCTGATTTACATGAGGGGCAGCTACAAAGACAATGTGCCAAGCTTTTTTCATGAGCAGGAGACAAGGCAACAAGGGGCAATGAGCACAAATTGTTGCTTGAAAGTCTCCCCTTAGACATTAGTCAAATTCTTGACTATTAGGTAATGCAGAAATGGCACAAGCTACCCACAGAGGTTGTGGGGCCTCTATCTGCAAAGCTTAGCTCCGCAAAGCCATGACTAATGGGACCAACACCAGCAACATGTGCTTGAAGTGAGAGACTGAACTAAAGACCTCCAGATGGTCCTTCACAACAGCAGCTCTGTAGCTTTAAGGTAGAGGTTCCCTCTATCCATCCAAAGCAGACAATTGCTCAAAGTTAATCAGCGAAGGCATCTGCACCTTCACTTCTTGTGCTAAGAAACCAAAATTTTCCTGAGGTCCTGAAAAGTAGCATTTCTCAAGTGGACAACTGGGCATGTATCTTTAATTCCACTGCATTGTTGGAGACAGTTCAGTCCGGGCAACTTGCCAAAGCAAATCCCTCCAGAACACCAGTTCTATAATACTGCTTCTCAAATACATCACCTGGAAATGTCCTCAGGAGCAGGGGGCTTTCGTTGCTTTCAGTCCTTGAAGAGCAGGATGATATGCAGAGTCAGAGAGCTATGGAGCTCACTGAAGCAGCAAAATGCATCCCATCACATCAGAAAGGAATTCCACCAGGTCAGGAGCAGCAGGGCAGCCAGAGTACAGGAGTGTCCTCTTCTTACCACAGGCTGGACACATTCACAGTGGTAATTGTATTGTATGCTGGTCAGCATTTCCTCAGGCCCACCATAGGACTTTAGGGATTTGGTACAAACATTTCTTCATTCTGACACACCAGGTACCATTTGTCAGAAAATATGTGTGTGATACAGTGAGCAGCAGCTAACATCATCTCTGTGGGGTATTTCTGACTGTAGCATAACAAAGAAGGAAATAAGATTACCTGATATCCCTGCCTGCAGCAAGGGGATTAGACTAGATGGGCTTTAAAGGTCCCTTCAACCCAAACCCTTCTGTGGTCTCTGTGATTCTGTGAATGTCAGACTCTCACATCTGAGACATTTGCCATCATCCCAATCTCTCCACACACCTACCATCCGCATGATATTCCACCCAGGTGGTGAAGCCTTCTACAGCACAAACTACCTTAAGTTGGTGAAAAATGACATGTGACTGGACTAAGAACCAAGCATCTCACACACAGGAAACTGTACTGAAAACAATGTATTGTCTGTGGCTCTGCCAGTAAGGAGAGACAGAAGCATAAGCACATTCCTACTATCTCAATATGAAGGCTAAGCCTTTGGCCTTCTCAAGTCTCAGTCACCTACTTATACCCCCACATTGAATCTGTAATGCTCATGGGATACAGCAGACGTGCCCTTCAACAGGGATCCCCTTGCACACTGTGCTAGTGAGCCCTGGGAGGCTGGAGAGAGCTCTGAGCTGCTCAGTTCTGCTGCAGTAGGAAACTGTGGGGTGACGGCCTGGAGAGCAGTCTCAGGTGCCTACACCAATTGCAGTGTCTCCTGTGCCTGCGGACAGGTCACCTCAGCTACTCCTTGGTGATTAGGATTCGTGATGGTCTGACCTGCAACTGAGAGGCACCCAGGGCCGTGGGAGGCACCAGGAATGTCTGCATGGATGTGCTGCTCCTCTGAGCACACATTACAGCCAAAGTGAAAGGAAGTCAGCCCTGCACGTGGTAGGTCCCTACTGCCTACTGGTGATTACTCTGCCCTACTTCAACTGAATCAACTTGCTGGGCGACTGGTCTTCAGACCCTCATAAACCGCAGTAAATGTTCCATAACAGAGAATCTATATACATCTGTTCATTGTTTACAGACATGTCAATGTTTGATGTATCAACTGTCTCATAATACTGTCACACAGGGGACAGGCTTGGTGACAAGAAGCTGTGCTTGGGTATGCTTCTGAAGTTGGACTCTTCTCATTTGTAGTGACCTCATATGACCTAGTGTTGAGAAAGTCAAAGGTTTTTGTTTATGTGCTGTTATTTATTTTCAGAAGAATTAGCATATTTTCCTTCAAAATCTCCAGAGGAAGAACGTCCTGCCTCATCACTGGTACAAAAGAAATGGTTTGTATAGCAAACCACAAACACTAGACTTGCTTTCTTTTCTTCGACAAAATACAGATGGATGTTACAGCACTAGGGTGTTTCCTAATTAAAGACACTGTGATGCTGCTTCCCCTTTGCATTACTCCCTGTTATCTGGGAAACAGCCTGTGAGGAAAGGGGGTTTTCAGCAATTTTGATCCAAGCACTGGAACCAGCCTGTTCCCTCAGAGGGAGGTTGAAAGTGGATGAGCTTGAATAGGTAAGTGTAGAAAGATCTGACAGCTCACAGCTAGTGGGATAGATGGGGAAAAGCTGTAGCTGTGGTTTCTGGGAGCAGCTATTCAGCATTGTCCACTGTTCCAGGATACCTTCCTGCAGTGGGGATCCTGCCCTGCAGAGCTCTGGCATAGGCAAAGCTATTTTGCTTCACCGTTATGTGATTATTATCTCCTGTACACTGAATGCTTGGTGAAAATCCAATTTCACTTTGTCTGTACTATTTATAATATTATGTAAGAACATCGTCTCCTCACCTGGTTGTTCCTTTCCTGAAGTGAAAGACCCCAGTTTGACTTTCCAGTGCTCCAATCAATTTTGTCCTCTCTCTGTGCCCTTCCTAACTGCACCCGTTGAACCTGCGGACAGCAGGTGGTCTATGGGCCTGGTACAATGATTTCTGGTTTATTCTCAGTTGATCTTGAGAATTCGTGATACTCTCTTTGCCTTCTGTGGTCACCAGTGAGTACTGACTTGACATTTTGAGGCAACTTCACTATTCTGGCAACCTTCTATCTCCTAATCCTGGTCCTCCTTTCATGGACTATGGACACAGAAGTTGAAGTTCTGTTTCATCTGCTAAAAGGAACATTCTGACTGGTGATTATACCAGTCTGCCTCACAGGGACAACAACTTTCTCAGTGGCTTTCATCAAAATGACAGCGAGTGAGACTCCAGAGTGGCACAGCCCAACTAACAGAGCAGTGGAGAGAGGGAAAGCAGCAAACTTTTATTTGGGGTGAGAACTCATCACTGAGCATCAGAGTTATGCTGTTACTCAGACTCCTCGTGTTCCCAGTAAACACCAGCGGAAGAGCTGGCCAAGGAGGTGACATTCAGGATGCCCTTTTTCACCCACCAAAGCAGCTGAGGAGCTCCTGTTACAGAGCAGGGGAGTGGGGTGGGCAGGCTAAGACGCCTCTGGGTAAGACAAAGAAAAAAAAGAGCAAGTGGCAAAAGGGGGAGGGAAGAAAAATCAGGATTAGGTGTGTAATATTAGCACTAGCAACAACTGTATCCTAAAAAAGACAGCAATGAGGTGATACCTTCCTCAGCTGGCACTCGTTTGTGACAGATGCACAAATGCCACTTCTCAGCAGATTTCACTGCTGTAAATGGAAATATACTGGTATAGAATTTCTATAAATCTACTCACTGTAAAAATTAAACTTTTCAAGGTTAAGACAGCCTAGTGGATTATCAGAGAATTTGCTGAGTGACAGAGTCACTGTAATGAAATTGCCACCAGGATACTTAGCAGAATCTCCTGGTGACCTTTTCTGAACTAACTTTTTATGTCGCAGAATAGTTCCTTTTGCATCCTTAGGAACTGTATCAACAGTCTCATTATTTTGTGTTGGCAAACAGATTCCTTTGTGAGACAGGCTAAACATTTCCCTTAATCACTGTCTGCAGCCATCTGAAGTGCCAAAGGGAAGGATACAAGTCTCTGCTGCTCCTGAAGGGCAAATCAGTTGTGTGAAGCAGAACAGCTCCGGCAGAAGACAGTGATGACAATGTGACATCGGACAGCCCACAGCAGGGGTGTTTGACATCTCAATCAGGACTGTGACCTGAGAAAATACATGTTAAATCTTCCGCAGCTCAAAATGCCATGGCAACTTCAGCATTGGTTTGCTGAGAAACACAGGTCTATATTGTCTTGCAAATCAGTCCTTCATGTCCCCCAAGTGTCTGCTGCTCCCTGACAAGTGTCTTCAGGTGAACACTACTTGGCACGGTGCCTCAAAGGGTCTTGCGGACTCATGACATGACCCCACACTGCTGTTTCCCTCTCACAATTGGCTAATTTTGGGCACTCCCTCTCTGGGCTCTAATCCCAGAGTTTTCATATATGCTGGACTCTGCTTCCCCAGCAGTCCTGTGCCGACATCAGGGCTGCGCTGCTGGCACTGGGGTGGGGGGTGATGGGGTTGCAGGGCCTATAAGACCACAGGCTGGGACACCCTAACAGCAAGGGTCACATGATCATAGGACAATGGAGAATGGCTTCAAACTGGAGGAGGGTAGATTTAGATTAGATCTTGCAAAGAAACTCTTCCCTATGAGGCCCAGAGAAGCTGTGGCTGCCCCATCCCTGGAAGTGTCCAAGGCCAGGTTGGACAGGGCTTGGAGCAACCTGGGCTGGTGGAAGGTGTCCCTACCCATGGCAGGACATGAGACTGAATGACCTTCCAATCCAAACCAAACCAAACCATTCTATGATTCTCCTCTCCTGGGGCTCCTGTTAAGAGCTTACAGTGTGAACTATGAATTTTCCTTTACCAACGAAAAGTTTCTGAAGAGGGGTGTTTTCAGCCATGTTCTCTACTATTACTGGAATGCTGCATTTAAGCTCAGGAGGTCTCTGGCCATCCACTTGGAACAGCAGCTCTATATGAGTCCATCAGCTGCATCTATTTAAAATGGTTTTTTCAGATATATTCATTTATAACCACTCTGGACTGATGTTTTTCTCAAGACCTTTGCACAAGCCCTTATCAGGTGACAGGCAGCCTCGCTCTACACAGTGTCAATGCCAAATGATACTCATTCCCCATAAAGCAGTGAGGAATTCATCTTCCTTAAATCGGTGCCCCTCTTTGATCCTGATAATCCAGCAGACTTCATAGCAGTTGCTGTCAAAGGTGAATTTGTCCCCAGCCTCTGCTCCTTCTGCATGAATCCTCCCCCAGTTAATTCGTTCCTTTTCCCATTACATATCTACCCTGTCCTCCCAGGATGGGCAGAAGCAGCTCTCTCCACTTAGAGACACTTGGGTTCCACTGCCAGCTCCTTCTCCACTTCCAAGTTGTTTGGGTTTTTCTTGTATGATTCTTCATAAAACATATGCCTGGGTGGTGGCCACAAGGAGGGCTCACACAGAGTTACAAGCCAGGTCCCCGTGAGCTGGGTCACAGCAGCAGCTCAGAACTTGGACCACTTTGCACCCTCCCCATCCACTTATCCTCTATCAGAGAGAAGAGCAGCTCCTGGGGCTGCTGGACCCCAACCAGGGCTGCCTGAGGGCTGGCTGGGGCAGCTAAGGTCTGGCCATGTCTGGGGGCTTCCAGGCTCCAGCCAGGGACTGTCAGTAGTCCCTGAATTCTTCATCCCTCTGGGAAAGTGAATTTTCACTCCCTCCTCCCTTTATAGGTTGTGTTCCCAGGTTTGGGAAATGCTGTCTGAGGATAAGCTCTGCTCCACAGTGCAGCCGGCTCTGCTCAGCACGAGATCAGCCTCGTGTACCTCAGCAGTAAGGAAACAACAGACTGCTTCCCTTTACAGAATAAATACCGTAAATCATTTCTGCAAAACTAAGCTTTATAAAGCATTTTAGAGGTAGGATACAATTTAGTCATTTGCAGATTATCATTGCAATGTTTCCCAGCAGTTTTCCCTCAGATTTCTCCTGACCTTTCTTCCCCAGTCTTGATGCTAAGTAGTCATTCCTTCCACTCCCACATCCTCTACCATCTTATCACTTATTTCTTTTCCTCACACACATCTGTCTTGCTTTCCTCCTCCCAGACACTCCCTGCACTCCCCAGTGTTCTTTCAACCCTGACTCAGCACTGTGGTTACTCTTTCACACTCTCACTTATCAGCTCACCATAGTTTCTGTGACAAGATTCACAAAACATCAAGTTCAATTGCCCCCACAAAATGCACGGGCACCTAGCTCTACTTGATATGAATGTGTTCAACAGGCTGCTCCAGCTCCACTTGGATGAGAAAGGGGACAAGGCTTTCTGCAATGCTGCTGTTCCTGGAGCAAGATTGGAACAAGCCCTGCCTGTGCCTTCCTCTCCCGGGAAAGGATTCATGGACTGGGATCTCTTGCTGATCAGCAAAGGAAAAGATGGGCTTTCCGGGACTTTTGTGCTAACTTTTCATTTACAAGAGAGGGGAAGACCCCTCGACCCCAACTGAGACCCAACTGACCTCTGGAAGTACCTGAGGATGTCCCAGGAGGGGCTGGAGCGCCCGGGTGCTGGGGTGGCACAGCACCATGGCACGGGCGCCAAGGGGGCCGCTCTGCATCCAGACTGACCAGGGAGAGCACGCTCCAGCCACGTCCTGGTGTTTAACCTTTCGGCTGGGAATGGAGCTGAGCTGGAGCAAGTCTCTCTGCGGTAAGAATAGCAGCTGCTGTCTTGGGACACAGCACACTTGCCCAGCCCCTCCAGGGCAGCACGTTGCACTGAGACAGGGAAGGCAGCCTACCCTCCCAGGAATGTCTTCAGGCACTATTAGTGGAAGTGAATCATCCCCACAGAAAGGCACGACCCCGAGCAGAGTCTTGTGAGAGCAGGGCTATTCTGGGCTTTTGTCACTACGGAGGAAAGGAGACACATAATGGGTTGATCCTCCTGGCATGGGCAACCTCCAAAGCTCCCTGCAGCCTTGTCTCCTCCTCTAGGAATGGCCCATAACTAGGCTGAGGGGTGATTTGGTGGGACCTGGGAGTCCAGGAGATGGGGGCAGAGAGAGCTGTGAGTTTGAAGGGGGTGCAGGGCCAGCCTGCCGTGCTGCCAGCAGTGCCCAGCCTTCAGTACCACCAGCAGTGCTAAAAGGAGGTCCTGCCTGAGGGTGTGCACCTGCCCCTGATCTTAGGCCACAATTACCTGCCTTATTTTCATCCACATCCATGAGAATTAGAGATACCAGAGGGGATGTAACTGCATGCATTAAAACGCAAATCCTTTGCAGCCAGGAGGGTATTCGCCTCTTTCCACCTGAAGCTCTCCATCTCTGGGTGATTCTTCAGCATCCAGAATATTTGAGGGGCCCCTTTTCCTCTTTCCAGCCATCACAAATCCTGTCCCTAACTTATTCCCATACTTTTAACATCCTCTTTCTTTTTCTGGTATGATTTTTTTCATTCTACTTTTTTATATCTCATTTATTTCTGTTTCATTTTCATTGCTTTGTGAAAAGTTGCACATTAAGCTGGAAAAATCCCCATTCTCCCCGAAGAGTTTTCCAGCTGGATCAACCAGCCAAGCTGGTCTCCCTTGTGCCTCCACATTCAGCTGGAGTCACAGCAGCAGTTTACCAGGCAGGAACAAGTGGTCAGGTGATTGAGTGTGTATTGGGTAGCTTCTAAAATGCTGCCACTAAATGCAATCCCACACCCCTGGCGGATCAGTCTCATGGTAGCTCCTGGAAAAAGGCCACTTGGCACCATCCCAGCCTTCTAAGCCATACCCAAGCACATCCAGCACTCGTGCAGACAAAGACTCCATCGGTTCTGTTGGCAAACAAGAGGCACAACTCCTCATTCATGGGCAAGTTATTTTTTCCAGCAGCCTAAAAAATCAAACTGCCACCTGCTACAATGCCCCCAGTGTGGGTTTGCTCATTGGGCACCCCCTGCGTCTCTCAGAACACAGTACAAGGGGTGTGGGCAATGTTCAAAGTCCCCCCTTGGCTGTTCACTGAAAGGTCAGGCTGGTGATAAAGGCCTTGTGATGTGGTTCAGGTTCCTGCAGAGCACCTTGTCAGGTGGAGGCTCAACCATGCCCTTAGCACCTCGTCCCTTGTGTGGCAGCTCTGGGATGGATTGTGTGCTTCTCTGAGGGTCTCCAGCAGTGGAATGTTCACACTCATGCTGCCCTGAACCATCAGCACAGGCTAAACTTCTTTGCAGTAACTCAAGCTGTGAAGGTTTGTGCCCATGACCATGCACTTCTTTCAATTTGCTTTTTTCTTCTTGCATGCAATTCGTAAGGTTCAAAGTGCACCACAGGTTTCCCACAGAGCTGTACTGCTGCCAACAGGCCCTGAGCCCAAATCTGCAGTCCTGCTCTCAGGATCCTCAACTCCAAACCAGCTAAAGCTGCACACATGGCACATGATGGCAATACAGGCATTGTGGTCTCTGAATAAAGTCAGCCTGGGGGCTCAAGGTGCAGGTGGGAGAGACAGGCTCTGGCACTGCCATCCAGCCAACCAACTGCGAGTCAGAGCTCATGCATTGAACCAAGAGTGAATTTCCCATTATGAAATGGGAGAGAGCTCCACTGTCAGCAGAAAGCAGCTGCTGCAGTGAGGGTAGGGATTATCCTGCTAAAGCCACATCCCTGCAGAGCCTTTCAGGGATTGCTGGGGTTGCTGTGCTCTGCCCACTGTGGGGGAGTCTCAGAGGACCAGGACCTGTGTAGCTGGGACAAGAGCAAACAACAGACTTAGTACCCAAAGCAGGAAGGAGGGCTGGTATTACATGATAATGCCAGGACACTCTGAAAAGAGTAATGCCAGTCTGATCAGGGTTGCTAGACTTGCCCAGCACTTAGTAGTTTTGCATGGCTGCTCTTTAGCAAACTACAACTGTTTTTCTACAGGTCTATGAAGAAGATTATTGCACTGGGTAACCAGGCATTTGTCATGGTGAAGTAGAGTCAGTGATATGGCGTAAGAGCAAAGCAGGACATGGGATTGCATCCTGAAGCACAGCACTATGCCATGAGTTGCTGAGAACAAGGTGCAGGCATTTCCCTGGAAAAGTACTGCTTCCAGGCAACAGGAACTGAAACAGAAGTTATCCCTTGGGAACGCAGAAGAGCAACATCCAGATATGTCCCAATGGGTGTGAAAACTAACATTCAGTTCTGTTTCCCCAAAATCACAGGCCCATAACAGTGGAAGGAGGTCTGTCTTGAAATTATCATGGTGTGGGGACAATTTTGGGGGAAACTAATGGCTAGACTGACTGATAAGGTTTATTGAAGTTGCAGATTTCTCAGACAAACTGAAGATCTCACATCTCATTAGTTCAGTATTTTCAGTTATTTTCTAGGCAGTAAGAGGAAAAGTTGGACCACTGCACAATAATCATTATCAAACACTCTTCAGAAAATGTAAAAAATCAATTGTAACTAGGGCAGTGGTTCACAAATGTCTGGAGAACAAGATAAGAGGGGAAATTAGAAACTCCAAGCCCTGTTCGACCTGGCAATACTGCCATCCTGCCTCTTTACCAATGAACATGAGTGCACTGGGTGAGGAGGAGTGAAAAAAATGGGTGTCTGACAAGGAGCCACAGTGAAACCTTCAATGGTGTCATGGGAGGAACAGGTGTCTGCTGGTTTTATTAACCTCTTTGTAGTTGAAAACTGAGAAAGAGGTGACACCCATCACTCTTTTTCAGACAGGAGTGACAGAAAATCCCAGGTTTTTCCACTCCCATGCTTGTTACTGCCAGCAGAAGCAGGCTTGACTCCTTCCTGAGCACTGCCTGGCTGTGTCCTGGACACAGATAGAGAGACACATTTTGATATACCTTTCCAAGGCACACAGGTATGAAGCACTCACCTAGAACTTCCCAAAAGTGCCAGCATCCTATTTGACCCAGTGCCTAGTGCTGTGCACAAATTCATTCAACTTCTCAGAGCACTGGGATGTCTGCCCAAACGTACCCCATTCCCTCTCCAGCCTTTCCTGTACTGCCAGGAGTGTCTCCTCAGCAATCTTCTGGGTTTTCTCCCTACCTGACATCCCGCAGTTTCAACCATACCATACATTCACCACAAAGTAGCTGAACAGGTGTTTCTCCTTGGAAAACATCAAGCAGTATTGTGGTGTCCAGTGCCTCTGGGGAGATGAGCTTCAGGCAGCTACTCAGACTTTGCTGCTAATGTTGCAGAGTGATAACTATTTCCATGGGAACAAGCACGTAAGACGTAAGTTCAAGTCCTGCTCTGCTCGGAGCTGCAACACTGGGTAGGTCAGAATTGGACCAACTTTCTGACAGATGGTTTGACTACAAGGAGATTCTAAACACTCAGTTTGCAATGCTCACAGATGGCTGTGGGCTCACAGGCTGCATCAGTCTCGTTCTCCCATGCAGAGATACAAGAGTGTAACTAAGCATGCGCGCTATGATTTTGTTCACATTGCATGTCTGACATACCACATCTGTACAGTACTTTATTCTAACCTTCATTTAACAAGGTCAGGATACCTGCTTCCAACCACAAGGTGAGGAGGAAACCTGTCAAACATCTAGATTTTAAATTCAGGGTAAAATTGATCAAACTGATCAGAGCAGAAGTAAGACTCGAACCCACAGTTTTGACTATGCTTAACTTAGCAACAGAATGACTCTCATTTGAACACCCACATTTGGAGCATCTGAAGTTGCAGATATCTATTTTATTGACACTGGTACAGCAGCAGTGACATAAAATTTTTGTCTTCACAAAAAATGGAAGTTGACTTTCTACCAGTGTAGCTCTAGCTACTGCAATTCCACAGGTGGAAGTTGTGGAAGTTGAGGTTATCCCAGAGGATGCTCATTTTTCAGTTCCTAGCATCACCTGGAAAGGAAAGACTTTGTTTAGTCTACATGTGTCCAGATGAGTCTTTTGATGCCTGAAATTATCCATCCGAATGCACCATCCAAGTCGGGTGTGCAAGTGGAGCCCAGGCCAATGCAGTGGTGTCTGTAACCCTAAAGACCATGTTGTGCTGTCGGACTGATGGGCTCAAATGCAGAAACACATCTGGTGTGTTTCTGAAGTGCTGCTTTAATGTTGCAGTGCTTAAATTACCCCCACCCTCCGGGACAAAAAGTACCCCAACATTTTCAAAAGTGAATGTAAAGCATGGAAGGGCTTAAAAGATTCAGGCATTATACTGATTAATTTTCAGGCCTCCCAGAGCAGAATCCAGGACTTGTGCCAGGTGCCCAGGCTGAGTATATACTGCACAGTATCAGGCACCTCAAAGCAGGATCTAAACCTACAGCATATTGCAGAGAGTGGGCCACAGTCAGTCTGTTCAACCTGTCTTCACCTGGGCATATCCAACAGGAGATACCCGAAATCCTCCCTCTCTCTGGGCTTCCAATTCTTTTAAAGGTTGAGCATTCCCGCTACAAAGTAGTATCATGTCTGAAGACACCTGGACTCAGGCTTTCTAGTCCGTCTCCTGGGCTCTTGGCAACATACCAGGGCATTAGGTGAGTCCCTGAAGGTTGCAGAACAGCCTTTGGCAGAAACAAGTGTCTGTTGAGCCTCAGGCCAGATCCTCCAGGAGAAGGCAGGTTCTCCACAGCATCTCTTCCAGAGTGAAAATGCTGTATGAGTAAGAGGATGCTGCAGAACGCAGCCTGGGGCCAAGGTTCTCCATTTACTGGATATATGCTCTAGGCACTACTAATTTTTCCAAAATGTGCACTGAGGGTTTTTTACCTCCAGCCACAAATGAAGCTAGACTAGTGCAGTCAAAAGATCACACTCAGAAATTAGCTCCAGTCCTGGTGTCAGTCTTGGGCTGGAGATACTTCCCAACTGCCTGGGAAGTTCAGCTGCTGCTCTTTTCTCAACCAGAAAGCTAATTCTGCGTAAGGCTCCCAGAAGAGCTGTTTTAGGAATGTTCAGAGTTAGGGTAACTCTCATTATGTTCACTTTATGAGACAGCTCCTTAAATCTAAAACTAATATGATGAAACCAGAGAGAAAGCTCATGCTCAGCACCAGAGCCTGAAATGTCAGAGTCACAGAATGTTGTGAGCTGGAAGATCATGTCTTCCAAAACCCCTGACATGGACAGGGACATCTTTCACTAGACCAGGTTGCTCAGAGCCCCATCCAACCTGAGCCTGAACATTTTCAGTGACAGGGATCCACAACTTCTCTGGACAACCTATGCCAGTGTCTCACCACTCTCATTGTGAAATATTTCTTCCTTATGCTCAATATAAACGTAGCCTGTTTCAGTTAAAAGCCATCATCCCTTGCCCTGTCACTAAAGGCCTTTGTAAGAAGTCTTTCACTGTCTTTCTTATAAGTCCCCTTTACATACTGAAAGGCCAGAATAAGGTCTCCTTGGAGACTTCTCCAGGCTGAACAACCCCAACCCTCTCAGATTTTCTTCAAAGGCCCCAGAGTTGTCCTTTCGACTGGTGGCTGTACCCACTGGCAAGGCACTAATCTTCTGCTTGACTTTCTTGAGCAAAGAGCACAACTGCACACCTGCCTCCTGCAGTGAAGCCTTACCTTTGTAGCAGGGCCTTCCTGGGCTTTAGTTTTTAGCTTGTTTATTTGGCTCTCAGCAATACCTGCCCTTTCCTCAGCCTCATCTATCTTATGTTGTGCTTTTCTCAGTTTGAAGAGATTAATATTGGCTTGTTCATCCTGAAATTGCAAAACATACAGAAAGTAAAAACCATCTGGCAACATGCTGGGGCACAGAGCCAACTTTTAAACTGACAGTCCTATGAGCTGGTAAATAAGTATTTGCTTCAGTTTAGTGACTCACAGCTTCCTCAGCTTGTCGTTTGTAGGATTTGATTTTCATCTGCAATTTATCTACCAGATCTTGTAACCTCATTATGTTCTTCCTGTGTTCTTCATTCTGTGGAAAGAGAATGTGTAATTGTTTGTCTTTGGGAGACAAAACATCAGAAGAATTGCTTTCTATTTTTACCCACCTGGAGAGTGAGCTCTTTGACATGCCGCTCATATTTGTGGATGTTTTTCATAGTCTCTGCAGATTGTTTATTTTCTTCTTCCAGCTCAGCTTCTAATTCTTGGATCTGGTGAATTAGGCAACAATTGGCTTTAGCAGGACTCACACAGAATTTGGCAAAGAAAGTTGTCTCTGACTCCCATGTCCAGTGCTGGTACCCACCCTGGCCTCCAGCTTCTGGATTTGCTTCTTGCCTCCCTTCAGGGCCAACTCCTCGGCCTCTTCCAGACGGTGCTGCAGGTCCTTCACCGTCTGGTCCAGGTTCCTCTTTGTCCTCTCCAGGTGGGCACTGGTGTCCTGCTCCTTCTTCAGCTCTTCTGCCATCATGGCCACCTTGGAAGAGAGATGACACAAGAAACTGAAACAATGTGCAGGAATAGGGCATGTTTTGCATCAGCATTTACTCCTATTTTCTGCTGACCGTTTATGCCACCCCATTTCCTGCTTCATTTTTATTCCATGACATGATAATGGCAGAAACATGACAGGAAATAGTAGGAAAAAGCATGGGACAAGGCCATCTTGCTGCACACATGAAACTGGAATGACAGAAAGCAAATGGTCTGTCCCACTGTGTGGTCACACTGTGACCTCCACTGACACCTGAGTGTCACAGAATCACAGAATATGCTGAGCTGAAAGGGATCCACAAGGATCAGGAAGTCTATCCCTCAGCCCTGCACAGGCCCATTCCCAAGAGTCACCCCCTGTGCCCCAGAGCATCATCCAAACCCTCCTGGAGCTCTGGCAGCCTTGGGGCTGTGCCCACTGCCCTGGGGAGCCTGGTCAGTGTCTGACCACCCCCTGGGGGAAGAACCTTTTGCTGAAATCCAACCTAACCCTGCCCTGACACAACTGCATGGATTGGGAAAAATAGAAACCAAAGGACCTGGAGGGGAGCTTTTCCCATTTTAAGGCACAATTATTCTGGAGGAAGCAACCAATCCTCTCCCCCTCAGCAGTCACATATCAGGTTCTTTAATTCTGAAGACAAAAGATGCTACAAGTGAATTCTGCTGAAAGCAAGAAACAGCACTGGGAGTTAAGAATTTCTGTCCAGATGTCCATAGGAAACACTGAGGAAAATCCTTGGCCACCAATCCAGGAGGTGTCTCCTGACACAGCAGTTTGGGATTTCCTAAGTGCAGTTGCTGAGAGCTCGCTCACAGAAAAGAGATCCACATGGCAGGGACTCACGGACGTCTCAGATGGGATTAGCAGAGCAAACCTGGACTCATTTAAGCAAAATTTTCCTCAAAATGCCAGCAGAAATGAGGGAAGTGTCTGACTCCTCCTGCACACAGGACACACCTGGAGTCACAGCTGAACCTGGGAACAGGGCACGGCACAGCTGAAAGGCTCCTGTGCTTAACACCTGGAGTGTAGTGGGTGCTGTGCTGTAGTGAGCACCCTGTGCTGCCATAACAGTCTGGAAGGCTGGTGCCAGAAGGAACAAAGTAGTTTAAAAGAATCTATGCTATTAAAAACAAACTAGGATTTATTTTGCTCTCAGACACGGATTCCTATACAATAAAATTAAGCTTTTTGGTGAAATATTGAGTGATGTCACTTATAAATAATGTAAAATTCAATAAGTTGCATTGGTAGCAAAATATCTGAAAAAGTGTAAATTGAAAAATGTGAGAATAAAATAATAGAACTAGAAATTTTATATATATGTGTGTGTGTATAATTCATTGTAAAGCCCTATTTCTCTTTTATTCAAACAAAATAGAAATTATTATAGCAAAAGAAGTTCCACCTCAACATGAGGAAGAACTTCTTTCCATGGAGGATGTCAGAGCACTGGAACAGCTGCCCGGGGAGGGCATGGAGTCTCCCTCTCTGGAGACATTCTAGACCCACCTGGATACATCCCTGTGTCACCTGCTCCAGGTGACCCTGCCTTGGCAGGGGAGTTGGACTGAATGATCTCCAGAGGTCCCTTCCAATTCTAACAATCTAAAAGTTCTGTGATTCTCTGATTCTATTAATTGTTTTTTCATTCTCATGAGCAAGTGGAAAAGTTTTCTTTCTATTTCAATTCCACATAATCTATTTAAGTGTTAAGATTTTAGCTTGTTTCTCTGCATCAAAAATCATTAGCAGGCTGACTCCCGTGACATACCAGTCCCGTGGCCTGGCTAAGCTTCACAGGCCTTCCATGGGAGGATTTAGCACCAACTGGAAATTTACAATTCTCATTTAAAAAATTGTTAAACAGGATATTGCAAAGACAACTATTCAAATACATTAACCACTGTAGTAGTTTCAATACTGTAGGATTTCTTTATGGGTTACATTTTCATGCAGCACTGAATAAAGTTATTTGTTTTCAAGTGATTAAATGTGGGTTTAATTCTTTATGAAGGCAACACCCCCAATAACTCATCTGTCAGCAGGACACAGTCCCTGTTGCTCTGATCCTCCTCTGACAAGTAGCCTTTTCAACCAGGCCCACAGACTGGTTCTTGTGCAACATGTGAAAAAATATTTGCATTAACTCCCACCAGCAACACCTCTGCAAACCCTGAAAATTCAAATGGAAAAACACAATAATGTTCTCACATCTGTCATTGCCTTCCTTGCTCTTTCTTCAGCACTTTTTGCTTCATTAGTAACATCCTCTATCTCTTGTTGGATTTGTGCCATATCAGTTTCAAGCTTCTTCTTTGTATTAAAAAGGCTGGTGTTCTAGGAAGGAGAAAGAGGGAGACTTTGAGTGTCTGTCTTTGTTCTCTTACACACAGAGACTAAGAATTACTATTCACTCTTACTCCATGAATCTCTGGACCCCAAAATATGTCAGTCTTAGCAAAGCAAGCTACCTGGGTATGGAGGAGCTGTGCACTTTCCATGGCATCCAGAAGCTCCTGCTCAGCCACTTTCCTCGACCTCTCCGTCTGCTCCAGGGCTGCCCGTAGCTCCTCGACTTCAGCCTGCAGCAGGTTTGCTCTGCGCTCCACCATGGCCACCTGCTCCTTCAGGTCCTCCTGTGTCCTGAGAGCATCATCCAAGTGCAGCTGGATGTCCTAAATTTGAAAAGCCAGTTTTGTCCTAAAGAATTTCTCGAATATTGTGCTTAAAAATACATCAACCAGAAGGCAAACCAAGACCTTGAGAGCTCCCTGGATGCTCTGCAGGTGTTTCTGTGTCTCTGCAGCCACACGGTTTGCACGGCTCAGCTGGATCTTCATTTCATTCAGGTCTTCCTCCATCTTCTTCTTCAGCCTTAAAGATTCGTTTCTGCTCCTGATCTCAGCATCCAAAATGCCCTGCATGGTCTTCACAGTTCTTTCATTGTTCTTTTTTAACTGGTTGATCTCCTCATCCTTGTTAGCAATCTTTCTGCTGATTTCTGACTTAATCTGAGTCAGTTCTTGATTGACACCAAGGATTTTGACCTCTTCATGCTCAAGAGCTGCCTTTAAAAGAAAAGGGAAAAATAAAGATGAAGGTAACATTTCAGAGAACATGATCATTGTGATGTTACTCAGTGACTTCATAGAAACTCCAAAAGTTTGTGGCAATCCACCTTGCACACAGGCATTGCCAGGAAAGAGAACAAAAGGCTACTCAGCATTCTCTTCGATTTTTCCAATGATATTGAAACTAACTCACCTCTGCCTCCTCCAGAGCTAATCGCAGCCCAGTTTTTTCTACTTCAACTTGCCTTTTGACTTTCTCAAGGTCTCTGATCATTTTGCCATTTGCAATAATTTGTTCTGTCAGATCAGCTACTTCCTCTGTGAGAGAAGAATGACATCAACCAGGGGAGCTGCTTTGTGGCAGCATTCAGCACCTCTTTTGCATATATAAATACGTACACATGTAAGTATGTGTGTACACAGTGGATTATTTGTCTGTAAATATGTACAGATAAAAACAGACACAGCCAACTCATGCAGGACAAGTGGGGCATTGGTGTGGTTTCACAGCCCTCTTTAAGGAGAGCCTGGGAGGGCCCTGCATGTATGTGTCTGCACAGACCATCAGGGTACAACACTACAGGTCCTGTCATTGTGTTCAGTGCATCTGTAAAACTCACTTTGACAAGCTGTTACAGCCTCCTGAGGTCACCACCTTTACCTGGGAATGGTACCTCAATGTCTCTCCAGGAGACGGTGGAGAGCCAAAACATTTTCTCTATTAGCTTTGTTACTTTACAAACTTGCTTGACAACTTTTAGGGAGACATTGATATTCTCCATCAAGATGGAGGGTACAGTAATGACAGAATCCCATCCCTTAGTGCACCTCCTGCAGACACGAGTGTGCTCATAGAATGCCTTCTTGTGGTAGGTCTTTGAACAGCTAATCAAAGAATCACAGAATGTGAACTGGAAGTGACCCACAAGGATCATCCAGTCCAACCCTCAGCCCTGCACAGGCCCATCCCCAAGAGTCACCCCCTGTGCCCCAGAGCATCATCCAAACCCTCCTGGAGCTCTGGCAGCCTTGGGGCTGTGCCCACTGCCCTGGGGAGCCTGGTCAGTGCCCAGTGAGAAACCAGAGCTAAACACATACGTTTCAGAGTGTTGTTCTCCCACTTGATTGTTTCAAGCTGATCTAAGTTTTCCTCATAGGTATTTTTCACTTTGAAAAGCTCTGTGTTCAGTGAGCATGATTCTTTAGAGAGAGCTTCCCGCTCCAGCTGGCTCTCCTTATACTTCCTCTTCCATTCTGCCATGACCTGAAAGACATCATAGAATGACTTGGGCTGGAAGAGGCCTCAAAGACTTCCCTGATCCCTACTTCCCAACTTCCCTGACATGGATATGAACAGCTTCCACTAGACCAGGTTGCTCAGAGCTTCATCCAACCTGGCCTTGAACACTTCCAGGGATGAAGCAGCCACAGCTTCTCTGGATAACCTGTGCCAGTGCCCTCATAGGGAAGAATTTATCCACAATATCCCATCTAACTCTGCCCTCAGTTTGAAACTATTGCCCCTTGTTCTGTCACTTCAGGCCCTTGTAAATAGTCTTTCTCCATCTTTCTTGTCAGCTCCTTTCAGGTACTGGAAGGCCACAATTAGGTCACCTTAAAGCTTTCTCTTCTGACTGAACAATCCCAATTCTCTCAGCCTTTCCCTAAGGCAGAGGCTATTATGTTTCATTTCCTGCTAGTGCTGACAATGTTATTTTATCTGTGACTGTATTTTATACTAAATAAATACTGCAGTCTCTGGAAACAGGACAAATTCCTACTGCCCTGCTCTAGAGGCAATTATATCTCTTAGATTCACCTTGACTTCAGCCTTGACATATATAGGGAGTGTTAGTTCGACCTTCTAGGAAGGCTACACTTGAAAGAAATTGTGCTCATTTATCACCTTATCAAAGTTCTGCTGTTTTCTGTCCAGGGCTGCTGCTGATGTGTTTGCTCTTTCTACATCCGATGTCAGATCCTCCACCTCTCCCTGCAACTTCAGCTTCATATTCTCCAAGGAGGCACACTTGGAATTCACAGTCCCTGCCTGCTGACCTGCTTCCTGGAGATGCTGAGAGAGTTTTTTCCTTAAGGAACATCAATAAAACAAGCGTATGATTTAAAAAAAATCATTGCATTATGTATGCCATTTTAATTAAAAGTGTTGTAAAACCTCAATAAAATAATTCAGGTCAGGCTACTAAAAGTATATCTATGTCCTGCACAATGTAGGTAACATCTGGACAGCTCATCTCATCTGTTGCATACTTGGCCTCCTCGAGCTCCGCCGTGCGCTGAATCGCGTCCGTCTCGTATTTGGTTCTCCACTGGGCCACTTCGGCGTTGGCTTTGGACAAGTTCCTCTGGAGCTCGCTCTTGGCCTCCACCTCCTCCTCGTACTGCTCCCTCAGCAGGTCACAGTCATGCCGGGAGGCTTGCAGGGCGTGGGCCAGGGCGTTCTTGTCCTAAGCATTACCCATAATATCATGCATTTGTGTTAGCTGTGACCAGCAGGACACCCCATGACCTTGCACAGCTCACATGTGGTCACTGCAGCTTAGGCAGGAGACAAAGGGCTGGGGCTTTATAAGTGTTCAGGCAGCTGCCATCAGCTGCCATCAACTTTTCTCAGCTCTACCACTAGAAAAGACCAAGAGTGATGCTTTCACCTTGGCATATGCTGTAACTTTCATTCCCTGTGACTACAGAAGCAGAAGAAATCACATGAGCCATGGCTTAAAAATTTAAAAAGATACAAAAAAATTCACCAAAAGTTAAACCACTTCTAGCAAAGCAAAGTCACCCTCAGCATAGAATTTAAACACAGTGCTCACTATACACATCCTGCCCGGGAGTAATTTTACAGTTACACTGAGGGCAATACTTTAAAACTTCTAAAAGTGTTTTTTAAGTGAACTGAGACCCTAATATGTTTTGAAGCCTTAGCATGTGCTCAGTAGCTCACACTACCTTAATCTCCTCCTCTAACTGCCTCTTGAGCTCCTCTATTTGCAGTGTAAGTGCCTGTTTGCTTCTCGACAGCTGCAACGTTACAATCTCCTTCTCTTTGAGTCGACGGTTTAGTTCAACTGTGACAAGAGAGGACAAGTTATGGGTTCTGCCCAGATTAAGCATCCTGATTTTTTTTTTCCTAAAGACAATTTGCTTTGAAAATTCACTTAATCTTTTGTTTTAAAGCCCAGTTTTCATGTTGAAGCAGTAGGATTTTATGCTGCCGCACTGCCTGAACGGACAAAAAGTGTCAGCAGCTTCCCATAATAGGTGATACAAATACTGTGATACAAGAAGTAAACCCTAAAGTTTCACTTCATAGGATTTACAATAACTGGAAAACATTTATTCCATATCACCCTCTGTCCTGTGGGCTGAAGCACACCTCGCTCCTTTCCTGGAGAGGTGCCTATCACCTTTAGAATTCTTGGGTCCTCCAATATTTTCTTTTTCAGATTTTTCTTCAGCCATTTTACTTTTTTTCTCAAGTTTTCAAGTTTTATTCTAAAATTCCCCTTGAGCACTATGTTTAATGGCCTTACAACAAGCTGGCCATAGAATCAGAGAATCATCTTGCAAGCACAACCACTTCCAAAAGATCACTCAGAAGAAAATAAGAAAGAATTTGGTTATGGGCTGTGTGTTCCCACATGACATCCAGAAGTGTTGTAAATTCCCTTTTCCCTGAGAAGGGAAGGAGATGGGGGAGATACAGATCACATCTGGTATTTACTGGAACATCTTTTCTTAATTAAGTTTCTACAGTTATTAGTCTCAAGCTGTTTTTATTAGTGCCAGGCAACTCTGAGCACAGCACATCCATGTGTTTCTTCAGGGCTCACTCACACACACACACATGCACCCATCTCTCCCTGGTAGGGGCAGTACACATTAAAGAACCTCTTTGCTACTGAAGGGAAAAAAATACCCTCTCAGCACATCTTTGTGCCTTCCTTACCAGACTCTGTCTGGAGCTGGGCCTTTTGTATCACCATCTCATTCAAAGTCCTCTGTTTCTCCTCAAATTTGGCTTTCATCTCACTCATCTGGTCTTCCAGGGTGTGGTACCTTTTTTCCACATTAGTCTGAAAGAGAATAAGAAAGTGAAATCCGTGTAGGTGTGTTTGTATGGCATCAAATTCCCAGCAGACAGAAATATTGGCAATTCGAATATTTAAGTTATAAAGAAACACCTTGGACTTAGTAATGATCTCTGTGCTCCTGGCCAAGTCATCAATCTCCATCTTGAGCTCACTCTTCTCCTTCTCCAGCTTCTGCTTCACACGTTGCAGGTTGTCGATCTGCTCCCCGAGCTCAGCCGTGCTGTCCGCGTGCTTCTTGCGCAGGGCGGCAGCCGTGGCTTCGTGCTGCAGCGTGGCCTCTTCGAGGTCACGGCGCATCTTCTGGAATTCTGCCTCCCGCTTCTTGTTAAGTTCTGTTTGAGCCATGGTGGCTCCTCCAGCCTCTTCGAGACTTCCACTGATTTGCTCAAGTTCATGAGCCAGCTCATCACGATGCTTCTCTGCTTTTACCCGCGTCACTCTCTCACTCATAGTCTCCTCTTCCAGCTCTGCAATGTGGGCCTGGATAATGAGGGAATAGCACATCAGGAACTAAATAGGGAACAGGTAATGCAGTGCTTAGTATAATGCAGATTTGTCACAGGAGAACACCAAGCCCCTTGTTTTGGAGACTATAAGCAAAACAAAGTTCCTTCAGATTTCACTGTTTTGGCAACGTAGGCAAAGAGTTACTGACAAGAAAGGACCTATGGATCCACTCATGGTAACTTTACATCACAGCTACCTGTTGTTGTATGGGGCTTGTGTGGTCAAGTTTTGGTAGTGGGGGGATACAGGGGTGGATTCTGTGAGAAGCTGCTTCCCCCATGTCCAATGGAGCCAATGCCAAACCGTGGACAAGCATTGTTCATGGCACTGCAGTTTAAACAAGCAAACAATAATGATGAAATAATTACATAAAGTCTCTTGCCTGCAATTCTCTGATCTTCTTCTGCAACTCAGTACCTGTATTTTGCTGTTCTGCAATTTTCTTTTGCTTCTGCTTAAAATCAAAGTCTTTTCTGTGAAGAAAATGTTTGTTTAATATAGAGAAAATATGTCCAGTTAAAACCAAATAGTAAATTTGTCCTAATTTTTTTTCTCATACTTCCTTAATTTTTCATCTAAATGTTGTTTATCATTCTCCAGATCCACTATGGTTTCCTGTGCAAGTTTCAAGTCTCCCTCAAGCTTTCTCTTTGCTCGTTCAAGATCCACACACACTTTTCTTTCCAGTTCTAAAGATTCTTCAACCTGTAACATAAACATATATAAACATAATACAGTAGAACAACTGAAGAATATGCCCCTTTTCCTCCTGTTGAACATGCTCACATGCTTCACTTGCTGTTCCAGCTTGATCCTTGCTTTGGTGAGGGTATTAACTTTGTCCTCCTCAATTTGCAGGTCATCCAGTGCCTGTTGCTGGGCTTCTTGCAGGGTCTTCTTCTCCTTAACTAACTTTGCAACAGTCTCATCCAAACCTATCACTAGTTCTGTCAGATTTTTCACCTATTGCAAGGCAAAACACTTAAAGGTCACTAAAAATTTTGGTCTTTACATAACCAATGAACACTGGCAATGAACTCATTGCAAGACTGCCAAAGAGACTTAATTACTTGCATTATATAGTCAAACTATGCAATCTCTCTGCTTATATATGAACCCTTCAGAAGTCACAAAGCAATGGTGAACTTTCATTTAATGATTTTTTGTATGCCTATGGGTTGGTGTGGTGACCAAATTCAACACCATCGATCTCCTTATGCAACACCGTGTTAGTGTTCAAGCTGACTGAACCTTTACAGCCTACACACAGACAGAGCAACTGTAATTAAACATACAAAGAGCAGAAATAAAAAGCACCTTGTTTTCTGTGACATGCTTTTCCTTTTCAGCCTTGACCAATGTTAACTCAAGGTCATCAATATCTTTCTTCAGCTCAGAGCATTCATCCTCCAGTTTCCTTTTTCTGGCTGTCAGATCACCTTTTATCTCTTCTTCATCCTCCAGCTTTTCCATTACCTCCTTTATTCTTGCTTCCAGTGGGAATTTTGCTTTGATCAGCTGGTCACATCTTTCTTCAGCATCAGCCAAATTTTCATTCTCCTTTTTACAGAAAACAGAAATGTGCTTGTCACACATTGGCACTGACACTTGCTGCTCATTAAGCAACTGGAACATGAAATAACAGAATTCCCTTTCAGCCCTTTCCTGAACACTCAGACAAAATGGATGTAATCTAAAGAGCCAAAAATAATTTAAATTACGTACAATCTGTATTTGTAGCTGCAGGTCCTTTTTCTCTTGCACCAGAGTCACCATTTTCTCTTCCAGTTCTTTCCTCTTGGTTTCTGATTTAGCCAGTTTGTCTTTTGTTCTCTCAAATTCTTCCTTCAGCATGGCCATTTCTTTCTCAGTTTCCACACTTTTTAAGAGGGGTTTTAACTTGAAGTACAACTTCATCCAGGGCCACTGCTTGACTTTCATGAATGCACGGATGTTGTACTGGATGCAGAATATGGACTCTCTGAAACCAAAGTACTCCATCAGTACTTTGATTAAAGCCCATCTTTGAGGAACCAGATCTTGCAGAGGACACACACCTTCTGTCAAACATCATTTTCAGCTCAAGCCTCCTGAGGTATCCCCTGCACAAAGCCTGGGTCCGTGTGATCAGCTGTCCTAAGCAATTATCTCGCATCTCTTCCAGGACACCCAGCAAACCTGCCTTGAAGAACACCTGCAGCCAAGGAAGAGAGATCACTCATTGCTGGGCTTCCATTTTAATGCAATGAAAAATTTCTTATTGTGTGAAAAAAATAAGCATTTACCTTAGTGTGTCCAAATTTGTACTGAGTGTGATCTATCTCAATGGAAGAAAGCAACTTTTCACACGCCTTCTTGCTGTCAATAAACTTTCCCTCTGGAATGACACTGGCATTCAGAAGGTGGTATCTGAAAAAATAAAGGAAAAAGGCTTAGCCATCAGTATCATTTTAGTGCACAGGGCGCCACAAGAACAGCTGTCAGTCTGAAGATACAGAGGAAGGCTGAGTCTGACTCACACCTCCAGCTTCAAATGGCAAAGCAGTAAGAAAAGCAGCAGACAGGGGCAGGTTAGTTCAGTAGGATCCAAGGATGTGTTACAGCCCTCACTGAGACTGAGGGCATGGATGGTCTGTCCCCTGGACCTGAGAGACTGATCATGTGTGTCACCATCATTATCACTAATCTATGGGGTCAGCTCACTGTGTTAGCTGTAAATTCAAAAAATGAACGGGTTTTAGGAATAGGGGAACTGCTGCAGTTAATCTGACTCCTTGTATAATTCACCCAGAGAGTCCTCCCAGAGCCTTGCTCACACAGCCCTCTCATGACTAAGCTAGTATTCATTAAAAAAAAAAAAAAAA
>VWZF01003344.1:44709-59857 GCA_013396755.1 Sclerurus mexicanus
AAAAAAAAAAACACCAAACATTTCAATCTAATCTGAAGCCTTTGAAGCCTTCAAAGGTCAGGAGTGTCCCAGGTAAACTATTCACCCTCACTGTGGGAAAGACATACTTCACTTCTACCTTGACAACATCCTTTTTCAGGTCTTGCCCTTAGACTCTTTCTTTAAGTTAGTTTTTTAGCAGACAGCTTCCTGCACATTCAGAAATCTTTACATCCGTAGGCTCTCTACACCACAAACAAATCATCTGTTAACATTCAATTTCATGAGTTAAATAGAATCACAGAATGGTTTAGGTTGGAAGGGGCCTTAAAAATCACCCTGTTCCACCCCCTGCCATGGGCAGGGACACCTTCCACTAGCCCAGGTTGCTCCAAGCCCCGTCCAACCTGGTCTTGGGCACTTCCAGGGGTGGGGCAGCCACAGCTTCTCTGGGTAACCTGTGCCAGGGCCTCACTAGCACAGTTTGATTTAAATCTCTCTCTGCACTTGAGTTCACATTTTTCCTGTAGCTCTTTTCTGAACTATATCCAGCTTCTCGCATTCCTCCTGAAGCATGGAACTCAGAATTAGACATAATATCCATCAATGGACTTCCTAATCCTACACTGAGAGGTTATTGCACCCCTATTGTTTTCACAAATCTGCCCACCCACATCACCCCCCCGGCCATCGTCTTCAGTTAGTGCCCAAAACAACTCTTCAGCCCTCCTCAGTGCCCTACTCTCCAGCACAGCCTGCCCACAGCTGCAAGGGCGGTGATTTCTTTGTTCTTAAAGACCTGACCCTACATTTTCTTTGTTCATGAGCAGATGACCCCAGTTGTGTTGCCCTGAACTGAGCAACCCTTTATAAATGTCTTATTTGCACAGCAGTTCCCAAGTTAAGATTGTTTGGTTGTGGGGTTTTTATTTATAAATTAATGTGCTAATGCTGTAGAAATGTCAGCATGTAGGAATGTTAGCCCTGTACAAAACAAGAGGGCCATGTGGAACTAACTTAGATGTCCTGCTCTAGTTCCTTTTGTTACTGCAGCTCTATTTGCCAGTCAAACTTGGCATTTCATCAAAAAATAGTATTGGGTTTAACACAATTTCCTCTCAGTGAAACTATTCCAGTGAGAATTATTTAAACCACATTCTTCAAACCTCTACTAGATAGTGGTTAAACAGTGCATAGATCACCTCCATATTTTTGCTGAAACAAGCTTGTGTCAAATTTAAGAATTAAAGCAAAGAATACCCAAACATTCAGATGAACACGAATGAACTGAAAATAGGTTTTGGAGTACAGTGTCCAAGGAGGCATTTGGGTGGGCACTGCCCACACAGCCCATGCTATTAGATATGTCTTCATGCTTTCCATAGTTGTTAAATATTAAAATAGCCTTTTCCTAACAACTATATCATGGACCTGGTTTAGCAAGACCTTCTCTCAAATGAATTGGGCTGGATGTAAACACAAAAATGCGATTACAGACCTTTGTTTAAAATCCCCATATGGAATCCTGTTAGGAAATCCTTTCCTGCAGATCCGAATGCCTTCCAGGACACCGTTGCACCGCAGCTGGTGCAGAACAAGCTTGTGATCCATCAGGCCTGTGACAGAGCAACAATGGGTCCAGCATTGGCCAACTGCTCTTTCTGCAGTCTCCAGTCTGTGTTTATGCATTACCTGGGGTCTTTGTTTCATTGGGGATGATGCAACGCACAAAGTGAGGATGAGTTGTCCGCAAGTTGGACATCAGTTTATTTAGATTTTCCTGTAAAACAGAGACCATTTGCAATCTCTGTATTACTTCAGTTCTCAACATGATTTGACTCCGATGGAAATAAAAATTCAGAAGTTTTTCCTTACTCCTGTAGCGAATATTCTACAGCCCTGTGTACGCATCAACAAAGCAAATGGCTACTAACAGTGGATACAGTAGAAGAACTTTCATCCTGTCTTAAAATGAAAATTTGTCCTTCAGTGGTTCAAGGCTGATCTAAGAGCTCTTAAAAAAGACTAGGATGGGAAAAAAATTAACTATATTCTGGGATACCACATATATATATGTATATGGTCTTTATCAAAAGAAGTTTTGATCAAATCAATAAATGGATTAATTTATTGCTTTTATTACTTAGATATATGTTACACATATTTAAAAGATAATTGAGCTACAAAATCAATGTTTGTCTATGACATCATAAGTCACCTGTTCTGTAGTGCAATAGGGCAGTGCAATTCTTTAATCACCTCAGGCAATAATGACACACTCTGAGTGTCATTATGACAATAATGACATTATGTCATTATGGCAATAATGACACACATCCCAGCCAGGGGATGCTGCACTCCACATCCTGCCAGGAAGGCACCAGCCTGTTCCTGGCCTCAGGTATAGATGCATCACAGAAGCATCAGGACTACAACACGTAATTTGCAATGCACTGGCTGCAACACAATGTTCTCACAGGGACACATGCTGGAAGAAGCCACTGACCTCCAAAGAAGGGAAGGATGCTGGTAGCACCAAAGGGCAAAGCCAAGACAGCTCCCCATGCAACCTGGTAAAGCACATGACCTTCCGCCTCCACCACCATCCCACTGGACCTCAGCAGCAAAGCAGAACTCAGCCTGTACCAGCTCCCAAAGGTAACTTGCCACAGAGTAGCCACAGAGAAAGAGGGACTGGTGAGTCCCTGCAGCCAGGGGTGACAACACTGCCCTCCCAGCAGAGAACACACCTACCCGAAAGAGTATAGAGACAGTCTGAAAGGAAGAGCCCTTTTTCTTGGTTCCTTTCTTCTTTCCACCACCTTCAGCTGGAAAAAGAGATGAGAGTCCAACTGAGGAGCTGCTGCAGTTCCCTTTGACAGTGTTATAATTGTGCATCTAATACACAGCACACAAGCACTGGCTCAACACTGATTCACGTCAAGTGAGAGATGCAGTAGGAAACCAACACAATCCTCTGATCTTACCTTCATCTATGGAATCAAAAGTGGCATAAAGATGGCATAAAACTTTCATAGATGATTTCTGGTACAACCCCACAACAGTTTCATTCAGAGGGTCCTTGTTCTTCTCCAGCCACCCAGAGATGTTGTAGTCCACTGTGCCAGCGTAGTGCACCAGGGAGAAGTGGGCCTCAACCTTCCCTTTGGTAGGTTTGGGCTTCTGGAAGTTGTTGGACTTGCCGAGGTGCTGGTCATAGAGCTTGTTCTTGAAAGAGGTGTCAGTTGCCTTGGGGAACATGCACTCCTCTTCCAGGATGGAGAGGATGCCCATGGGCTGAATAGAAAAAGGGTGTTTTCAAATAAGATGAATCCAAGTGATAATGATACAGAGTGAAAGAAATGCTAAAATTAAAGTACTTAAGGTTTTTTATAAAGAATTAGCTTGAGAGGACAGGCAAGCAAGATTTTGTGTGAACAGCTGGCAAGATATTCAAAAGCACTCAAAAGATTTTCATAAATGGTTTTTAATTACACAGTCAGTGTCTGGAAAACAAAAGCAGCCAAGCAAAAACTGTGCAGTAACTTCTTAGACTACAGTATTGACTTCTCCTGACCCAGAAGGAACAAAAAGCAAGCAGACATGAAGCTTTGAATTTAACTGAGAAGGAACAAATACACAGAAGACAACTAGGGTAAATATGACAATGAAAAATGACAATTTATAATGGTAGGGGAGGAAGGGAGGAGGGGAGAAAGAGAGAGAGAGAAAGAGAGAGAGAGAAAGATAAAATCAGTGTCTTTTTAGAAGATGGAATACATTCCCAGTCAGTAGATAATTAATCACAAAGGCGATGTTTAAAGGAACAGAGATGAGACCTGAAAGTTTCACAGGGATACTGTATTGAAGGCATTCATTGCAAACACTCTCAAGAACTCCTTCCAGAGTCAATTTGCGTGATTGCCCAAGATGCTTAAGAAACTCACTTTTTCTATAATCTCAATGCAGGCAGCCAGGTCCATCCCAAAGTCAATGAACTCCCATTCAATGCCCTCCTTCTTGTACTCCTCCTGCTCCAGCACGAACATGTGGTGGTTGAAGAACTGTTGCAGTTTCTCATTGGTGAAGTTGATGCACAGCTGCTCCAGGCTGTTGAACTAATATTTGAGTAAGTGTGTTAGTAATGTTAAACTGCCTCCAATCAGTTTATCTCACTGAGATGTTATGGCAAGGTCAGTCAGACTGTCCCAGAAGGGTTTTGACAACAGCATAAAGAATATACCATGGGTTGTCCAGGCTTACAGAAGAGCTGTGCTGTGGCAGCACACAGTTCTTGCAGCCTGCACTGGCCATGTTTTTCTGAGGCCCTAATGTCACTAAATGCAGATTCTGTGAGGAGGGGAACAGCAGCTTCGTGGCTATGCTTCTGCCATGTCTCTTCTCTTACAAACTGGGTGATGGACCTACAAAGGTCCAGCTTCAGAGAGATTTGCCCTGTTCTTGAGGGCTGGACTGGGGTGAGGAGGAGAAAAGGTCAGAGAAGTCAAACAAAATGAAAAAGCATTTAAAGACAGCCAGAAGTTGGCGGGTGTTGTGCAAAATCAAACCTCAAAGATCTCAAAGCCAGCAATGTCTAAGACCCCAATAAAGTGCTGCCTTGGCAGCTTCGTATCCAGTTGTTTGTTGATGCGCATGACCATCCACAGGAAAAGCTTCTCATAGACTGACTTGGCAATGGCATTCACTGCCTGGTGCACCTGCAGGGAGATGGTTCACACACCTGTGTCAGGGCGCTGACAGTGCATCACCAGAATAAACCACCCGTCAGCATGCACAGGTACACAGCCCACATGGTGCACTAACAGCCCTTAATGGTCCTGACCCCTCTCAGCTGTGACCTGCCCCTGTCATTCCTGTCTCTTAGAGAGAGGGCTCATTCCTGTCCCTCAGGGAGAAAACAGTCCCTGCTGCTTCTTGACACTCACCTGATCCACTGTTTGGCCCTTGAAGACATATTCATTTCCCACTTTCACCCGGGGAAAACAAAAAGCTTTCAGCAAGTCTGCTGAGTTCAGGCCCATCAGATACGCTGCTTTGTCAGCCTCTGAAAAACAAAATGATAAGTTGAAATACTTTCTTCTTAGCTTGGACCTACAGAGTGCATTGGAGCCAGCCAGAGCTCACTCTGAAACCTGCAACATGTTTGGCTTTACCCCATCCACAAAGCTTGACTAACATTCTTGTTTACTCTTCTGAACAGCCTTGTATAGGGCTGGTCCTTTTGATGGAGTGGCTGTGACAGCCCCAACAGATGTGATGAAACCCATGAGTGCATTGGTGATGGGACAACAGGGTGGTTTTCCCTTCAAGCCACTTCTCCACAATGTCACCCGAGCAGAAAAAATCTGGATGTGTAACCAGAGACTGCTGAACATTACAGTAATAACATGTCCCTGGAACAAGGTCCTTCAGCAGAGTCATCAGGAATAAAGTGGATGCAGAAAGTGACTCTACTCAAGTTGGTACGTTGAAAGTCAAACCTTCTTTTTATGTTCTCGGCTTCAGATCCCTCAAGGAACAACTGCATCTCTCCTGGAAGACTCCTGCCATTTCTAGTGAAAAATGGTATGGAAACATTTGGAAACAGTTCTTTCCCAGCCATGAAGGTATTACCTTCTGTGCCATCTGGCTCTGCCTGCTCCTCACGTGGTTTCTGCTTGAACTTCATGTTCCCATAGTGCAGGATGGCCCCTGTTAGCTTATAAATCCCCATTCTCTCATCGGGGCTGAAGCCCAGAATGTCAATGGCTGCCTGCACACCAGATGGAGGAGCTGGTTATAACAGTGGTGAGAGTAAGAGTGAGACTGTCTCTCATCATTAACTGTACTCACATCTGTGGCAAGAAGCTCCTCCCGGTCATCAATGCTGGGCACAGAGATCTGCCCCTGGCTGATGAAGGGGTAGTCATATGGGTTGGCTGTGATAAGGAGCACCTCTGAAAGGCAAACACAGGAGTGAGAGCCAGAGCCTGGCAGGGAAGATGGAACATTGGGTCAGCAAGGTTTCACAGGAACCCCTTCCTTTTGCATTGCAGACTCTTGGTTTTCTATTAAGAGACAAGAAAGCCAGAAGAAATCCATTCATCTGCCTTCCACTGGATAAGCAGTCCTTCCAGTTTAACATGTTGTGAACTGGGAGTTGAGCACTCAGCACTGGCAGACATGGAACAAGGGCCATCCACACAAACAGCTTTTCAGAAATACGCTTTTATATAAGACTTGTATGTGCTTATCCTCATACATTGCACATACTAATCCATCCTGAATGCCCTCGCACCCACTGAGGCTGTGTGTTGGTGCACACGAGTGATACACGTGTGTTCATCTCCATCTAACAGAGGCCAAAATTCCCAACTCATTTTCAGTCCTGAATCCTATGGCAGAGTAGGAGGGGAAAGGAAGGTGTACAGCTGTGCATGGCTGTGTGCAGTAGGGGAAACCTCAGTACACTGAGGGTAAATCTGTGTCCTTGTATGGACCTGAAGTCCCTGGCACACCACAGTCTCCCTAGGAAGGGAAGAGCAAGGTGATAGATGGTGGGAGGGCACAGAGTGGAAGGATTGGAGCAGGAGCTCCACCTTGGGAAATGTCCTGTGGACAGCTAGAAGGGATCGGTGGAGTGGACTGAGGGTGAGTGCAGTAGCAAAAGGGGTTGGGACAGATGTAGGGCATGGGTAGGGAATGCCATAGAGAGACTATACTGCAAACAGGGAATAACTTTTTCCCATATGATGAAGAGCTCAGATAAATGGCTTGTAGATCAGGATATCTGACCATCCTGCACCCAGAATTGCTTACCTTTCTATTGAAGATTATTCACAGGATCTGGCCCATTTAAGTCAGAATTTTCACACCAATAAGAACAGCAAAGTGCAAGGCAGAGTAAATGGGCCAGCCCCGTACTTCACATGCACACAGTTTGTATTAAAACTTACCCAGGGAGGATTAATGGGAGGTGGAGCAACCCTGAGTGTGTCCCTGTTGCACAGAGACAAAAGTTCTGTGCACAGCGGGTACCCCGGCCTGCCAAGGATGTAAATAAGCACATGACCAAAGCATCCATGCTCTGCACAGCCTGAGGCACTGCCCAAGGGGAACCAGGGGGTGTATGACACATGGCACCAGGCCAGCAGATGCTACTGGACCCTCTATCACTGAGCTGGCATGTAAAGGGAAATGATTCCCGAAGTGATTTTACTCAATGTCACCAGGTGGTGGCTGTCCTTACCAAGCAGTTCAGGCTTCTTATTGGAGAGGATCTGGTAGAAGATATGGTAGCTTCTCTCAGCTTTCAGCTGGAAAGTGACTCTTGACTTTTCCAGCAAGTCTGTAACATAGAAATTTTTCAGGCTCTTTATCTCCTAGCGGAGCAGTCAGCCCCCCTGAGTCACTCACAGGTTTCAATGTCACCAGAGGCCAGTTTTCCAGAGGTTCCAAAATGGATGCGAATGAATTTACCCTGGCAAGCAGACAAAAGGTAGTAATCAGTGCAGAAATCTCAGTGTTTTTCTCTCGAGTCTCAGTGACAGCATCTCCAAATGAGTCTGAATTAGCTTAGATACTCAAAGCTAGGTAAAGTTTGCTGCTGCCCACACAGCTGTGAGCACAAAGCTGAAAACACATTGGCATCTCACAAACAACCAAGAAATTGCTCGTCAAGAACATTTTTCCCAGCCCAGAGACTCCCAGTAAAACAGGTAAAGAGCACTTGAAATGCAGGAGGGCAGAGACAGACACAGGATGACTCACAAAGCGCGAGGAGTTGTCATTTCTCGCGGTCTTGGCATTCCCAAAGGCCTCCAGCAGTGGGTTGGCACTGAGGATTTGATCCTTGAGCGTACCCTGCAGGAATAATTGAATAATTATTGAAAACCATCACGAGCTACTTAGTAGGAAGAAGTGACTCTGTGGTATGATTACACGTGCAGACACATGCCCTTCAGCTGTGCAGTGCTACTGCAGCACCTTCTCAACTCCAGTGCCAAGAATCAGCACTGGGAGTAATTAGTGAATAACTCATTTTTCTCTTTCAGAATTTCTCCCATGGTCAGAGTTCTCAGTTCTCAGCCACAGGGACAGACTGATTCATGTGAGGAAGCCTCTGCTTCTTTCTGGACACCAATCCCACGTATCTGGTTTCAGTCCAGGTAAATCTATAGCTGGGCAGTGTCAGTGGCAGCTCTAGTGGCTTTTATTTTTTTGTGGCCCTACCTGCACATCAGCCCCTGGTCCTGCTGCCCTTTGAGAGAGTGAGTGAAGCTAATTAAAGATATCTTGAGGGAAATATTTGTCACCAGTGCTGTCCACAGCCACAAATGGACATCCTGCACTGCCCCTTGCCAACCCTTTCTGCTCACACCTTCATGCCAGACTCCTTTGTCATGGCTGGGTCCCCACCAGCTGCAATGGTTGCATAGTATTGGATGACACGTTTTGTATTCACTGTCTTCCCAGCACCAGATTCTCCACTGTTGAAAGAAAGCACAGAATGAAGAAAAGTCTGCCCCCTTTCTGCTGAAGTCAAAGCCCAGAGAGACAGATGTACTTACGTGATCAGGATAGACTGGTTTTCACGATCTGTCAAGGGGAGAAATATCTGTAGTCAGAGAAGCTGTAGGGAAAAGTGCTGGTTCTCAGGTGACTGTGACCTGGTGCCCATCAGAGGGAATGAAACAAAATCTCTGCAGGCAAAACTGAAAAGGTTCATGGTCTTCTCCCCTCCTCTCTTCCCTTCCCTGTACTCCACTTTTTGTCTTCTCTGCTCCACCTTTGCTCCATCCTGCACTCTTTCTTGCTTCTGACTTTACCATTCTTTAACTTGATTGCTGTTTAATATGGGACAGGACTTTATCCAAACCAAACCCACATATTTTGGTGGAAATATTTCTACCAGCTCTGTTCTGAATCTACCTGCTGTTGCTTGAAGCCACGTTCAGATGTGCTGACCAGGGACTTTCCAGGTAGTGTGTCCTATCCAACTGCAACTGCCTTTTGCAGAGGTCCTTTTTATGGTGCTTAGCTTAATACTTAGACCAAAAGTGCAGATAAATGTGCAGAACAATAGCAGAGTGCTTCAAAAATAAAATAAAAAAAAAAATAAATTTCAGGAGACAGGGAAAGCTGTCTGGAGCTGGTTTTGCATCACCTAGAGATAAAATAGTTCCACAGCAGATAATCTACACCATGACACAGACCAATGAGCTGGGGTAGCACACTGCAAGGGTGATGAGCAAACCATCACCATGGCAGGTATGGAATGGCACTTGGCAGGCGCAGTGCTTCTGGCACAGTTTTTCTATGAATCTGGTCAAAACAGAAAAACTCACCAGTCAGCATGAACTGATAGGCATTGTCAGAGATGGAGAAGATGTGTGGAGGGGCCTCCTGGCTCTTCTTGCCTCGGTAGGCCAACACCACCTCGGGGTTGTACACGGGCAGCCACTTGTAGGGGTTGACAGTGACGCAGAAGAGACCCGAGTAGGTCTGCAGGGGAAAAAATGGAACAGAAGAGTCACTGAAGCCCAGCTCCTGCAGCTGTATTTTCCCTTTTGCCAGAAAAGAGAACTTACATAGATCATCCAGGAGCTGTAGCGGTCCTTGAGGTTGTAGAGGACGGCAGGTTCATGCAGGTGGGTCAACATGGCCACATCCTCAACTCTGTCAAACTTGGGGGGATTCATGGCATACACATCATCAGGTTTGACAGCAACTGTCTGATTCAGAAAGAAATAGTGAACCTTGATTCAGCAACTCTCAAGAATCCTTTTGTAAATACTCACTGAGACACAAACACAGACAAGTAAAAGCATCTGTAAGGCTGCTCTGATTTGTATTTTTCTTTCTGTTTAACTGTGCAAAACAAGATATGGCTATTTCAGAGCAAACACTGCTGCCAGCCAGGAGCTCCACCACACTGGCAAATTGACAGGATGTAAATTTACTGTCCTGGAATTGCTACAACAACAAAGACAGGATTTGTGCTGGACCAGATCTTTCTACACATTATTGCTGCTTATGAACTTCAGGTCTTCATCACAAGATTCATCAACAGCAAATCCTTCTTTGGGACAGACTTGTTCCACTTCTGCCTGTGGCCATTCCTAATTAAAGAAATGCTCTATCTCTAACAAGCAGCACCATCTGCTGGGCTCACGCTGTGGATGACAGTTCCCTCACACAGCCAGAGCCCATGGAGACGCTGGGGGGGCAGCAGAGGTACAGGAAAGCAGGTGTTCACAGCTGGCAGAAGCTTATCTCAGCCACTCTGAACTATGAAAGAGCTTGAAAATCCTGCTGTAATTTATTCAGCTTTACTTTTCCTATTGCTTTTATCCATTGCTGAAATTGCTGCTCCCTTGGACTGGTCCAAGCTGACTAGTCCAAGACAAAGAGGAAATAGTGTGGAATTGTATTTGATTCAGAAAGACTGAACACCATTTCCTACCTCAAGTCCTGACTTGTGGAATGCTCTTGGACTACTTTGAGAAAGCAAGAATTACAGGCACAGTTTTCAAAAGCAGCTTTCTGATATGTATCTCTAAATACCTTTCTAAAGCATTCAAACACCTGAGCAATTAGGACTCACAAGAATTCTCCATACAGAACAAGAGATTTTGCATTAACTACTCCTCACAGCACATATCTGGGAGTCACTACTAACACAATGTAACTCAGTGCTCAAGATCTAAAATATTTGGAATTTTTAGAAAAGACAGGGAGAAGACTGTGTTACGTAGGATGTGTCCATCAGTTCATCCACCCCTTTGTTACTAATCACGCCTCTTAGGAGGGATAGAATTGTACTAGAAATGCTCCAAAGAGAAACAAAGATGGCCAGAGATATGGAATAGCTTGCTATGAGGAGAGTACAATTTGATAGGAGGTTTGGGGGTAAAAAGGAGATTTTTTTTGAAGTTTGCAAAGTCAGGAATAGCAGAGAAAACCATGGCCATAGTAAGGAAGAATTATTCCCTTTTACTACTTGTGAAAAAAAAAAATAAGGCTGCATATAGAAGAGAAAAGGAAGGACTTTACACTTACTCCAACTTATGCTGTAGAAATCTTTCCCGCAGGCTACTACAGGAACAGAAAGCTCCAACGGACATAAAATAGTCAGGCCCTAGAAAAGCAGGACCTTGTGCACAGCAGCCTGGTGCAGCCTCAGTCACTTCCCTGGGACTGCTGAGGATCACTGGTTATCCTTTACTTGCTTTCTAAAAATCTTGTAGCACCTCCTGCCAAGGTCTTGCTTGAGGTGGTTCTTTGAGCTTCTGCAGTTATTCTCACAAAAGTTGTCAGGACATAAGCTGCTAAGACATTTCAGCATTTTTGGAAGATTAACACCTTGGAGGCTCCTCTGGGAAACTGCAGCCAGTGATACTGATAAGTTCACATGCAAAGGGGACTTTCAAAGTATCTGCCTGCTCTGCTACCAGTAAAGGAAAGAATTTATCAGTGGGTATGACAGCATTGGCTGAGAAGGTGTTAAAAGCAGTGGTTGAAGAACACCAAGACTGGCAATGCTATGATCCAACCTGGTTTAGAGCATTTCCTGCTCTTTCAAGCCCAATCCAATTAATAGCTTTATCCCAGCACCCAGAGCTCTACTTTCCTCTGGAGGCTATACTGGTCCCAGCTGGAGAGCAGGGCAGGGCAGATTTCTCACCTGAGCTAGTTCTGTGCTTCCTGTGTTCCTTGCCCTTCCCTGCAGTCACCCTGGGCCCTGCTGAGGAGAAATGCACTTACTCTGCCATCCTCTGTCTCAACAGTTATCTTCCCATCCTGTGCAGCCTTGATCTTCCCTTTGGTGTACTCCAGCTCGGGGTCAGCCACAAAGCAGTAGGTCCTGGCATCAAATGGCTGGTTCTGGGCTTCTATTCTCTCCTTGTCTGACTTGCGCAGGTACGGTGCGGCCTCACCAAAAGCTTCCATGCCAGTGCCTCTGCTCGTGGCTGGAGCTGAAAGACAGAGCCTGTGCAGGTCCTCTCTTAGAGCAGAGTGGAGCTGAACATCCACCAGCCCTCCCCAGCCAGCTGATCTGAGCTCACCCGTCCCCACTCTCACCTGCTTCGAGGTCTTGAGGGAGATGTTTGCCTTCAAAGCTGGAATATGTAAACATAGTGAAGAGGAGCTGCCAACTTTCATGGCCCCAGGGAAAGGAGACCCATGCCCAAAGGGGTAGGATGGCTCCCTGGGGAAGTGTGGCAAAGGGCAGGGATGTCTGAAGGATTAACAGTCCTTAGAACAGGCCTGAAGACTGTTTTTCTTTTGGTTTTTCATTTATGACCTCCCCCACTCCCTATTAACAGGGAGCCTGTCCTAGTCCTCTGGTGAGCAGCCGCAGAGGGCAAGAATGGACACAAGAAGCTCATGAGAGGAAAGAACAGGGACCTGTCCATGGTGAGCACAAGGGAAAAGCCAGCTCCCACCAGTCTGGGCAAGATATTAATTTTAATGCCATAAATTCTCACCTTAACAATCAGTCAACAGAAAGCAGGAAGGAATGGGCTGGTATCTCGGATCTCTGCAAGACAAAGAGTGGAAGGTCAGACTTCAGCTAAGCTACAGCCTCTCCAAAGGCCCGACACCCCTCACTTTCTGTGAGCAACCACACCCATTCAGGGTCAGCAAAGTTCAGTGCAGAAAACAGCCCTTCTCTGCACAAGGAATGGCCCAGCAGGGAATCCACAGCAGAATTCCCACTGCAATGCCACAGCCTCGGGAAGCTCCAAGCACAGGGAACAGGACCTGTGGCAGAAGCCCTCTGCCCCTCTGCAGGTCAGTCACAGCATGGCCAGGACATCAGGAGCCACCAACAAGGGCTTTCTCCCTGACTGCTTTTATAAGCTCATCTTAGTCCCTTTGGTTCAGCCCCTTTCCTATATTTGGAAGGAAGGGATAGACACTCCTGCCTGCTTACAATTCGTGTTCATTTTCTGCCATATACAGTGTGTAAAGAAGGGAACTGCTCTTTTTCCCAATTTTAGTAACTCCAGGACCTATCAGTGGTTTGCAGACTTTTTGTTGTGAAAATTTCCTCTACTGGGCACACACTCTCCTGCCAGCTATGACCACAGCTGGCACTTCCCTGTGCTCTCACCTACATGTCAAAGAAATAATAGTGCAGAAGGGACATGCCTTCCTGCTCCTGCTCATGGGATGTACAGACAGAGCAGCACGGTGGGGAGGGAAGCCAAAGTAGCTCTGTGTGGGGTGGAGAGCAAGGCCATGGGAAGGAAAAAAGGTGATAAGGATTCATGTAGGATCAGTTATGGCAATTCTTGTGGCTTCCTATCCCTGCATGGATCAGACAAGATGGGGTGAGAGGCCATGAGTGAAGTATGATGTGACAAACCATGGCAAAACAGAGACTAATCAGAAAGAACAACACACAAATCTAGCCAGAGATGGACGGTTCATGAATGCCAAACCATGAATATGCTACAGAAATTTAACTCCAAATACAGCTTTGGCTGCCCAGGGAGTTCATTCTACTTCCTCCCAAAACGAGCTGCAGAAGCCTCATCACATCATGCTAAGAAGGTTCTTAGACATGGATGATTGCAATTCCCATGTGAGAAGGGTATTGCCAAGTGGACATAGCAGCCACAAAACCACTGGTCACTTGGTCCCTTTGCAAGCCTGCTAGGACAGCACAGCTCTGCTCAATCCTGAGCACCCGTGACCCAGAGCAGCACTTTACCTGAATCCCTCGGATGCAGACTTGGCCATGCCTAGAGCCATGTCTAGGAGAAGGCAGAGTCATGTCTAGGAGAAGGCAGAGCCAAGTCTAGAAGACAGAGCCCAGACTAGGAGAAGCAGGCTGTGTAAGGATACACTGAATCTACACCACTCTGGCTTGGGCAGCACAGACTGAGAACTGGCAGCAAGGCCTGGCCAGAGACACCCTTCCCTAGAGCAAGGCTGTGCCAGAGGCTTCTTGGACCACACTGCCAAAACACCCTCAAATCCACTTTAGCTTACATGTGTGCCCTGAAAAGCATAGGAAAGCAGTGGGAATTAGCATGGAGTAAAATAAAACTGCAGCAAGATTCCACAGCTCTGCAGGAGAGACTGGGGGACAGGTAGGACTTGGAGCTGAGCTCTCCCATCTCGGGGCAGCACAGCCTGGCTGCTGTTGTGATATTGCCTTCCTGGCCCAAAAACCTGTGATCCCTGGTGCACATCTCCAGTGAGACCAAACCCTCACTGACTTGCAAAACCAGAAAAGTTGACTCATAAACTCTTGACAAGGGGGTATAAGTCCCCTGGAGCCAGGGTGGGCTTTGAAGGGAGGTCTCCCAGTCCCAAAAGCACTCTTTGGTTGGCACAGAGCAGCCAGGCAATGGCTGGCAGGGAGCAGCTGAGACGAGCAGTGGGAGCCTTCATGTACAGATAGAGTGAGCTCCTGGTGCAGAAGAGGAAGGACCTCTGTTCTGGTCATCTGTCACTGTTCAGTAACCTCCATTTTCACTCTGTTTTGCACAGACGTTTATCCAAGGCTGCAGCACCAGCCTCCCCTTAGCAGAACAAAGCCTACAGGACTTGTGTGAAAGCAGAGGCCCACCCTAAATAGCTCCCTGACAGCTCCCAAAGCACCACTCTGAGCTGGAGTACCCTGGGACACCTGCAGCTGCACCAGAGGGGACATCACCTTGTCTTTAGGACACAGTGGCTGACCCTGCTTGTGTTTCTCTGACAAGAGCCAACCCTGTGGGCTTGCAGGAGTCAGTCACCAGTGTTTTGACAAACATGTTCCATGTTGCCCTTCATTTCATTTAAGGTCACTAAAAATGGACACCACAGCCACATATCTCATGAACCATGAATTCCTAGAATCCCCCTAAGCCCAGAGGATGAAGGAAAAGCTTTTTTTAGCACTCATCCCTTGTGATTGTCTCTTTGAACTCAGCACAGTGGATGTACTGAGAGCAAAAAGCTGAGACACACAAGACCAGTGAGTGTAGGGAAAAAATTTTGCCGATAGCAGTATCACATCGGGGTCACCAGTTGTTGCGAGACGATGCGGTGAGGAGGGTGAGGGCGAGCTTTCCGAAGTCAATGACACGATCCTCATAGAGGTGCAGTCAGTGCTCAGTTNTTACCACCTTTTCTAATCCTTTTTGTATACAACCAATTACACATCCAA
>VWZF01003346.1:0-110483 GCA_013396755.1 Sclerurus mexicanus
GGAGGACTTGATTTGTTTGAAAGGTTTGGTTATGGTGTTACTCTTTGTTCTGCTTTGGGGTCTTTTTGGTTTTTTGGTTTTTTGTTATGCATATATGTGTGTGTGTGTGTGTGTGTGTGTGTGTGTGTGTGTAGTAAAGAGCAGTTGCCCTTTTCTCTATATCTTCTGATTAAAGTCTCTTAATTTCAATGGTTGTGATGGTTTTTGAGGAGAGGCCCCCTTCCTAGTCCAGCAGGATTCCTCACTTTCCTTGACAGACATCTTGGTTTCTTTTAAACTGAGACAATCATCCTCATTGTCTATGCTGTTGTCAGTGTCACTATGTAACCCTAACCCTTACCCTAACCCTAACACCCTAGCCCCTAACCCTAAACCAGTTTTTAGGAGGCAGACTCGCAGTCTGGATGCTGGGCTCCTGCAAGCAAAGTACAGCCTTTTCCCCCAGGAAAGTAAGCCCACAGCCTCGGTGTCTCAGGTGCAGATGATGGGCCTTCAATGGCACTCCAAAAGCAGCAAGACCTTTCTGTCCTGGCCCCTTTTGTCTGGGAGGAATCTTTGCTTGTATTAAATTTTGGGAGGCAGACTCACAATTTCAGTGCTGGTCTCCTGAAAGGGAACAACAGCCCTTTCCCCCAGGAAAGAAAGGCTGTAGCCTCAGGGTCTCAGGTGCAGGTGATGGACTACCCATGTAATTGGTTTGGAAATAGAAATGAGTATCCTTAAATGAATGTCTTTCCTGTCTGGGCACAATGTGACAGTAATAATTAAGCAAGGTTATCCCAGAGGATACTGAAGTGTTACATCTTGTGGTCCTAATCCTGTCACCTTTTCCTTGCAAGTGAATCCACTGAAGTCACCAGCAGCACTTCTTCAAGGAAGTGACAGATGGACTCCAGCAGCAGGCAAGTAGCAAGAGGGATTTCTCTTTAGCTGGGGCATACGGCTTCCAAAAATTGGCAAAATTTTTAATAAGTTTTGATCTAAACTTGTTCGAGTGAGATGTGCTCTATTAAACTACATCCAGGTAGCATCAGCTGGCACGTGTTGGATATTGAACTCTCAGGATCCATTGTATAACCTATTTTGGTATTGTAACAGTGCCTAAAGATCACAGTTAGGGTTTATATAATCTTGAACATTTGCAAGCGAGCAGGAGCCTTTTTCAAAGAATGCCATGGAAATAGGCAGAACAGAGGTAGTGCAAATAAGGGGAAGGATGTAGGGCAAAGTATGAAGGTAAATACCAGTGAGAGCAAGTATTTATAAATTAGTAGTGATACACCTCAAGAACAGGCTGCATGTATTTTAAACATCTGTTAGTAAAGGAAATATCGTTTCTGGCCCACTGTTATGAACTACAAATGCATTTCTGGCATCAGGATAAAGGTGTATTTCAAAGCTGGGCATATCAGTTTGAAATGGGTTACTGATGTGTAAAGCCCCAGGTCAAAGTAATGAGCTGCCCAGGCGTTTTACTGTTGTACTTATATTTAAAGAGTTCATCCACTGATCTTTTGCAGAGCCTTTGGTCCTTTAATACCTTGAGTTTGCATAAAGAGAAAGCACCAACATGTTTTCCCAAGAGACTTCCTTTAATTTAGTGAGGAAAATAGGCATTTTGGCAAAAGGTTCACAGGAGCAACATACAAGCAGGGCAGAAGCCTTTCACTAAAGTACCCAGCACATCCCAATCCCACACAGTTTAGTAAAATACAACCCATCCATTTTCAATTACCCAGAAGAGATTAAGAAAAGATTAAAGAAAGACTAAAGAGATTAAAATAAGGAACAAGTGTAAAGAGAGAGAATAGGAGAGGAGTAAAGAAACAGATTAGAATAAAAGAAAAAAAGTTACCACCACAGTCCTTCATGTGGTGACAACTGTGCAAGAAAGAAAACTCTATGCTCCTCTATTTATGTGGTTTGGCTACCGTGGCCACCCCTGACAGGCAGGATATCTTGTTCACTGAGCACTCAGTGCCCTCCTAACCGGAGTGAGGGGTGGTACAGCCAGACAGAGGCTCCACAGGGAGTGGTGTGGGCAGGCCTTTTGACTGAGAGCTGCCTTCCGCAGGACTTCTGATCCTTGGGGCTGCAGGCCATGTGCCATCTGACCTGGCCATGTGAGTTTTGAATGGGGGTCTGGCCCCTGCCCCCCAGATACACAGAGCTTATTCGGACCCAGTAATAAAATAATCCAGTGAGATCTGAATCCAGTCTCTCACACAAGGGTGTATGTATATATATGGTAGCATATAAAAGAAAAAGCCTTTACCCTTGGGGAGCGTCTGGCAGGCATTGATCTGGGGGAAGAAGCACCAGTAGTAGTGAGAAGCTTCTAAAACGAATATAAGGAGAGTCAAAAGAGTGAACCAATTTTGAGGGCTCTTTAAAATGAATATTAAATAACTGAATGAGAAAGAAAGTCTCAATGCTGCATTTTGACTGATCTGGAAGGTAGGGATATAGGCTTTGGAAAGCTCAGATTCTGCAACAGGTGGAAGACAAGAGTCATAATAGCATAAGGGAAAAAGTTAGAACTTGCTTATGCTGGTAAAAGCATTTTGCCTCCCCTACCAAAATAGGTTACTTCCAGAAATGTATTTAGCACTTCTTTTATTAATCCAGAGTGGATGTAACCATGCCATGGGTTATGAGTGGCTGGTGCTCCATCTGATGAACATGACTGAGCATCTTCTTTATCTGTGTTGTGATCTTATTCGATTATTGTGTTTCACAAAAGTGAGAGAAACTTAATGGACATTAAAAGTAAATCTATCTCAAAACTGCTTTTGCCTTGTTTTCAAATGGTTATGGAATTTCTTCTCCATCTTCTTGATGGAGAGTTTTTAGATGACAAAAGAGCAACTCTCCTGAGGAAGATTCAAGAAAGCTGAAAAAGACAAGTCACTGGTGTAGACTGCTGTATGTGACCACAGGATATTTTAGAGATGAGGAGGTAAAACCAGACAAACAGAAAAATAACTCAAAACCCCCAAGACACAGCCTCCCCAAACCTGGATTTTATTGCACTTTGCTGAAAAAATATCCTTTCTAATTTAGAGATTCCTGTGTTCAAGGCTGTGGTAGTTAGTAAAGTTCTGAAATTTGAATTGTTTGAGGGGTATGTATGATGAAAAAACGTTGTGTGGTTGCAGTGGATCAGTATACCTATTTCTAAAGTTAATTGTTACATCTTTGTTTACATTTCTCTTGTTCATGGCTCCTCCCTGCAAATATAAACAATGCTCAAAAGAAAGCTAAAAAAAAACAACGGAGTTTGATTTAATGGGGCCTACTTGGCTCTGTAGCAGGGCTATAAAACCTTTGTAGGATTTGGTGAAATCAGATAGAATGAATGTAGCATTAAAGGAAATAAGAGACCTGTAAATAAGCTGAATTGTTTCTTCCCTTCAATTATTTCGTTTTTAACACAAGGAAGTGAAGAAAAAAAATAATAACTCTGTTTTTACTGTTGCTTGAGTGCTGGGGAAAAAAGGTAGGGTCAGTAGAAAGCTTGCAAGAATTTGTTTTAGATCTTTCTGAGAAATCTGTCTGTGCTGTGCAACCATCTTCAGCATCCAGAAGATCTTCCTTTTATGACTGGCATTCAGCAGGCTTCTTAAAACAGCATCTAGGAACTTCTGAGTATATTGAAATATGTCCCACAGTATAGGGGGGACATAGTTTTAAAGTTTAATATGAATCCTTTAGAATAATAGAAAACAAATAAGATAAATTATTATGATAATACAAGGATTTACGATCAATTTATTTCTGTTATTCTAATCTTAAAGGTTAAGAAAACGTGATTACTAGGATTTGTTGTAGGAACAGCATTTAATTTCAAACTCTTCATTTATTCTTTCTGGAAACTAAGTATGCATGAAGGGAATGAGTCAATCTTAAGACACGCCATCTGATTATAACCCAATGGGTGGGAGGGACAAAGTCCTTGGGTTTTGAACTAGTTAGATATAAATACAGAGCTCAATGGCAAAGGTCTGCTCAGAGGAATGGAAGGCTCAGATAATGTGGAAAGTACTCCCAGTATACTAAATAATAGACACTCCGATATAATTATTAAAGCCAGAGTCCTCTGGGGAGTGCTTGGATTAAAAGATACCAGAGTGATACAGGCTTTTGGGGAGGAAATATTTCTTTTTTAAGAGGAAAAATGAAAAATACTCTAGTGCCAAAATTAAGGAGATGAAAATCCTCACAGCCAACAGAGATTTATCCTGTTTAAGCTTACTGTAACAGGGCCATAAAAGTGCACTGTATCTGTAACCAAAATAAAATTAAACAGGGCAGAAGGGGAAAAGCAAGTTATGTTTGTAAATGGGAAGTTTTGAGAGCTCATTTAATTAGTTAAATTTATTGTTCTGGAAAGTAAAGCTTGCTAGAAAAGAACAGGAATCACAGCAAGTAATTTGGGAATGAGGGGAAGGATTGAGTACCAACTAACCAATAATATAAATAACAAATTTGTAAATGTATTGAAAGTAAGAAGCTTCTTATGGAGAATCAGCCTGTTTATGGAGACGAGAGCAATTAGGGAAAATCAGAATTGTGCTAAATCAACCCAATAAGTGTTTGTGCCAATTTAATTTTTAAACCTTACTTAAGTGCAAAAAGGAGATCTAAAACACTGTGAAGGCAATCTTGAGTGATACTTGAATATGAGAGCCATTTGATTTACATGTGACATGGAGATTTTGATATGAATATAAAGTCAGTCTGTTCCTTTGTGTTGCTGCTGTTTGTGTCACTGTTCTTGTAGGGATATAATGCTTGCTGGAAATATTAGCCTTCTCTTTTCACTCTTTTGTAACTTTCTGTTAGAGAAGGAAGCAATTTTTATTAGTTCTACGTAGGCACTGAAGTTGGTTTTGATCCCATGACAATGGGAATTAATGTCAGAAGAATTACCCACAATCAAATTGGTAACTGAGCCCTGACTTTTTATACTATTAAAGTATTTATTCTTTGCAGAAAGCTTTAAAGTTGTTCAAATGAGGCTCTTGGTCTCCACTCAAAGGGTGAATTTTTTGGAAAGTTTGAGTGAAAACGTGTCATCCATCTGTGAGCATGAGCAGAGTGGAAAACTATTTTTCCCCTCCATAAAGACTGTTTGCTGTCTTCCTTTGAACAGCTCTGCAGTGTGAGTAGCTGAGGCCTGCGGATAAAATTTGGCATTGAAATAGCCATAACTATGAAGTGTCTTAGTTTTGGCTTTGATTTGACTGAGTTATGAGCCTTAGAAAACCATGTTCTCAGCATGTACTCCAGGGTATTTTTTTCTTCCTTCAAAACTGCTGAAGGGTGCAATGGAGAGGATTTGCTGTGAGCAACTGAGGAGCTCTGCAGCACGAAATTAGAGCAAGATATTGCTCTGAAATTGCAGGGACATGTGGCAATGGGAACAGTAGACTCTGCAAAGCACTTATGGCCTAAGAAAAGTTTGGGGTTGTTGTGTGATATGCGCGATTGAAACTTCAGTTCTAGGACCCGCAGTCTCTGCTCCTGGTTGTTTCAAAGAAGGAAGAGAGCCTTCTGCAGAGTGCGTAGGGATAAGGTGTAAATGAGCAGGGATAGGGACAAGAGCAAATTCTGAGGCACACTGGCACTACTTCAACTCCTCTTGAGTCAAAGGCTCAGGGAGTACAACACGCTGTTGTTTCTCCACATGTTGTAGCAAGTGGTGTAGTTTCCCAACAATGTGCCTGTGCAATATTGCTTTGAAGGCTCTCCCAATGGGAGTCCAGGGACTTGCTGTTCCTGGAGGAGGTATGCCCCCCAGATCTGAGATTATGTCCTTCTGGACAGCACAGCCTGTGAAACTGTGCATGCCTATCTAATTGCAATCACATGTGAAATGAGAGGGCCATAGAAAGCTGGATGTGTTTCCTTAACTACATAATTTCTGACTTAGCATTGTTAATTATGCAGCTTTATGAATCATTAATTTAGTTTTATGTATGGGAGCTCTGGTGCATTTCCTCTGACATTTTACAATGAAGCTGGTTAATATTTGCAATTACTTGAAGGTTTCTGTTTAGTTGTGGTATCAACGAAGATAATGTGGAACTTGTATGTCTGGTTCTTCACTGAGCTGCTACTGCATTGTCACATCCTTCACCACTGTTCAGAGTGGGGAGCAGTGTTTTCCCTTTTGAACAGGAGTAAGGATTGCAAAGGTTCCAGACAGGGGAAAACCAGATATACAGTGAGCAACATAACATTTCTTTTCCTTTGATTAATAAGTTGTTTGTAACTGAAATTTGATGTTTGATCACAACAACTTTTCTTACTGGCTAGATGTAGTGATAGTGCACCTCAGTCATTTAAAGAATATAAATACCCAAACTAATTTAGCTCCAGATGAGGTAGATGGAAGACCTGGCTCACCTCTGTTACCCTCTACATCAGCATGTGCAAAGCATTGCCCTGTGCTGATGGAAATGCCTGCAAGGGGGTATGTGCCTGTGAGGTGCTTTGTGCTATAAAGGACGTTCAGTGTAGGTAAGACTGCAGTGCACTGAATGCTAAGCAGCTCTAAAGCACTCCCTGAAAAACTGTTTAACTGAGTGGGAAGCTGGAACTTGGATGTATACAATGTAAAGGAATAGGCCCAGGTGAACCTCATATGGTCTCTATGGTAAAGAGCTCTCTGCAGTCAATCTACAGGTCAGTGTGCTGCCAAACACAATATAAAACTTATTTGTGTTTGGGTTTCAATAGTGTCTGCATTCTGTAGCTTTTGTGGTTCATCTGCATATGATTTTTTTTTTCAGTCTCCAGAATTGCACCTGTTAATTATCAAATTGGGGGCATGTGCCATAAATGAAAAGCAAGAACAAAATTTGGTTTATAAAAACCAGATGAATTACAACTAATGACATAGTCTTAATAGAAACAGTGTTTATTTCCTTTTGTAGGAGTGCACTTGTATTACCCATTACAGGGCCTCTTTGGACAGGCTTCATTCTAGATGATAGATACTTATATTTCCTATGGGATGAACAGACAGTGTCTCAAGGAATTTTCCTTTCAAATTAACATTTAGGAAGTGCCCTTGAAGTGGCATTGCTTCAAAAAGAAAGGAAATACTGTAAAAATGTTGAATGCAAAGGCATGCTTACTAGCAAAAATCTTGCATAACCAATACACAAACAGTTCTGGCTCCTGGCCTAATCAAGCACCAAGTAGGGGAAAACGGCTTGAACTGGCACTGTCGCTGAAAGGACCATTGAAACCATAGCCTAACTTACGGCTTTTGTAATGCAAGGAGAGAGCGGTGTGGTTTCCTTTTCCACCTCCCAGGGAGCATCCCTTCCCAGTGAAGGTAAGCTGAACGCAACCCTCAGGTACATTGGCTTCTTTCCTTTCAGGCTGTGGGATGCCTTTCTCTCGGGAGAAGCTGTTTGGGACCATCTGCAACCACCTGGTTGCTTTGTCCTTTTCCTTTGCTTTCCCAAACATCTTCCATATTTGGGTATCTCTGACTTCTGCTTCCTTCCCCCCTCCTGCCAGGCCCCGAGCTGAGGCAGTCAGATGAGCTTTTCTTTACTTCCAGCTGCTATATAGGTCTTTTGCATTGTTTTCTCATGAAAGCGTCTGTGTGCCAGCTGGAGCACCGGCTGAAAACAAGGAAAAATCATCACACTGCAACTAACTTATTTCTACGTGGATGGTCAGCTAGTTCTCGTTGGGCTGTAAGTGGTCAATGATCTGCAGTTTGAGAACTTCCCAGACCTCAAAGTATTTTCTTAGACAACATTGCACTGTGAGAAGTGTCAGGTTGCATTCACAAGTGGATTTGTGTTTTTTTCTTGTTGCAAGGGGGAGGGAATACATGCTCAGATGTATTACAGGAACAATTCTGATTCAGTAGAAAGGGCAGGCACAGAGCTTAATTATGGCTGGAATGTAGTTATTGCACGTGAACATGATTTAGAAAGAACCCAATGCCTAACACAGCATTGACCACGTGCTTCATTGGTGTAGATCAGTTTTGTGATTAAAGTCTGCTAAAAGAGCACACTAGCAGTTCTGCTAAACTGGGCTGCAGACTCTTATTAGTTTCATACGTCCTTCTTTAGTTTCATACGTCTTTGAAATCTTAAGAAAACATATTTTAGATTAATCAGAGCTTGCTTTGTCTTCATGTTTTCCTGTGCATTCTAACCCTGTCTCTTGGTCTCAAATAAGTGGTTGAACACTATATAATGGAATTAGAATGTAACTAAATTGAAGTTAAATGTTATGTCTGCTTTCCCCCTTTTCAGTGTCAAATAATCAGTGTTTGGATATAAGGCAGATTTTTAGGGGCCTTGAAATATCCTTTTCCCAAGGGAGACAGTTATCAATATAATGCCTCTTTGCTGTCCCTCCTGTGACCTTTCACTGTGTCATGGTTGAACTCAGTGATCTAAGAGGTTGTTTCTAACCTAAACAATTCAATGATTCTAAAGTCTGGGCACTGTATCTCATTAAAAATAATCAGGAAAATAATCTATCTCTGTGCAGGATTAATGGCAAATCTAATGAATAAAAAAGGTAGATTTTGCTACTTGCTAAACTGGATGATGTCATCTGGTGCTTCTTCCTTACAGAACTTCTGTCACTTTTCAGTGGCCAAAAGGATTCAGGAACATCATCCCTGAGAGTGCTATGCCCTCCCTTGAATGAAAAGTCCTGAGCTTGTCTCTCCATACGGTGTTCCCCAAGGATTCCGTCTGAAACATGATTCAACAGAAGTGAAATTGAATCAAATACATAAGGTCCTTCCTAATGCATTAACTCACTGCCATTCTCATTTTATTGAAAAAATAGAAATAACTGCCTTTGTTTGGTGACTGCCACCCAAAGTGATAGTGCACTTACTGTGGCACCACAGCATTGTACTATGAAAAAGCTTTATTTCAGAATAATTACTTGGCTTTGGTTTTGTAGTCCTTGTAGCTGGATATCCCTTTTCATATGCTAATACACTGGTCCTGTTCAATATCAGTATGTTCTGAAGCTGCCTGCATGCCTGCAGGGCTGGCTACAAGGGATTCAACTCACACTTTGGTTTCTGCACCTTTATTACAATGTGGAAAAGAGGTCTGCAAAATGCAAAGCATTCAGAATGCTCTGTGCAGTTTTACAGGAGAAGCCAAGGGACTTTGGGAAACCTAGCCTTTGATTTGTATGGTACAGTAAGTTTGAGTCAGGTTATTAAAGCCCATGTGTGCCTCAGTGTATTCTGGGTCACTTCAGGATCACACAAGTAAACTAAATGCACAGCCTGCAAGTGATCAGATCAGGTCACCCCTGACCACACAGCTCAGTCATGGTTTCATAGCTTAAAATAGTGTTCCTTACTTTCATATGGTGCCTCATATTAACAGCTGCTTGTGCTAATAACCTGTGAACCTGCACTGCTCCTCAGGTCATCAGCACTAAACACTTGTGTATATAAAAACATTAATGTGCTGGAGGTTAGTGTTGGGCTTCGGCAGATCTCAGCTCTCTGGGTCAACTTTTAGCGATTTCATTGCTTTGCACAGGATTTTGTACACTTGAATCAACTCTGTTTTAATTTATAAGTCCCTAAAAGCAGGTAATTAAAGACAGCTCAGGAGACAACTAAGTTAGTGGAGTTTTAGGGTGTTTTGAGATTCTTGTGTCAGCACACAGGTGCCTGCAGCTGGAGCTTCTACAGAGGTGGTCATGGCTCATAGGGGCTTGTCTGGGAACAATATGGAATAAAAATAAGGCTATTAAGCTACTAGAGAATATCCAAAGGAGGGCCTCGAGGACAGTGAAGGGTGTGGAGGGGAAGCCATATTAGGAGCAGCTGAGGGCACTTACGTCTGTTCATCTGGAGGAGACTGAGGTCGGACCTCATCAGGGTCTGCGGCTCCTCCGCAGGGGCAGCCCCAGGGTGAGGCTGGAGCTGTGCCAGGGCAGGGCCAGGTTGGATCTCAGGGAAAGGGTGGTGGGCACTGCCCAGGCTCCCCAGGACAGTGAGCACGGCCCCAAAGCTGCCAGAGCTCCAGGAGGGTTTGGATGATCCTCTGGGGCACAGGGTGGGATTGTTGGCGGGTCCGTGCAGGGCCACGGGTTGGACTGGATGATCCCTGTGGGTCCCTCCCAACTCAGTCCCATATTCTGTGATATCGCGGGCAATTGCTGGGCAGGGCTAAGGCTCACTATAACCTTTAATTTTCATACTTTCCAACTGGTAGACGTTAGGCTTGGCTTAAAGCTCCTTCCTTACGACGGCCCTAACACCTCGCCCGAGGAACCTGGCGATGGCCCGGGCGGGAGCGCGGCGCTTTCCCCGGAGCCGGGTGGGACGCTCCGCAGTCCTTCGCGGGCAGACGACACCCGGTCGGCGGGCGATAAACAGGAAGCCTCTCTGCGGGGTCGGGGCGGGGCCAGAGCCGGGCCGCCTCCCTCGGTCCCTCCCGCGCACCCGAGGGGTCGCTCGGGCCGGCCCGGCGTGGCTGTCGCGCTCAGGCGGAGCTGCGGCGGCAGCGCGGCGTGTCCCAGCCAGGCGCCCGGGAAGGCACCGACGATGAAACTGCTGTGGAGAGCCAAAATGGTAACCGGGCGTCCCGTCCCCCTCCCTTGGCTTGCCCTGCCCGCGGATCGCGATACCGGCGATGCCGTGCCCGGTGCCGAGCGGAGTCCCTGCAGCGCATCTTGGCTGGTAGTTTGGGAGGCGTTGCACTCTGCTTTATTTTCCTCTGCTTTCTATTATTGTCGAGTTTTAAACCCTCCACTCTGCAAAACTTGTTAGTTTCTTTTTGTTGTTCTTGAAGTAATAGATTTTGGAAAAGCAAGCCACAAGCGTTTCCTTGTCAAGACAATTAAAATGTAGCTGTGTTTTAAGTGCGTTTTAGTTTCAAGGCGGGCCACCGAAGTAATTCAACAGTTTGAAAAGTTAGTTCCCTAACTAGAAAGCCAAAGAGATTAATTGCTGTAAAAAAAAAAAAGGAGGGGGAGGGAAGACTGCTAATGAAAACCAAACTCTTTACTTAGACTTTATGCAACTATTTAAAATATGTGCTAGTCTAGGAAAAAGTTAAATAGAAAATCGGGTATCACGATAGCACAGGAAGGGACGGCTTGCCAAAGAATATCTCTAGTGTTCCTTCGACCTAAAGGTGTCCTGTATTGCTTTGATTGTTGTGTTTACTTTGTGCTGCCTGTCTTCTCGGCTCTGTGTGAGCAGCAGAGCACCTGGTATAGACTGTGGTCAGCAGAAGGGGGGAAAACGTTCCTTTTTTATCTTTTTTCTCTTTCTCCTTTTCCTGGCAGACCACATTTCAGGATGGGGGTGAAGAGGTAGAAGAGGGAGCTGTCTACAATGTCACCCTTAAAAAAGTACAGATTCAGCAGGCTGCCAACAAAGGAGCAAGGTGGCTGGGGGTAAGTGAAGTGGCATTTGGGAAGGCTGCTCATGGACTTTGAAGCTTTCTCCAGGCAACTGAATTCCACAGGAATTGATACAATTTTAACTTTTAGCACTGACTGCTCTCATTATTTAAAAAAAAAAAAAAAAAAGGAAAACTGAAAAAAGCCAAACCAAAACACTGAAGTATTCTGCTTGGGTCATCTGAAGTAACACTCTTCTTGTGTTGACTCTTTTCTTGACCTGTAAAAACAATTTGACTAGTTGTGGCCATGGACCAGGTGATTCTTGGTGCAGAAATAAGGATCTTAGCTTATGGCCTGAGAAATTGAATATTTAGCAGTTACTTCAGACTGGACTGTGGCTCGTTTCTGCTGTTAGGAACCTGTCTCAGGTCTGCCAAACAAATAGTCATGGTATTTTGACTGATGAAAGTCTCAGAACTTAAGGGAATATAGCTTGGGTCTTATTTTTCTATTGCTTTCTCAGCCAGATGAGAAATTAATTGCATTTCTGCAAGAATTACAGCTCTGTCCTGTTTTTCAAAGGTATCTTCAAAGCCTGAAGGCTTTAAGTGGTAAGTAAAATGAGCTTGAATGCACACGCACTCGATTTGACATGCAGCTGAGCGCCCTCACCTTTCTCAGGCCAAGTCCCCAGCTGATAGAAAATGTCCTCACTTCACTGGAAACAGTGCAGCTGTGGCAGTTTGAGCCAGATCTTTAGGAGGTATCTGTAACTTTCATAGTATTTTATTATGTTTATATATTTTCTTTGGGATCAAAGGAAATAATTAAGAAGTTGGTTTGATGTAGTATCCAGATACGTATTTTAAAGGCTTTGAAAACTGCCCTGGGATGTATATCCAGATATTTTTTTCTGATGTTCCCATGACACGAAGCAATACAGCAGTGCTGAAGCCACAGTGAAGAAAAATAACATCTGTCCTGCATACAGATAGTGCTTAGAATCTCCTCTTCCCTTGTTTCCCAGAAGTACACAGGATTCTAGTCAAAGAGATAATTTCAAATATGTTTCCTTTGAGTGGCAGATTTCCCATTTCTGCCTCCTGTTTTTACCAGGAAAAATATTACAAAGTATATTAGAGCTTCTGTAACTTTCCCAGATGGTGGTTTTCTGTAAGAGGAGGAGCTCATCTAGAATGTGTCTGTGTCCCATAAACATAGTTTAGAAAAGTAGAATTCTTCTTTGGGTTGTGTTGTTCCTTGTATGTAGAATGAATTTGTCAGGTCTTGGTCATGTTCTCCAAAGGAAGGGAGTATGTGTGCTCCTGAGATCATCACCACAGCTGATGGTGCCCATCTTAACAGGAGGACAAGGGACTGCAAGGTCAGAGCAGTGACTCTTAGCTTTCTGTGGCTAGTGTTAGCTTTTTCAGGTCAGAATCAAGACCTGTTTGTGGGGAAGAAGGCAGTGTGTCAGAAGTCGACACCAATTCTGGGCATAAATTGATGACTTCAGTGTCCAGGCTGGCCCTTTTCATAAGCAAAAAAATCTCATGCCTATTATTTGAACGTATTTTGAAACATATGCGGCTGTTTTTTTCCCTTAAGCTCTTCTGAACATAAAACATTTTAAGCCCTTTCTGTGCTCTTGTTTTATTAATGGCTTTTCTGTGGTCCTAAAATCAATAAATAGCCTCTAACACAGAGCATTATTTACAAATAGCTGTTCCTGCCCTCAGCAGTTTGGCCTTGAGAAGCCTGTCTCTTTTAAAATCACCATCAGGTGACTTTTTTTTTTTTTTCTAATATGGAGCTTATAGGGATTTATGATGCTTTTTATCCTATGTTTTGAAATTTGTAGGACTAAATTAGCAAGATGTTGGATTTATCAGTGTTGGACTTCATTTTTTTTTTCATGGTCCTACAAGTCAGGCTTAGGTTGAAGACTCAAGATCAGCTGAAGAGTGGGAACAACCATTTGTACATCAGCAAGTATTGAGTAACAAACATAGTAACTCTCTTATTGGTTATATATATGCCTGGATTTACTTTTTCAAAAATTACTTTTCCGAGTCAGTTTGTGATCTGTAAAGGGCTACTTTAGCAGTCTGACAATCTGAGGTGCTGAGCTTCTAGTTTGTTGGTGCAGGTCAAGTCTGATAAACCTTTCTTAAAGTTCTGGCATCTGAAGAACCCATCCAGGGGCCTGTTTATGAGAGAATGGTCTGTTTAAAGGTCAACCGTAAGATTCCAACTTAAGCACTGTAAACACTTCCCTATTTAAATGCAGAAATGTTTATCTTGTATTTCAAACTTCTGCAGTTCATAAAAGAAAAAGACAAACAGGCTGTGACTTAAGCAGGCATCAGCAGTTCCATTACTTTCAGAGGTATGAAGCTTTTGAATAATCACCAAATTTATTAGCTTTGAATTTAATATTAGACATCAAAGGGTGCCAATAATAGCCACTGCTTTTGTCACCAAATACTTAGTCACTAAATATTTAATGAAACTTAAGACTTTAAGCACTACAGTATTAGGGAATATTAATAGCCCTAGTAGGAGCTCAGTATTGAGAGGTGCTGCACAAAAGCATTGTTTTGGCTAAAAGCTAACAGACGTGATATTTAAAGAGGGTTGTCTGTATACACCTGTTGTCTCAGCTGATGATTGGTATCACAGCCTCAAAACCAAAGTGTATCTTCTGGAAATAGTGAGAGGGGATCCCTCCCGAACATGATAGGTTCAACCAGAGAAAACATGAAGGCTTTTTTTTGAAAACAAAGTCGGTTTTGGTGCCTCCAGGAGAGACCTTGAGAAGTCTCCAGGGTCCTGAGAGAGAGGAATAAGCCACAAAAGCCATGAAAGCTGAGATACGTGGCCTGACTTCTTTGTGAGAGGGATGGAGAAAGAGATTTGTAGAGATGGATGGTAGGCTCTAAAGAGAGGATGTTTTCTGCAGCAGGATTTTGGGTGGCGTTATGTCAGGCTAGAGCAAAAGAAAACATCAGTAACTGGAATGGAAGGTTGGAAAGTGCAGCAAGGTATTTGAATGATGTGGCTAGAAAGACAATGTTTTATTTTAAAACTCTTGATAGAGAAAGAATCTGAAAAATTAGATCCATCTTCCCTCTGAGTATGTAGAGATAGAGAGCTGGCACCCTGCATGTCCCAACAAGATGGTGCTGTTGTCCACAAAGGAAAGGAAACAAAACTGAAGAGACAGGTAAAAAGTTTAGAGTTCTGTGGGGATTTTTGATCTTGAAGTGACAGCCAGGTACCTGTGAAATGAAACAAAGACAAGCTGAGTCACATCACAGCCAGAAGGAGGCAAGAACAGCAAAGCAGTGGCTGTAAAAGCAGATGAGCTGCCAAATACCTGAATTTCTGTGTCTAAGAGCAACACGCTGACAGTATGAATGGTGTTGGAGAGGTGAACTCCAGTCAGGGGTTTATTGTAAACAGTAAACTGAGAAGTAAAACAGTTGAAAGAGAATGGAAAAAGCAGTAGGTAGAGAAGTGAAGAGATGGGGGGAATTGGAGTGGAGGTGGGGGGAGAGTGGTGTGGGAAGAATAGAGGCACGGGTTTGGTGTGGGCAGATGGACAAGAAGATCACTAAAATAAAAGCTGACAAGGTTTTTAAAAGCTGTGAAATCATTTTGTAGAGCTCCCTGTTAACCTGCTGGAATGCTTTTTCTCACCTTGCCAGAAATTAGGGCGGAGTGGGCTACTGCTCTCCAGCCCTTGGAATCTGAGGGAAGTAGCGAGGAATGAGCCTCTGAGACGGGAGGGGCTCCCTAAGCCTGCAAATATTTTTCTTGTTGGAGTCCCGTATCCGGGAAGGAGTGAGGAAGAGACCTACAATCTGCCTGTGGAGTGTTTAGTGGGGTTGGTCACAGGAATTGCAGCCAGGAATAGGAGTTCTCCCAAACTTCTGTGCAGCATTTCCACATCTTAAATGATTGATGAGCAGTCAGAGCTCATCCTCATGCATCAAGTTTCTTGTTTGGCTGATGGATGACAGAGACTCCTCTTCCTGGGATTCTTAAATATCCAGGTAACAGGGGAATACTCTGCTCCCTCATGGCCTGCCTGCCTAGCTTCATCAGTCACTTTGTACAAGTCTAGAGCAGATTTGAGAAACTTGGTTTTTTTCTTATTGCTTTCTCTTCTTGGCCACTGAACTTCTGGCTCTGGAGTTTGTTCAAGCAGAGATGGATTCAAAATATTATTTGTCTCAAGGTGTCTTTAATGCTGTAACATTGAGTGTATAGCAGAACATGTTCTTCCAAAATTACCAGTGAGCTGCTACAGAAGGGTGCTTTTCAAATACTTTAAAAATGCTAAAAGGAGGAAAAGCTGAAAAGTTCCAAATCTGTCATGAAATATTTGTGTGTTTTCTTAACAATGGTATTATTTGATGATGGCCTTTCCCAGGAATTTTGTGGTGTTTTAAAAATATATTTTGAGTTTTTGTGTCTCACTGAAAACTGCATGTGACCACAAGTTTGGCTTCTAAACACCTCTGAAGTCACATACATTTGCAGGAAGCTGGTGTTGGAGAGTTCAGTCAGAAAAACATTACAGAAACATCGTGTCTAACTAGGCTGTATCCCAGTTAGGACCTGGGACACAATCCTCTCTCTCACTTGAACAATATGTCAGAAAAGAAGCTTTAGTTTGGATTTACTTCTTTCTGAAAAAGATCTAAATATGGGTTGAGATTTAAATGGTGCCTAGAATCATCAACATTTTAGGAACAAGCAAACCTCAAATTTTCTTTGAGCCTGCTCCTGTCCATGTGCCCTGTGAGCCAACTCTGTGATTTCTTTTTTATCTTCCTGTTAGATCCCAGATGTTCTGGTTGAGTGTAGTTTTCTGGGGAGGCTGCAGGCCAGGGCTTGGCAGATCATCCGTGCTGCAGCTTGCTGTTTTGTCTCTTGATTTAGAGCATGTGTTGGTCCCTTTTGGCTAAATCAGACTCTTTAATCAGGTTCCCTAAGCCTGTCCTGTCCACGCAGACCAAGGCCAGGGTGTAGTTCTGGCTATATGTTTGGCAAAAGAAGAAAAGCAGTTTCCAAGGAGCTGATAGTTGTGCTGTTGTCCACTGCAGATCCTCTGGGGAACTGTCTTGGAGCAGGATGTAAAGTGGGATGTGCTCACATTAGTTTTGCATGGGGGAGAATGCCTGTGCAGTGCTGGAGACCCATCAAGCAGTCTCCCAGAACTACTTTTGCCCTTGTTTCACCCCCAAAATGCTCTATTTTCCTGTTTAGTGGCTATACAATCCCTGCAGAAATGACTCGTAGTTCTTCATGGGTGGTACACTAGCACGTAGGGTGCAACTATAAAGTCTGTGTTAGGTTTTTACACCTTCTGGAACAAGAATTTTATTGAGATGTATGGGGATGTGGGTTTCTTCTTTATTTTGTTTTTTAAATACAAGGTTTTAAAGCTATAGTGAGGAATTCCATGTTTTGGATATAGAAATCCTTTTACTGCTTATAGAAATTCTTTTACTGCTTATGGAAGTCCTTCTACCTTGGACCAAACAGAGCTCCTGCTAATGCCTGAAATACAACTGCACTGTAGTTCAGTTCAGCACCATGTCACCAGGAGGTGACAATTCAGGGACTGGAAGGAAAGCGAAAATATATCCAAGTGAAATGATAATGGCCTGTATTCTTAAAGCATCTTTCATCCAAGTAACTTTCAGAGCACGGCTGCAGCTTTTCACCAGGCTGGCGAGGTGAAGTATGTTGGAATGTAACATAGCGCGAAAATATGGCTTGAGTGGGGATTAAAATTCAGCCGCAGTGCTGAGTTTGGTAAATTCCCCTTTATTTGGGGAGGTCAGAAAGAGAGGAAGAAAAAGTGTTTCTGGGACAATGTGAACTTTAAAAAGTCTGGTTTTTTGTAGGTTGCTGAAGGTTTGAGGCATTAAAAAAGGTCAGGGGGAGATGGATTAGCTGTCAGAGTTGCATGGTAATCTTTATTTAGTGGCTTGATAGTGTTATCACGTGGATATCTTCCCCACATGTGACATATATGCTGCAAGGAGCAGCTGCTTTAACAAGGCAGAGCAGCATATGGTAACAAATTTAGGACCAGAACTGAATTAATTAAAACCACCTGGGGAGAAGACCTGGACTTCCGAGAGTCCAGAGTTCTGTGGAAGCATTTGCCCACCATGATGCTGTTGTGAAAGCAAGTCAAATATGAAGCTGTATCAGGGAAGAGGGGAATGAAGTGGAGACTAGAGAATCCTACTAAGGGGGAGACAGTAGCACCTCACACATTTCTGGTGCTTGTTTCCTCATCTCAAAGATCAGAGGACTAGAAAAGGGATCCACAGATAGGAAAGGATTTGGAGGCACTGCAAAGGTAAGGACTGTTAAATTTGTGTCTTGTTGCAGCTAGAGTTGGTGTGGAGGTATAACAATACATCTTCACTGGATTGAGTCTCTCTTCTGGTAGTGAATAGGAGGGTATAGTAAAAACATTTAAAACAGTGAGTGGAGAAGGGACACTATCTCCAGGGACTGTTTGGTGGTTTTGGAAGCAATGGGGAGAAAGAAATTTGTGATTTTACATTGCATGTAATTAACCTGAAGGGACATGCCACTGTAAGAAGTAACAGAGTTCAGCTGAGTCTAGGAGGAGTCAGAAAGGATTGGACATTTATATAAATAATGAAAACAAATGTATGAGTACTATAAGAGATTCAAAACACAAGATGTTAATTTTTTTTGTTGCTTGTTTGTTTAGCTGTAAAACAAACATGTCCTGCAGCTGAGAAGAGTCTTTTCCTCTAGACTGGTTATTCTGAATGTTACTGGTGTTATTTCTTCACCTTCCTCTATAGTATCTGGCCATTGTCAGAGAGGGGAAAACCTCTAGTTTAGTTTAAAATGGCAATTATTATGTGTGGCTCTTTGTAAAATTCTGTTTTCAATTTGTTTGCAGTAAATATTTAATGAGGCAGAATAAGATTGAACACAGGCTCTTACTAAAAGAATCTCAAGAACTTTAAATCAAGGAGATGTCAGGGCCATATTGCGACACCATAGTGGAATTTGGTGTGGGCTGGTTTTCCAGTGGCACTGCAACCTCCTCCTGGTCAAGGAGAACTCTGGGTGCTCAGAACTTGCTTTTTGTGTGTGTAAAGCAAAACTTTGCGTCCTTGCTGTTTTAGACTCTGCACGAGTTGTGTGGGCTGCCCTTTGCTTTACTCCATTCAGCCTCATAATAGCTGCTTTTAGAATAAGGCAGCTCGAGCAGAGCATGATGCTCTACGTGCGATCTCATCAGACCTTTTTTGCAGTAGAAGAGTAATGTCTTTTTACTTGCTTTGGTACCCTTTATTTATACTTTGCAGAATTGTTTGCTTTTTGTTACTGCTTCCAAGCATTGTGTTGAAAGATTTAATGTTCTGCCTACTCCAACCCTCCAGGTCTTTTCTCTGATCTGTGTGTCACTGTGTGACCTTTGAGTGTAGGACTTTCAACAAACTTTTTTTGCTGGCTTTTTACATTTACCTACATTTCGTTGCATAAGCCATCTGTTGCCCATCATAACTCCCCTTTAGCAGTTTTGGCAATCAAAATGAGATTTTGGCAGCCCCTACCTTGGGTGTGAGGCTTTGTGCCACTTTGAGTGGTAGCACTCATGGACCTTTTGCTCTGTGCTTTACTGGGTTACAGCCTGATGGAGTTTGGACTTGTTCCTCTCTGCTACCTGCTTGGATCCTCCCGCACGTGGCTGTGAGCAACAGCCAGCAATGCTGCTGCTGGCCCACAGTGACACTAATGAGGTGTAGGTATTTAAAATGCTTTTGTGAAATGATCCAGTTATATTCTATTATTTCATCTATTTTTCTCTTATATTCTTCCCACTTTTTTGGTCTGAAAGGAGTTTTAAAGGGTTATTTTCTTTTCCTCTCCCACCCCCTTAGCTGCTTTGTACAGTTGCCTTTCTTCTCATGAAGGTTCAACCTTTCTCCCAGTCAGTGGCTGTTTCTTCCTTTCTGAGGACTCCACGGGCTGTTTGTGCAAGTAAAACAACATTTTTTTATTATAAATTGGCCATTTGTATTGAAAGGTCTCAGAATGATTGAACAGTATGGAATGACTGAATGCTTTGCAATATGTTCGTAGCTCTTGGGCTTCAAACTGGAGATATGTGATAGATCTCATTAGATTTCCAGATCTCAGTGGCTCCTTCTGACTCTACTCTAAAAAATCAATGATCTAAGCTTGTGAGTATCTATATATCCTAAAGCAGAAATAAACCATCATGTTAAAGCTATCTCAGGTTTTATTCCTTCCTATATATAGTTTATGTCCCACGTAATCTTGCATATATTGAATATATTGAGTTTCTATTTTGACTTGAATCAAGTGCAGAATATCCTTCAGTTGTTTACATTATTTCTCAACTTGTCAGATGAGGCTCATAACATTTCAAAGCTTTGTTGGTGTTGTGATGCAAACACATCAGTACACCCTGTTAACTGTCGTATTCAGTGCAAAAGAAGTAGATTAACCAAATGCTCCTGAGGTGCATTTGGAACCTGGTTTAAATATTCCATGCAAATAAGAAAATTATGATGAAGATACGCCTATGCTTTTGTTTCCTTGGTTTGTGGTAATTTCTGCCTTTACCTATGGTTCGATTTGTATTTTAGAGTAGAAACCCTTTAGGGCAGGGGCAGTGTCTTCTGTTTGGAGATACCATTGTGCTGCTGTGGGAAATGACCAATAAGCTACAACAATGTGTTTCATTTGGAAGACAGATCTTAGGTCTTTGCATTCCTCCCATGAAGTGCTTGGGATTGATCCTGGCTGTGCTCAGGGCTGCTGGCTCCCTGTAGCAGACAAAATGTGAATGAACTCTTGCACACTTACTTAGAGCACGAGGTTTGCATTCTTCCTGCAAAAACAGGCACTTTGTTCGGGAAAACATCAGGTGGTCATAAAGTTAGAACAGGACAGAGAGGAGCAGAAGTATGTTATTAACTCCTGATGGGTAATTCAACAACAGCCTCCATAAAAAGAAGAAAAATCAAAAGAACAGAAAACAAATGTGGACCATTTTTGTTTATCTGACATTTTTTTCTTTCTTTCCCCTTTACTTGTAAGCTATACTTATTTTGCTTTCTGACTCAATGCTTCCGCATAATTATGTGTTTTGCTTTACATCCATTGCCTAGGGATTTAAGTCTGAGTGCAACACAGCATTCTTAAGCCAAAACACAGATACCTGCAGTGAGTTCAGGGCCAGCTCACGCTGTTTCTGCTGTGTCAAAAGAGAAGGGGTAAGGGCTGGTGCTGTAGCTGGAAGAATACAGTAATTTCTGTACGTATACAGTGTGTTTAGCTGTCATGTATTTGTCTGTTCTATGAAATGCAGAATTTATCATAAACACCTGTAGAAGTGGGACAAGGATGTTGCCATCCCAGGAGTGCTACATACACATACATGTGTAAGTCATATAGAGTCTCTCCCTGTCTCTGTAGGGGTGAGTGTACATTAAGAGCTTCCATAGTAAATCCCCTATGATGTCTAGATAATACAGTAAAAATGCAGTTTGGCCTGTAATAATGGTTGGCTTAATATTTTTGGACTCTTTCAGCATGTAAATAAATGTTCAAACTGGTAACAATATTAGGAAACATTAGCTTACTATTACTGCTTTTTCTACTCAGACCCACCCTACATAGGTCTCTTAGTTTCAAAGCCAAAGGGTAGTAAAAAGCACAGCCATGGAAATAAAGTTTATAATTTATGTATGTGTTTATGCTGTGTTTATTTAAAATCTGAATCAGTCTCCTGCTGTTTTCTCTGTCAGAATGTATTTAATCTCCCTGCACCTACAGTTTTAATTTCCAGCTATTCATACTGTTAAAAATCTGTCACTCCTGCCCTTGATGTTAACACTGAGTGCAGTAGCCGTTTACACTGATTTCTTGACTCATATAAATTTAATTTCTGTGTACTGTTTGAACAAGCTTTACAGTGTGAAAGGAGAGCCAACAGTACAATCAGGATGAATAAAAGCATTTTGTGTTACATAATATGCATTCATGCTACTATTATGCAATAGAATTATTACTTGTGGCACCCTTAAATCCATTTTGAGTTTAGCACTGTTGCCTGCTGTCTCAGACAGGACTTTGTTTCTGCTGACTGAGCAGAAAGTGATGATGAGCTCCACAATTAATTTAAATTACATTTTTGTAAGGAGGAAAAAACTCTTGCTTTTCACAGGGCAAGTATTCAGTTGGTAGTCAAAAGTCATGATAACATATAAAATCTGACTATGTTAGTGGTAATATCAATCATCCCTTCTCTTTGCTACACTTGGTGTTTATTAAAAAATGACAGCGTATTTTAGCACTTTTCATGAAAGAAACATTGCAAATGGGTTACTGACTGGTGTTTCACAAACAAAATTTCCATAATAGCTTTCCTCTGGTATTTCTTAGGGTAGACATAGAGTTGTTATTTTTAACAACTAGGCAGCTGAGAAATATTGTAGATAAATACAGAATTTGCTGTGCTACGAGCTTGAACTTCTTAGTATTCCTCAGATGGAAGGTACACTGTACTTGTCCCTGTCTAGAATCATAAAAGCTGTTTCAGAGTCCAGTGAAATGTTTAAGATGTCTTTTATGCTCTGTTTTTCCCTGCTCAGCACCCCTTCCTTTCTCCCTTATGGTTCCTGGGTGCTTTGGCACCTACCAATTTCCAGGACAGACTGGAAGAAGTGAGTGTGGAGAAGGAGGAAGAGTTAAGATGAGGACTGGTAACAGAAACAGTAATTACTCTTTATGGTTTTGGGGCACAGGGCAACTGCCCGGCTGCCATTCCCTCCTTAGGGCACCCACTGTAATCCATACCTGTAAAAGCTTTTATTAGTTAAGACAGTTAATCACAGGCTGTTTTATGCAAGTCCAAAGAGACTTTCTAGAGCTCTTCCCTCATGGAGACACTGTATAATACTTCCTTTGGCTCTGGAAGTCAAAATATTTTGTAAAATGAGCTGACTTTACTGCCAAAGTGGGAACTAAAACATATTTCCTTGCCTTCATCCTAGTGCCCTGCTCACTTAGCTGTTTATTATTTTGTGTATTTATTTACTGATTGGTTTGGTGTTAGATATTTTGTTGTTCCTGTGCACTGAAGAGAGGAGGACACTGAGTTTTACAAATAGTTTTTCTCTAGTACAGACAGGCTTTGGGAAGATACTTGGTACAGGACACATTCATTTGCTGGATTAGAAGAGTGTTTCTAGTAAATGTCATTTGATGATGGATCTCCCCCCAACAATGTAAGATGCACATAACTAAGAGTCTTACCTGACTTACTGGTTTTTTTGTCTTGCTTTTCTGTTTTAAATTAGGAACATGCTAAGCTTCAATGTCCAATCAAAACCAGGACAAGCAATATTTCATAGTACTAACGTGTTATGAAAATAATACATCTCTGGTATGCTTAAGGATTGTGGTAGACTGTAGAGCTGTGAAACACAACAAACAAAAATGAAAGTAATCTGATTTTTCACGCTTGATGAGGACACTGTCAGAGGGTTAGAGGGCTTGTCTCGGTTTTGTTAGAAGTCTTTGTAGAAGAGAGGTGAGAGGATGAGAAGGGGTTTTTGTAGGTAGAAACCAACAAGAATGTAAGTGCATAAATTATACAAGATAGAGGTAGGGATTTTGAGCTGTTGAGGGGATTTTTGGTCTCTTTAAAAAGCTTGTGTGCTGCAGGGTGAACCTCTTGGAGGACTTGATTCTCTCAGAATAATATGGCTACATTCCTGTGCTGCACAGATGCTTCTAAGTGGTAAATTCGGAGAGGAATTTCTATGTTCCCATGGCTGGATAAGCTCCACCATTTCTAAGAGCTGCACAATGCCATTTTAACGTAGACCTTTTTGAAGATTCAATTTATTAATGCACTTGCAAAAACTCGTTTAAATGCGTCCAGGGAGAGGTGATGTGTAAATAAGGCTTCTTTACTTTTGCTTTGATTCATTTAGAGCTAGTCCCGGGTATTTCACCGAGACCCAAATGAGTCTAAATTTGCATCACTTCAGAAGGTGTGAGAATGCACAGCTCAGCACCACGGAATGTTTCCTATTTTCCCCAGAGTGGCTTTAAGTAGCTGCAGGATGCCTGACTGAAAGCGTTCTAACTGAGCAGCAGCATTTTTGTAAGAGGCTTTTTCCCCCCTCTTCCTTCTTCCCCTCTAAATCTGCCCCCACAGCCTTTGTTGCTGTTTGCCAGCGCTTCAGACAGATACCAGTCAGGCTGTGAGCTCTGAGGAGAATGAGAATGCCTTTTGTGTGATGGTCATGGAATTAATTGGTCCTGGAAACTCTGGGTTGCTGCCAAGAATTGTTATTTATGTGGTAAGGTAGGAAAAGAAAAGTGTGGAGCTTTGGAAATGCAGGAATACTGTTGCTGGAGCATAGAAAAGAGCTCATGATGTTATTTTGGTTTCTGTGTTTGGTGCAGAAAACATGCAGAATTCTGATTTTTTTTTTCGTCAGTATCCAAAATGGGGAAATGGGAGTAGTGGAGAGAGCTCTGGAGTAATTTTATTTCATTTTATTTCCAAGTGCACTGTAGAATAAAAGCAGCTGCCCTTGGGAAGTCAAGTTTGCACTGCAAGCCACACTCTTCTAGGCTGGAAATTCTGCTTCAAATTTCATCTCATCTCATGCAAACTGCTTTCTAGGCTGGAAGTTCAGCAGAGCAGAGGGCAAGGACAGAGGGGACAGTGGTGAGATGCAGGGCTCTTAAATATTGTCAGGGTCGCAGAACTCATGGCAGGAGGGAGGTGCAGAGTCAGGGCCTGTCCCAAAACCCTTTGAAATTCTTGTGACTTTGTTGGCTAAGATTAGTCTGGTCACTGCTGTGTGGTATTGTTAGGGCAAAATTACTACTTTTCACAGGTTTTTTGTTTTATTTACTGGTTATGTGGTGTTAGTTTGAGTCAGTCCAGCATGATTGTCAGCTGCCGTGGGTTTCATCTGTCAAGACACCTATGGGACAATCCTGTTCTCTTCCCCTTGGTGGGTGGGGTGTAGGCTTGGTTATAAAATTCAGTAAGGTCTTTGTTGGAAGGAAAGTTGTATCAAATAAGTTGTTCATATCTTTGCCATTGTTATTTAAAAAAATACTTGACTAAACCAACTGAACAACTTTTCTGTTTCATCTGTCTTGCTGTTTAATGGTGTGTGTCTACCTGTTAAATGATGGATAGATTAGGTTTTCTTTTCTTAGACTGTCATTATGGAACCTGGTATGTCTGGAGCTTTTCAAACACCATCAGTCCATGATTTGATTTCTTTTCCCTTTTGGGTTTTTTCACCCTAAGGGTGAGTGTAGATATTAAAGATATATGTTGGAGAACCTGTGTGTAAGTAAGCAATGTGAAAAAAATAAGGATGAAATCATAAGTTAAAACTTCAGGAAGTTAAAGCAGGTTCACCTTTAGACAAACTTAGACACATTTAGAGTGCCTTATTTCGAGTTAACTTATAAGTTAAAGTGTACTTTAGGCCCTGTTATTCCAGCATGGGGTGCCTGTCCAGCAAACTAATAAAACCAGTGGAAAACTCTCCATTTGGAAAAGCTGTGAGTTTCAAGAAAAGTGAAAAGCATTTAAAAATCTGTCAAAATCAGTAAAATGGAGTTTGAGTTAATTAGATGTTCTTGAAAATAACAGAATTTCTAAATAAAAAAGTCTTTAGTAGAGCAGTAATGTTTCAAATGGCTGAGCATGAAGAATTTATATCTCATTTACTTATTGTTCATTCCAGTTGTTTTAGCATTTTTTCCTAGTCTGCCTAATAAAAAACAATTACATTGATTTCGTTCCACAGTTTACACTTTCAGAATCTCAATACATAGTATTGACGTTGGAAAAAACCTGCAGAGCAGTGGTTTTCTGGGTTAAAATTGTTTCCAGTGATATTTCTGAAATAATTATTGCAGTTCTGGATGTCTTTATTTGGACAGCAGCCTTTTTTGGTACTGACTGGAGTTTTAACTTTCTTTTTTTTCTTGAGTCTCTAATTCCTCTTGATAGGGTGCAGCATAAATTTGGGAGATGATGGAGTTTATAATTAATTTGTAATCCCATTGAAGGTTAACAGATAGTGTTTGAAGGAAGTGTTTTTCAGCCTGGATCTGTTTTAGTTTGCATGGAGCTCTCCTATTTCAGCAAGAACTGGGTATGTAGTTAATGGTTGTGCTGTACAGCTGTAAGATGATCACCTTAAGAGAGAGTGGGCCCCCCTGAAGGTACAGCATTGCCAAGGGTTAGTAAAGATGTTGGAATTACACTCGATCAGTACATGCACAACCACAAAAAATAAGGATTTGCAGGGATACACCTCCATTCAATCTTTCTACATTTGCTTTTGAAAGACACTGACAGTCTTATAAGAAGCTACTTGCTTGTCACACTTTCAGATTATCAAGGCTCTGATCTGTTGCCTGAAAAATCAAAGGAAGATTTTAAAAAACATAGACTACAAAATGCCATTTGTGTTTATTGTAGAGTACCAAGAAAATGTTACTGAAGCCCCAAAATACTGGAATTTAGCATCTATCTTAGACTGCCGGACATGGTGCTGATGGAGACAAACAGGAGCCGGAGAGCCTCTTTTTGTTGTTTTGATGTACAAAACAATGCAAAACTGGTGGCATTTATTGGTATCACTAACTGTGGTTACTGTGTGCCACTGTCAAAAATTGCAAAGAGCTTTAGGAGCATCTTTTAATGGCAGCAGATAGATTATGACTCTGAGCAGAGAGCACAAAACCCTTGAAAACTCCTTTGCCTTTGGGTAGACTGGTTGTGTGAGTGAAGAGGTGGCCTCTTGATTAAATCCAGACTGAGCAGTTTCCTGTTAGCATGAAAGTCAGCCCACAAGATCTTATTCTCCAAGCCTGTTACTGAGCTCATCTGCCAAGTCCCTTTTCCTTTTAAACTTAGACAGAATTGCTAAAATAATACAAACGCAAGCAATGCCTAAACTCTCACAACGATTTCTAACAGTTTAGTGTTTTTGCTGCTAAACTCAGTTTTAGATTTTTTAGAGTTTGGGATTGGGTTTTTTTTGCTTTAGTGGTGGGTTTTTTTGGAGAAGGGGGGTTTTCATTTTTAACATTCTTCCAACATGATGTTTTGGGGAAGTTGCAGTGTTGCAATTAATGGAAAATTTTGTCCATGTATCAGTCTTGGAAGCAGATTCTGACTTTGTTTTGAACACAGCCACATCAGTGAACAAGAAGTTTTTATATGCACTGGGTAAATATGCCCATAAACCATTACATTGTGAATGGGGCAATCTGCTGGATAGAAAAATAAGAGTTAAATACAGTGGTGAAGACCTTCTTCCCTGTTTGAAAGTGGTTGCATTGTGTAACTAGTTATTTGCGAAAGTACATTTTAATTGTAAGATGAAAAGTCAGCAAGAAGATTGAGGTTTTTTTTCCAACCAAATTTTGGTTAGGGAAAATTTGAATATGAGAGATACAGCAGTGGTAACAACATATCTTTTTAGTGTTTCTGTAATGACAGTATCATATGTAATTCCAGATACACTTTTAATTCAAGTATTTAATTCATATATGTTTCCAGATCCAGTCAGATATTTTATACATTATATACCTTTTTAAAAGCCATAACATCCACGGAACAAAATTTTGCAAAAATTTTCCCTGTCTACTCTGTTTTGTTTTTTTCTAATAGAAACAGCAGGTTTTGTTTTAATGTACCAACAAGAGTTTGTTGGACTTTGTTAAGCGGGGAAAAGAGGTAGCAGAGCTTTGGAATAGTGCTAAAGACAGACCTTTAGAATAATGTTGGAGACATTTGTTTAAAACAAAAAGGGTAGAAGTAGAAGTAATTCCAAAGCAGTGGAAGGTAGTTATGTAAACAGGAAGTGTGTGGGATATCTGTTCCTAATTATTTTATTACTGTATGATTTTTTTTTCTTTGTGTTTTGTCAGTATACCAAGCCAGGGTTGGTAGTGACTAAAAGTCATTAGCATGCTGCCTTCATGCCCTCAGTTGGATATTTTATATTTATAATCCCATTTTAAAGGCTTTTCATCCCACATACTTTAAAAAATAGGATTTAAACCAGTCACAAAAGTACTCTTCTGAACTATCCTCAAAATAATGGCAGAATTTAAGGGGATGTTTCTGGTTCTTTCAGACTTTAGGCAGGCTGCAAGCATTAAAATCAAATGCTGTTTAAAAAACACACCCAACCCCAAACCCTAGATGTGTGGACAAATATCGTGCCAAATGGAAACTGTAGGAGAAAATTGAAATGTTATAATGGAATGTTTTCAAGATGGCTCTGACACCCTCTTGCAAAAGCCTCATGAAATGTTTTGCATTTGCAGATGTGTTCCTGACCTTTGGTTTTGTGTGGCACCCCAAAGCTGGTATTTTCAGCAAGGGAATCACAAGTGCCAATGCTAAAGTTGTGGTCAGTTTTCATGTTTATTCAGAAGTTCAGTGAAATGCTGAATTACCAGTTTTGTTCTTTTCAGTGATATTATTCTTTGTGGGAAAATGGATTTTCTTTTAGATAATAATGTATGATGGAATCATGAGTTACCTTGGTAGTGGTCACACTATAAAATATTTTGAGGAGCATGTCAGAGACATAAAGTTACTTAAAAACTCCATTATTAGATACAGCATTTGGTGCTTAGAGAGCCAAAATTGACAAAATCATTTAGTAACTGATGATGGGCAATTCTGTTGAAAAAATGGAATTTAACCCATTGAAAGCTGTGTCAGGAATCTGGGTCCTGTCTGATTTTTGTGCTTTGTTCTTGTTTCCCTTTTAGGGTGAAGGAGACCAGTTACCTCCAGAGCATACTGTCAGACAGTATGAAACATCCAAGATCAGGGCTATAAAAGCTGGAACTTTGGAGAAACTGGTGGAGAACCTTCTTACAGCTTTTGGTGATGCAGATTTTTCCTACATCAGCATCTTCCTCTCAACATACAGGGCCTTTGCGTCTACCAAGGCAGTACTGGAACTTCTCTTGGACAGGTAAAAACCAGTATTTAATGGAAATTGAGCCATCATTTACGTGACGGAGCTCTTGTCAGGAATTTTTTCCATTGCTTTTAGTGGATGGGGATTTAATAACCTGCTGTCAAGAATGCTGCAAAATCTAGAATTTCAGCATAAACATCCAGTGTATAAATTAATTTCTGCCCTTATCCCAGCTCTTAAAGTGACCAGGCAGGGAAAGTGTGCCATGTCTAGCTGCTGAAGACCCAAACGGGACCAACACAGGAAAATTATTTGAGCTTTTTCCCCCAGAAAAACTTGAACAGAATGTGTGGGCTGCAAAGTCATACCTGGAATAGATTTCTATGTTTTGCTGGATACTGGTGTTTGCAGACCTAACTCCCCTGTTTTGGGGCAGCTGATCTGATATAGGTATTGTACAAACACAAGAAAAATTTCCTCTTCTCATCTATTACTTCACATTAATATGTAGTCATAAATTTTTCCAGACAGCACAAGAACTGCTAAATGTTAGAACAATAGCTTGTGTGGTAAAGCTGTTAAATCATGGCTGCTGAGTCTTCATAAATGCTTGGAACATGCAGCATTACTTTCTCAACCTAAATTCTAACTGAGACATGGCTGGGTCTCAGGGATGGTCTCATTTTGAGAGTATATTTATTGTATTTTCAAAATCAAGTGATGTACAGAGATGGTTACTCTGGCATATAGTGATTAGAACATAGAATTAGTAATTATAACATAGAAGTGGCATAAGAACTCCTAGGATTTAATTTTGACTCTCTCACTAGTTAGATAAGGAGCAAGGCATGGATAAATTACCTGTGCTTTTCTTTTGTAACTGAAAAGGATAATACTAGTTGCTTTGTAGGAGTGTTATGTTACTCAGTTAATAATGACATTAACAGTAATGACTTGATAGTCAGGTAAGAAGCCAGCTAAGAAAAGAGTAGCTATCCTGAAGTGCAGACTTAGGTACAGTTAGATTTAGTACTCTGAGCTTTACCTCTCAGTCCATCGCAGTTCTGACACAGAACATGAGGAATGCTAAAAATTGATGGTGGATATATAAAAGAACATTGCATTGTTGAGGCTCTAAGGAAGTTGGCCTGCCCTCTTCCTCTGATGCTGCTTTAAAATGTCAGGAGAGGGCAAGAAAGCCCAGGGGAGAAGTCTCCATAGAACAGAACTTCCTTTTCTGAGCCCAGTTCTGATCTTGCTGCCTTGTATACTCTGAGCAAGTTGCCACGTCCCCTTCAGAGGACCAGGGTGCCTGACCTTGTCAGTGTTATCCACCGCCTTTTATAATAAACGATGGAATCCACAGGAAGTTCTAGGAGGTCACCACTTCCTTCCCCTCTCATAAATCTTAGGCGTGTAGTGGTTAAGAATCCATGGATGTTTCTCTTGGCTTTTTGAATATCACAGATAATCTAGAATTTTATGGCTTGGGAGAAAATACAGATTAAACTTAAGTTATAAAAGTTAGAATGGTTTACATGCAGCTGTGATATATGGACTTGTGAAGAAAAGCAGATGTTACAACGAAAAATTTAAAAAAAAAAGATGGATAGTAATTGATTTTAAGCAGCTTGGTTTTCATCTCTACCTTCATTCAGAATAAGTAGCAAGGAGTCTGTATTTTTATGTTTCCTTTTAGTGATACTTTTAAAAAATTACAGTACAGAGACTAAAGTGGGTGTCAGTATATAATCTGTGTTTCATAAGTACTTTTATTTTGTTTTGTGTTCCAGTGAAGTAATGAAAAGAGCAATCCCTTAAAAAACGCAGTACAATTTTGGCATTTGTTTTCAGTTTTAGTTTCTGATATATGAATTAGATGTACAGAAATCCAGATTAAGCCAAGAGAGTCCTGGAACTGTTTAAAAAGTGTCCTGGGAAATCTGGATATACTGTACCCTAAATGTGTGGGCATACCTGTTGGTCATTTCATGCTGTCTGTAGAGTATCCTGTCCAAGCAGTGCAATATTCACTGAATTTGAGGCAGGAAGCATTTATTCTGTCCAAAAGCAGGTGAAGTGCTCTTCCCTGTATGACAGAGGCAAATAAAAAAGCAGATGCTGTACTGAAGAGAAACTTCAGTTCTAGAAGCCTATGATGATGATTATTGTTGCTGTTGTTATTGTTTGTTATTTTTATTATACCTCTAGGACTTCACATTAAACTTTTACCTTTGATTAAATTTGAGACTGAAGCCCTTTTAATTTTTTTTTGCCCAGATTCAGTCTACAAAGGTTTTCTTTTAACATTGATTAGAAGTCCCTAAACAAAATTTTGGGCATAAACTGGTGTGTTGAGAAGCGAGGAGGATGACTTGTGTTTTCAAAGCTATTTCAGAGTAATTGGACATCTGAATCCCTTTAGTATTTATGGAAGCTTGACAACCAAGTGCAGCAGCCACCTCTGAAAACCTGCCAAGCTTTTAACACTATATATTCCGATACTTTCTGCTTCTTTGATACAAGTGAGTTGGGAGAGTTAAAGGAAAAAGATCCTGTTTGTATTTTGATGTGAATGCACTCAATGGAAGTTCCTGAAAGGAGAGGAGCTTCTCCTACCTCTGGATGTGGGGGTGCTTTGGTATCCCCTGTGGGATATTCCAGAGTGGTATTCTGGTAAGTGCAGTGGAAGCCAAAGATGTTTGGCTGTCCAGATCAGGCTAGAAACAGGCCAAATTCCTCTCTTGCATATCTTATTTTTCCCTGATAATCGTGTCCCTTAAAAGCAAGGCCATGCTATGCTTGGCATGGGCACAGATAAAGTAGCAACCAGTCCCTGTCTGGAGGAGTGTTCAGAGGAGGGAACTGATGGGAGAGCCAGAGCTGGGGAATGACAGCAAAGAACAAGGTAGTCTTGTTTTCCGTTCATTCGTTTTGCTGGAGGATGGTTTCCTAGATGGTAAATGGGGAGGACAAGAAAGGCAGAGGGGGGATGTTGAAGGGATATGTCCTGTGGTAGCAGTCACACGTTTTGGGACAGCAGCTTTATATAGTGTTTGGCTCACTGCTCTTCCTGTAGCAGCTGTTATTCCCTCTCTTTCTGCATTATACCAGATGGTTTGCCTGCTCAACTAGAGAAGTGACTTCATTCCCATGATTCCCTATGTGTAGGATTCCAACCACCTTATTCTTGCTGAGGATCTGGGCTTCCAAATGGTTTGTTTCAGTGCACAGAAGCATTGCTGTTGCACAGAACCACCTTTCCTTATTAGTTCTGACTTAGAGTACTTTCCTCCCTCTTCTTAACAGAGCCCCAGGGGCGCATTTCCCCCTCTATTTTTCAGTATTTAAACACTGAGTCCTACCCATCACATTCTGGTTTCTTTTGCTTAGTCAGTCCCTTTGAATGGGGTCTGTAACTTTCCAAGCAAGGCTGAAAAGTTCTGTGGGCTACAGGATCCTTTTGTTTCTTGTGTCTCTTTTTGTATGCAAAGCATTCATACAAGACTGGGCAGCGAATGGCTCTTTGTCAGGGAGCTGATGAGAACAGACCACTGGAAGGCTGCAGAAAGGCTGTTCTTTACATCAGCTATATCATTTACTCCTTCTCACCAGTATTTAATGACTGTTCTTCATGGAGAGATGAGAGATAGACAGAGGTTTACATCTGGCAGCATAACAAAGCTTTATCTTTCTCTGGTCCTGCACAGAAAACTGCCTCCTCTTTATGGCTGTCTTATGGATTTATCTTATAAAAATCAGTGTGTGTCTCTAGTGGAATTTAAACATAAATGCCTGATGTTCTGCAAAGACATATTTAATATTTCGTGCAATAGTAGGACAATGACATTGAGAGTCATCTCAATAAATTTTACTCAAAGAATTAACAGCAAGTTTTGAAAAACTTCTGAATATAAAAAGTTAATTTTTATAAACTGACTATAAAAATTTAATTTTTAATCAAAACATTTCTCACAGCAGGGGAAAAAGTGCCTTTTGTCTACTCGCTGAAATGTATTTTAGGCATCTTACAGAGTTGATGGCAGTGGAGAGTGAAATCATCTCCCTTTAGCAACAGATCTGGAATTCTTACACATGAAGCCTTAGACTGATGCTTTAGAGGAGCACAAAACTACCACCGCTTCCATCCTTTGAAACATTTTTGGATGAGTTTTTGACAGTTCTGACACAATAGCCCAGTGTGTTTCTCTATCTGACACTAGGTTGTTTTAGCACAAACATTTAAGGATGCTCTTAACTCTTCAGCTTAATTGCAGAATGTACAAACCTGAATGTATGAAATCAGCTTGTCTCATTCTGGGCAGTTAGTTACTGTCTGCCTTCATTAAAGCTGCCTATAAGGAGCAATGAGATTCTTTGTGGATAATTATGGGAGCTGTATGTCTGAAATAATGAGCACTCGCATTGAAAATGAAGTGCGTAATCCTGCCTGCAAGGCACAGGATGGTGCCTTGTAGGTAAGAGATTTTCCTTTGGTGCAGTTGGAGTTGTTCCCATGGTTTTCTCTTTAGCATTAGTGGTTTCAGAGCATTGTGGGCCGTTCCCACTTGTGACAAATGTGTGGGAGTTTTGGCACAATGTGAGCATTTGCCCCCTTGAAAACTGTGGGTGAAATAACACTTGGAGTTGGAAGGAATGTCAGGTGCTAAAGAGAAGCTGTATTGGAGAAAGGGCTGTGTTGCAGTCTTCTTGCACACTGTAGTATTGCACTGGGAAAGGATGGAGTGAAAACGGGCAGAAAGGGTCATGAAGCTGTGAGCCCAGACACTGTTGTGGTTGATTCATCCTGTGTGCAGGCTGCTTCATATAAATTAACAAATTATCTTTGAAGGTACTGGCGGCCTCCTTAGGATTTTTTCCCTTCTAAATGAAATAGCCTTCAAGCTCCTTAATTTTGCCCACCTGTTAGATTCCATATTTGCAATTTGAGCTAGAAGTACTTTGTAGTTGTTTATGATGATTGTATATGAATGATGCTATTTGGGATATTGCTTTTATTCAGTAGAGTTTCTTCTAAATACCCATCTCCTTTTTCAGGTTTGGGAACCTGGAAACCTCGAGCCATGTAGAGGTGGCAAACCTGAATTCCTTCGAATCTGAGATCGTACTCAGGGCGTAAGTATGGATTTGCACTATAGAGCAAGGCCAAGGCAGTATTTGGTATTGGAGGAGGATGTGGGCAGCAGAGCTTTTGTTTCAATTGCAAATTTAGGGCACTGTTTGCATGGTTAAGCAAGCTTGTGGAAAAGCCAAATATCAATTGTCTTGTAGCATATACAATAATATAATCCAGAGATCTTCTGCAGGGAAATTCTCTCAGAATTAAACATGAGATGAGCACATCTAAGCCAACAGTTTGTTGATTAAACAAACTACAAGTGTTTGTTTCCTCTGCCTTATCTATGGCAGTAAGTAGTTATTGCCTATGACTGATTTTATTGTGCATTACAGCAGTGCCTGCAGACCAAAGCTGAGGGTGTTCCAGGCGACGTGTGTGTGCATGTATCTTTTCCATTAGTGCCCCTGTGATTTACGGTGCTGTTTTTACAGTGAAATTTAAATTCTGAGGTCATCCTAATATGCAAGAGAAGTAGCAAAGCTGTTTTGAACTGCAATTTAAATGAGGAAAAAGTTGGTTTGCCTACTTTCCTAACATTTTATCTTTAGACTTTGGGTGTAAAATGTGCCTTAGGTCATCAGCATTTATACTTTGACATCTGTGATTGGCATGCACTGTCATTATATTTGATTACAGTGTGAAAATGCTTGATTCTTGTCAGTGTTAACTGGATTTTTGTTCCTCTTGCCCCAAGGGACTTGACATAGGAGCTCAACTTTCCAATTGCTTCATGGCTGCTGTAGTATTTTTCTCCTATTTTGCCATGAGAACTCATCAAAGAACAGCTGGTAGTTAAAATTTGGTCACAAGCACCAAGAAAGCAGCATTATGTAGTGAGTGAGGAGAGGCAATAATAGAGAGCCAGTGGTTCCCACACTTCCATCCAAACTGAGCTTTAGGGTCTCTTCCAACTTTGGGCAAGCCATTTGAACCTCCCCCTATCTCAGTCATAAAACATGATGTAAAGCAGTACCCTCCTGCAAAATACTTTCAGGATTTATATTGGGGAAGATCATTTCACCAGTATAAATCATTTTGGATTTGATCCCTCAACTGCCTTTTCATGGAGTCCATGAAGTGGAGAGAGAAAAGGGGTGAAAGTAATGTTGATGTTAATTGTGTCACTGAGGCTTTGGGCAAAATGCATCAATTTTTTGCTAAGCCTGGAGGATGAGTGTGCAAGGGAAATAACATTTAGTAGAAGCATGTTTGGTTTTTTTGGTGGTTGCTATTTTTTGAGCTGGAATTGTTTTCCTACTGACATACACATAGTTTACCAACCCTGTCAATTTGCTTCCTGCTGCAAATACATTTCTTCTGTCTTGGTATGCAATCATCATGTGAGCCTGTGCATAGCCAGGGGCTGACAAATGGATGGAGTGTGTCCTGTTCCTGTGGGAACTCAACTTCTGATGAGTGTTTCTGACAGAATTTTCAGTAATGTAGCCACCACAGCTGATATTGATCCTTTGGCTTTCCTAAGACACCTTTCATGTCTGAGTTTGATACCTTTACCCACTACATGTCTATAGAAAGCTCAACAATGAAGTTGTCAACAAAGAAATTTGTCAGGAGTTTTAACATGTAAATGTGAACTCACTTCCCTCCTTTAAAAGTTTCCATGGCTCTCAGCTACTCCGGCTATTTGTCTCTTAGATATGATTAATGGTATCTGGAAAAGTGGTTGGCTTTGTAGTCCTGGCAGGTCTAGTAGTTTAGGTTTTCTCTTGTTTGGGATAATTCCAATGTAATTGCATTTACCCTCTTTTCTCATAGAACACAAACATGATATAATTGTGTTCTTTGTTTCATATGACTTGGAGAGATAGGAGAAAGAATCAGTAGACCCATGTTATTTCTTGCCATTAACTCTGTATTTCTCAGAGGAAAAATATCTCATGGTCGGTGGCCAGAGACTTTCTGGATTTGTCAGACTCCTGTTGTGACAGTTCAGAGGCTTTAAAAATCCAATTGGGGCATTAGAAATGGGAACGCAATTTAAAGCATTTCCAGTGGTTTGACTGAAAAAAAGTGCTGCAGACATTGAAAAGAACTGCAGGAGAAGAATTGATGGCTCTTTAAATACTTCATGGAGCTTTAAGGGAAGGGGGAAGTTTTGCAAAATCTTAGAGTACGTGTGGAAGGAACTGTAAGTCCACAGATTCCTAATTTCTACATTGAAATTCTCTGTGCTTTTGTACACATAGTAGAGAGCTGTGATATGTTTGGAGAAGAATGTCTGATACATGTAAATGATCTGATTTTTTAATTATGTCCGTATTCTAGCCAGTGTTCGTGTAGCACAGATCCTGAAGGTCCTGCACTAGAGCTTGAGTACGCTTGTGGCACAGCCTTGGTTGAGAGGCTTTTGGGACCTATAAACCTGCACTTGTGTTCCAAATTCTGGGGCTGAGCCAGCATGCACTTCTCACACTTGCTGCAGTGACATGTTGTTGTTACTGATCCAAAATCACTGCAGCTATATTCAGAAACCAGCCTTCTAAAGGTCCCTTGTGCTAATGGAATTTTCTCCTGTTCATTTAAACATCGTTCCTATCATTTTTCTGCTGCTGGAGTGGTCAAAAATTGTATTTTTCAACAGGGATCTGACTAAATTACATCTAATATGTAGTTTAAACAAAGGTGCGTAACTTTCAAAATACCTTGGATCTTAGAGTTATGGGTAGACTCTGAACACTATAAAATGTTTTGTAAGCTTAAAAACAACCTGTCTTTTTTTCCCTATTGGGACCCACCTTAATTTTTCACATTTACTAGCTTGCTTTCCACTTTTGTTATTATTTTCAGTCAGTCAGAAAGTTCATGACTGCAAATAACAGAAGAATAAAGTCCAAAAAAGGTCATACATTGCAGTCAAATGTCTAAATTACGTGAACGTCAGCCTGTGTTTCAGAAATACAATACCACATCTCTCTGAATTGTCTGATAAGAGTTGCAAGGAGTAACTTACTTGTCCCTCTACCTCCTGTAAGCAATTTTTTTTTTCACTCTTCCTCGCATCACATAAACAAGATTGCCTGGTGCCATGTCTGAGTTCTGTGTGTTTGTGTCGAGGTGTGACAGAGTTCCCTCCTCATCTTAGGTGGTTGCCTTTGGAGTTCTCTGTTCACTGAATGTTTTTTAGCGTAGGACTTCTGTTGACTTTCAAAAAGAAGAGAGTAGATATAACACTAAGATATGTGATAATTCAGAATAAAACCACATATACGTTAAACACCAACAAAAACTATCAGCATGACTAGTAGCATTAAGAATTAGAGAGGTCCACAGAATTTGTACTATAATTCAATTATGGTTCTGTTTTGTTTTTTTTTTTAAATGAGGCTATGTAGCTCAAATGTATTGTTTGTGTGTGTGATGTATACAGCATCTGAGAAAAAGCAAGTGAGGAAAGAAATTAGAGCAAAAAGTAGTTCTTTCTCTTGCTCTTTGCACCTTATGAGCCAGGAGTCATGGGAAACTCGAATGAGGTAGTCACTTCCTGGAGATCTCGAGCACCTTTATGTGTTCTAGGAAGGGGATCAGCAAGCCAAGCAACTAATGCTGTTTGGGGCCTTCAGTCCTCCCAAAATGGTTGTGTATTGCCCACAAGATAATTAGAAACAATGCTTTTGGTGATAGGACCTGATCATTGTGATCTCTTTTCAGATCAAGAATGTTCCTCAGTTAACTTTTAACTCCCTGTTGAAAGGTTGGAATTTCCATCCAGGATGATGTGTGGAATAACTTGTGCCCTATTTCCTGCCCCTAGTGAAAGATGGGGTTAATTTTGATCTCTCTGCAACCAATCCGTTGCTGGCAGACAACTACAGCCAAACCACAGGCTGCATGCATTTAAAGAGGTTATTTATTAAACATGCAGACACTGCTTTCCCAGAAGGTAGGCACTGAGGACCCAGCTGAGGACAGAGAAAGAACCATAAAGCCTTCGAACTCTAAAATGTCTTGTATAGTGCTTGTACCTTTTGGAAGTTGGTGGCTTCCCTGGATGCTGAGATGCCTCTGAGTAATGTGAGGGTCCCAAATTGTGCTAAGCACGTAACACTGAGTAGGCCTGGAGAGCTGAGGCAGCACATCACACTTCAGCCATGAAAGGTGCTGAGTTTGCTGCCACAAGTTTTAAAGATTTCTGTCAGTGAAGTTCCCAGAAGTGATTCATTCCTGTCCAGACACGCAGAAAAAAGGCTAGGCTGGCAGTCGGAGCTGGCCTACAATGTTTGCATTCAGGGAAACCAAGTTTAATGTTAATTGAATCTAGTTACTTGAAGACCATGCTTGAAAAAACAGTATTATGAATTGAGATTATCTGCAGGAAAGGTTTCTCAAGGGACAGTGTTTCCATGTTCGTCTGTGGACTTGGACCATGTTTTGGTTTTTTTTTTGGTTTTTTTTTTGCTTGCTTTCCATAGGTCTAACATTAGCACTGCCATGGCTGTATCCTGAGGCTTTTGAATACTTGAGTAAAAGCAAAAGTCCTTTCAAACCTCCTCCTGGACTATGAAGTTGTGGTTTCCTTCTGTTACTGGCTTTGGTTTGCTGGTTTGGAGTACACTGGTGGTGCTCTCCTTCAGATGAATGACAGGCCACAGAAATGAATGAAATACTTGGTGCTTCTTTGTTTGTCTTGAATGTCAGCTCATAGTTGCATCTTCTTCCTTATGAAAGTGTGGAATTTATTTGTTATTAAAACTTGGAATGTGGCGCAATGAAAACTGCAGACAAAACAATTTGAAGCTAAACTGAATTCTCCTTGTTTTGTACCTTAGCAATTGGGAGAAACAGTTCAAACAGAGAAAATTAAGGAGTGACTCACTTACCACATGGCATGTCTTGCGGACTTACCTCTCCTTCTGCATTAAAATAGTAAATACCAAAACCTTCCATGTAATGCCACAGTGTTTGGAGTTTCTTATAGTGACAAACAAACATTCTCCTGTGGCTTTTTGTGCATTTAGACCTTCATGACCAAAAACTTGTCTTTTAATTCGTTCTGAACCAAAAAGTCCCACTGGAAAACAATGTGCACAGTTACAGAATTGTAGAAATGAAACTGGTCCTGAAACATTGTACTCCAGCACAACAGACACCAAAGGAACATGAGACAAATGGAAGAAAATTGGCTGGAATGGAAAATTGGTTGATGCCTGGGAAATCCATGATGGGGAGTAGTTAAGATGCATTTGGGAGAGCAACAATCAGCATTCATTCCAGTAAAGGCAATTAAGCTAAAACAACAACAGAAACCAGTGTGGTTACATGAGAAGCAGTCAAACTAGGGGCAGTGGAAGAGTGGGAGAGTTATGAAAACAACCAGAACTAAGCAGAAAAGGATAATTAGAAAGAAAAATAATGATTGACATCTCAATTAAAACAAAGAACAGCTAGCAGAGCTTCTCTTTAGTGGCTTTTGTGTCTCAGCAAAAGCCTCCCATATGTTATTCAGTGAGGTTTTTTCCCAAATCAGGAGCAGATCATTTGCTGGAAGTGATCAGGACAGTATTTACAAACAGACTGGGTGTGAGAAGTCACCCTTGTAGCAACCTTTGCTTGTGGTTTACATATATTGAACCCCTGATTTAACAAGCAAAACTGAGAAAAGGCAGCTGTCTTAATTTAGTCTCTGTGGGCAAGCCTGAACATTATTGCACAGACAGTGGAAGACAGGGAATAGCCCTCTGTCAAGAGGCTGATGGTCTTAAGTATACATTTGGCAAATTAAAGTTAATTTTGTGCACATTACTGTATAGTTTCATTAGAAATCAATCATTTATTTTCTTACTGCAACTGAGGTTCTCCTTAATTGTTGAGATTCCCTTCTACCCATTCTTTAGAAATAATTGTGGTGGGAAGAAAATGCCGCTTTTGCCTTTTTTGTCAAGAAAGTATTTCTTTAATTCCTGTCAGATCTCTTCAGGACTGTCTAGCCATCTTTGTATTTGAGATAAGACCATGCAGAATTCCCATGTGGCCATGGGGTAAGGTCTCATTTTTGACCTTTTCTGCACCCTCTAAGCTAGCAGAGCTGTCAGACCTGGAGCTGCCCCGTCACTTTCTGTGGTAGCTCATAGTCAAAGGGGAGGGGGTGAGTAGTGTTTGTTCCCGGTCTGTGAATTACAAACTTGGATACACTTCTTCCACCCAACAGTAGATAGATTTTGGAGAATGAAACCTCCAGATATGGGCTTCAAGCAAAGCTGGTGTGGAAATCAGAAGGTTTTCTGATAGGTGTAAAACTTGGAAGCACTGCTGAGCAGAACCTGGAGCCTGTGGTTGGCAGGACAGGAGTTTAATATTGAGGGAGTTTTTTTTCTTATAGGCAAGAAAGGAAAAATTTATAGCTTATAATCAACCCATGAAAAATGTAGTCTATGATGTTTCTTTCCTGTCTGAGCTCTCGGAAGGTTCCCGTTCCTATCTGGGTCTGTTGAGTACAGGGAGTTTCTTTGCAAGGGCAGCAAACATAAAGCTACTGCAAAGTATGGGTACATCTCCAGCCTGTTTTTGGAAAGCTGCATTCCCTGACACACTAATGAAACAGTCAGGCAATAGGAGGTCAGTAGGGCATAGTATACCTCTTCTCTTTTTCATATTTCCCCTCTTGACTGAAATGATTTTGCTGGCAAAAATCAGTATATGTAACAGCTGTGAACTCTTCACCCTGCTCTGGGTCTGACTGAGTCTGTCTTAAACTCTGTTTATTCTTCAGCTTATGAAAGTGGCCACCAACCAAGATTCTGGAAACTGAGCTTAGTGTATAGAGTCTGTGACCAATATTAGTACAAGAACTTTCCTTGTGGAGAGGCTCCTCCTTCAAGATCATTGCTGAACTGATAAATGCTCCTAAGAATAGAATAGTCAACCTAGTTTTTCGTGGTGGAACCAATGGGGGTGATGATGATGAGCTGGTGATGTGGGTGAGGAAAAGGAGCACAGAGCAGGAGGAAATGCACAATTTGGGCATGGAGCAAGGTACTTCTGTCTGTCGTGGCCTTTCCTGGCCTTGGACTGTGGAGCTGGGCTGGCACTGTTGGCAGTGCCATGCTGGTTGTGGAGCCCTGGCTGTTGTGTGACACCTGTTCTGATGGTGTAAAACAGTCTGGAAGCTCCAGATAAAGAAGTTTGGCCAGCCTAAACCACGAAGGCTGTACTTGTTGCATTTATGGTGGAAGTTTGTCTGAGCTGTCTTGTGAAAATTCAGTCCAAAATGGTTCTCAAATGTTGAGCTTCCAAGCTGCACAATGTGTTTTATGTTTGCAATGAAACCTGAAATCCAGAAAGTGTTTGCATATTAATTTTTGGTTGTAAATACTTTTTGTAGCTCTGAAATTGTAATTCCAGCATTTCTCCTGTCAATAAGCCTAACCAAACAATATTACTGACAGATTTCCAAATATTCTAATTGAAAATTCAAAGTTGCCCTGGTATCAGGGTAAGAAAGGGAAGAAACTTAAAACTTAAAACTTAAAAAAAAACTTAAAAGACTTAAAACGATGGGACTTGTAAAATGAAATCTGTATGGGATTAAAAGTTAACTGAGTTTTGAGGAAAAACTAATAAAGTTCATATGAGACACAGAGAGTGGGAGAAATTCTCTGTACTCAAATATTGGTTTATTTTGGATGCACTGAGCAGCTGAGTTATCTAGAGAGTGCCATGGTTTCCCACCTTGGAGCAGGAATGTGCCAGTATTTGTATACAGCTCTGACAGAAGGGCTCTCCAGTTTGGAAGATATTTGAAATACAGGCACGGTTTCAGTGACACAGAAGAAATCTTCAGGACCTTTTTCTCAAGCAGTTTAGATGTTTATTGTACCTCTTATTCTGAAACAAGGAGCTTAATACTTTAAGAAATTTGCTTACTTTCCAGCCGTCTTCTGTTTTTTCCACACTTAATTGAAATTTGTCAACAACTGTCTAAATTATTCCTGAAAAACCATAGCTTACTCTTATATTCTAACAAAATCAAGTTGAAATTCTGAAAAATCCTTGCAAATGTAGGATTTAAGGGCATTCCCACAAGCATACATTTGTGCAGTATCCAAGTACCAGTCTAACAAGTGGGTGTGGATGAAAACCTACATAAACCAGGAAAAGCAGATAAACCGATCACTTCCCTCCGTTTCAGACTGTGTGGAAATCTTGCTGATTCATCAGCTCCGGTTTCCCTCATCCCCCTCAATCTGTAGGATTGTCCATGGGCAGTTGGTGTCCTTTTCACTGCATGTGTGTAAGAAAGTCTAAGATAACTTTCCTGAACAAAATCCAATGGCCCTATAACTCCTTAAGCATCCTTTTCCTACGCTGCCAGCATGAGCGAGATGACTTTTTGCACGGTGTAATTTGACAGCCACTCCTTGTATTTGGGCTAAAAGTGAAACAAAGGTTCTGCTGATATGCTTTTGTTAGGCATTTTATCCTAAGATTAACAAGAACAGTGTGTCTTCTCAGTTCAGCTCTCTTGGTGCTTCAAGTTTGATCCTTGGCATGGGCAGCATCATGCTGCACATGTAGCAGTGAGAGTTTTATCCTCATAGATGAGGCAATCCCACTACCTGGGGGTGCTTGTGGGTGTTAGTTTCAGGATTAGAATCCTTTTTCCTCTGGGAAACCCAAAGTTTCATGAACAGGGAAGCTTTGTACTAGGACTGCAGACAACGAACAATAGGGTGTGGATATGCAGCCTCATTTTGGTCCCCAGACACTGCAGCAGCAACTGATGAAAGGCCCTAAAGGAAACATTTGATTTAACACTTCCACTGGAAGGAGCCATGAATACCTTGTTTCCTCCCTGCTATTTTCCCACAACATCCCAGGGAGTGGTTATGGAGCAAACATTGAGCTTTTCCCACTGGCACAAGGGGGAATGAAGAAATTACATTCTGCTATTGATTCTGTATGTAATGTCTGGTAGTTACTCAAATATGGCCAAGGAACAGCTCAGCAAAGATACTTCAACTGGGTGTTTGTTTTGTTCTGTTAGACACAGATACATCAGTTACAGGTACATGCAATTCCAATTCCATCAGTGCATGCTGTATGTGAACAGTGTGCTTTCTCTGTGTTTGCTTCTAGTGAAATAGCATCAGTCTTACGGGCCTGGCTTGATCAGTGCTCTGAGGATTTCAGAGAGCCACCTGATCACACGTGTTTGCTGAAGTTGCTGGATTACCTGAAGAACAATATGCCCAATTCTGACATGGAGAGTAAGGTGCAGAACCTCTTGAAGCAGTTCCAGAACCAAGAAGCAGAAGCTGTTGGTGAGTTTCCTTTCACTTTTGTCTTCCTGTTCTCTCAGACTGTAAGGGATTTATGTGTGGACTGTGTTTCAACACCTCTCATGCTTATCAATAACATTGTGAGGCTCACCAGTGGCTTTTTTCTCATTTCTTTTTTTGTTTTTGAAAAAACTCAAAACACCTCTGTGTGAGGCTCTCTGAGAGATGAAATAGTCTTACAGTATAGGTGCCTGTATCTGTTCACTCTGGGGTGGATGGGGAAATCCAGCACTTTGCTAATATTTAACCAAAGTTTTGAGATTGCTGCAGCAGCCGAGAGGTTAATTGTCAGCACGCTTCCCATGCCACTGAGTTAAAACACATCTGCTCTCTAGCTGAGCTTCTCACTTCAAACCTCCTCCCCAGGAAAACCCCAAACCCACAAAAAAGAGAATGCAGAGCTGTCACAAAATACAGCTTGAGTCACAGGCTTTGTTTTCCTGCAGCTTTTCTTCCTAGTTACCATCTTGTCAAAGGAAGTGTCTGTGGCTGTTTTTTCCTCTTGGAGTGGCTGGCTGCTGGAGTCCGAGGACATAGGAAAAACTTACGTTATTGGGGGTCACAATCTACTGGAACAATAGTGAACTGTAGTAACACAAATCTTATCCTGGTCAGAAAGCTTCCTGTGGCATGAGCTGGAAAGTCATAGAAGCTCACGTAGTATATGAATGAGAACCAGAATCAACTTCCAGCTTTGGTAGAGAGGTGAGAGGGAATAATTCATGTCATAAAGGATAAAGGAAATGACAGAAAAAAGCCTTTTCATCCCATAAAAATTATGTCTGCTGGATGTTCCAGGAATACCATGTCAATGCGTAATACTGTGAAATACCAAATGAACTCAGTCATTAGCATAAAAAGGAGTAATGCACAGAGCGCAGGCCTTTTCCTTATGGTACACAGGTAAGGGAACAGGATGGCTAATATGTGCCTGTTGATGACTTTTCCTGGGCTAGATTCCCCCAGGTTAAAGAAAGCAAGCTCACAAGAGCTATATTTGTGTTCTCTGTTCTTCCAAGTGGACAGAAGATTCCAACAGCCCTGCTTCTGCATTTGTTTCTTCAAGTAACAGCTGAAAAGATTTTTTTGAGTCATATAGATGGGTCAGTTTGAATGATAACATTTCCCAAATTGTGGCAGAAGAGAGCCTGGTAATTAGGGTAAGATAAGAGTAGGAGCACAGAATTCAGAGAAGAGTTTTAGGATTGTGTTACTTTATCAGAGCTCCATCTTTGTACATTTCAGAGATTTCTTTCGAAATTCTTAATATGTTGTCTGCAATTGTTGATGATAATTACTATTCCCAAGCATTCACTGTGCTCTGAATTTACAAATTTGCATCCCAGTGCTGCAGCTTGATTTGGGTAATGAAACCTCCATCTTGTGCTGCCATCAACCATGCCAGTAGATTAGATTGCAGTACCAGACAGATAAAAGCTGTTCCTGGCCTCAGTTCTTGCAGCTTGAGCAAATCAAAGCAAGGACAGGCAGAGATTGCAAATTCAAACGGGGCACATGGGTGCTCTCAGTGCAGTCAAGAGGGCAGTCAGGCTTTGAGAGGGTTGAGTGGACCAGAGGGCTTTGGAGATGATGAGATACTTGAGTACAAGAGGATTCCAGCTTGTTGGAGAGTGGGGAAAGGACTAGTTGCACATTTAGGAAGGAGAAAAAAAGGAATGAAAAAAAGAAAAGGAAAATTTGCACTGCATTCCAGGACCTAAGGCTTTAAGGGACCTGTGAGGTTTTGGGTAGGGCTGCAACTCAGTGGTGTGGATTTTGAGTTGAATTTCAAGAGCTGAAAGGAAAAGGAGAAGTTACAAAGCCAAAAAGAGAGAGATTGTTGTAACAGTTTAGTCAAAGGCCATTTAATTATGCATGTTGTTATAAAACTGCCACAGAAAAGTAACTCTGGAATAGAGATCTCCATTTATGATATTGAGCTCTGTCAGTAAACTGTGCAATTCAAATGTACAGATGAAAATTGGTCTGTAGATATCATTGGTTACATCAAAACTGTAGCAATTTACAGTGATGATCATTTTGCTAAGTAATGAAGGAAAAATGAAGAATTTTGAAAAATACTGATTCTCTATCACTTTGTCTGCTCTCATTTGCTTTAATGTTCTGCTTTCCCTGGGTATGAAGTCTTGCCTAAAATACTTCAGGTTTGTTCATGAAATCCCATTAGTAGTAAACTCAATACTTTCATTGTTAGTCTTTAACAAAGCCATAACTTTCCTCCCTCCTTATGGAGTTACTGTTGTCTTACAGTAAAAGTGATTAGGATTTATTTTGAGGGGTTTTCCATTTGACTTCATCCTCTGCCATGGGGCATATAATAAGGGCATATTTCTTAATGTTTTAATTTTTTATTCCCAGTGTCTGGGAGACAAAAGGTGACATGGGAGCAGCTGTGAAACCCTTTCCCTGCTGCACTTGGTTGGGTTCCTCAATGAGGAAGGTTCTGCTTTCTCACCTTCTCTCTGCTCCCCAGTGCAAATTTACAAACATTCAGCAGAATGCTGTAGTTGCTCATTGTATTCTCTTTCCTGGGAAAAATTCTCTGAGAGGGAAGGTAAAGGATGGCAGAATAAACTCTCTTCAGTATAGTCCATGTAGCCATAAATGGTGCCAAGAAATCTATCTCCTTTTATTTCTGTATATAAGAGCACTCCTCATGCAATATGGGCATGTAACTGCAGCTTCAGCCCTTTGTAGTTTGATAATTTTTTTAAAATTCGAAATACTGAAAAGTGGATTAACAAAATTCTGCAGTGTTAACAAGGAATTTTTGTTGGAGTGGTGGTGATTTTTTTTCTTTCAGAAAAAATTAGTAAATGGGTTAAGCCACTTCTCTGCTAAGAACCCTGAACAGCTCAGTTTTTTCTATTCCTGTTTATTCCACTTTTTCTTTGCCAATTTAACCTTCTGGTCATTTTTGTCGCTCAGAGATGCAGCACAGTGGGGTCATTACATCAGGCAGGACCCTTGGGGGTTCTGCTATAATACAGTGATGTTTCAAAATAAACAAGTGCCTGCTTTGATTCATTGTTTGCTGTATAAATTTACAAAGTGTTGGTTTCCATCCTGGCCAGATGGGTTCTGTAGCACTTCCTCCAGTGACCTGGCAGATGGAGAAGAACTGGAGATCAGCAATCCAGAAGAATTCTCCTCTTTTCAAGATCATGTTGTGGCAGAACAGTTGACATACATGGATGTGGTATGTAGAGTATTACATATATGCATCTATATAAAATTATACAATATATAGTATATATTCTTTTATTTAAAGTTGTATTGCTCTGAGTGTCGTGTTCCAGAACAGGTCTGCTGTTGGGACACAGAACATAGCTGTCATTATCCCAACTGCTTCAGTCACTGGGCTTTCTCCTTCAGTCACTCTGAAGGTGTGTTTTGTTTTGTTTTAAAAGAAAGTGGGAATATATACTTTATGGCCTTTTTTTGCAACATTTAATACTTGACACCTGAGAAATAATGTGTTCTTACTTTATTGCTACCTGGCCTAAAGCTGTCTAGGTACTCTGAACAGTAGTGCTCTAATTTGCTTTGTCTGTTTCAATCTCCTTCAAAATGTCATATAAAAAATTTTCACTTTGGTTATGCAGCTGATATAAAGGTGTCCCTTATTTTTGGAGTACTGTTTAACTGGCAGTTCTTTCAGGGCATCAAACCTATAAAGAGTATGCCAAAGCATATACTTTAAATTAAAAGAAAATAAATATTTCTCTTTGAATACCATATTAGATTTAAATCCAGTTTGTACTGTAAACCTGCATTTCTCCTCATGGATAAAAGAGACTTTGGAGAATCCTGCTGGCTTACCACACTTCCGTTTCACTCTAGATGCTTTTCAAGAAAGTTGTGCCCTACCACTGTTTGGGATCCATCTGGTCTCAAAGGGATAAGAAAGAAAACAAGAACCTGGCTCCTACTGTCAGAGCCACCATCACTCAGTTCAATGCAGTTACCAAATGTGTTGTCAGCACTATCCTGGGGACCAAGGAGCTTAAAATCCAGCAGAGAGCCAAGATCATTGAGAAGTGGATTCATATTGCACATGTAAAGCATTTATTCTGTTTATTGCTTTTTGGGCAGGTGCCTTGAAGTGAGGGAGTTGGGAGGGGAGAAAGGGGTTGTACACATTGGTCCCAGGCCATCTTAGCTCTAATTATTTCTATTTTTAACGGATTTTCTTTGTGATACCAAATAAATATTGCCCTTCCTCTCTTTAGTTCTTCCCCACCGTGGCAATGGGGTTGATACTTGGCCATGTCAAAGGTTTGGCGAAGTCCAGCTAGATGATATCTGTAGCCCTTCCCTTGTCCACTGATGGAATCCCTCCATCCTGCAAGGCCAATGGGTTGGTGAAGCCATGCTGGATGTCTGGAATCACCTTCCTGTTCTTCATGTGCCTCAGCAGAGCTTCTAGGTGGTTCTTATAGCAGATTCCATGTTTCTTAATCTTTGCATGCTTTCTTTACATTACTCTAGTTTGATAATTTCTTAGATTTTTAAGAGAACATTTCAAACACTTCCATGTTGATGTGCATTGACTTTTAAGAGCCACATGGATTCTCTCTGAGCTGTAGGAAACAAGGAGTCAGGAAGACCAAAAGACAGAGGCTTTCCAGCCTTGACAATGCACTTCTGTGCTTTCAGAGGCAGCATTTAGTCCTGGCGCCTGAGCTCTGGCAACTGCATGATTCAGGAAACTAGTATGGGGAAAGTCTTTCACCTTTCCTGTGGCACTGACATCTGCTTGCTTTTGTTATCATCTAATGGATGCTTTATAGCTTCTGTGAAGGGGTTGGGAAGTTTGAGTCCTTATTTTTTATGTGCAGACCTTTAGGTTGCAGAGGGTACCAGCTAAAAGGGCATTCATGGGGCAGCCTGGGCAGGCAGGAATGAAGAGCTTCCTCATCATCACAGCGCAAAAGGACAGGCACTGCTCTCATCACACTTACTCTGTGGATGGAAAACTTTGTTCTTCACCTCTGTTGATTCAGTGCTTCTCCCCGTACTTGATTCATACACATAATTAAATGCTCCAGTCATAGCTAAACACATGAAAAATGCATGTGCATGCTCTACAGAACAATTGCACATGTACAACAGCTGGGTGCATATATACTTAGCTGCCCACTTCTGAAGAAAGGTGCTTGCTTTGTGCAAATGAGTGTCTTGAATAGTTAAGTGCCTGAATTAGAAAATAATCCACTCACTTAAATGCAGTTATTGACTGGCAACTAAGCCTGTAATGCAGCAGCATGGAGTTCCATGTTTGTCACCTCTTTGTGACTTTTGAATCCATTTTCTTGGTTTAAAAGATAAAGTGAATGCTTTCCCTAACTGCCAGTCCTCTCTGCTCCACCTAGGTCTGAAGTCCCTGAGCAGGAGCAGCCAATTTCACTCAATATTTTCTTTAAAAATAAGAAGTAAAACTGAAATCACTAATATCCTGTTATGCTTAATTTTTTTTTTAATCAAAGCTGTTTCTGCACAGGATTCTTTCTGGTTTTCCCCTTGTGAAGGACACAGTATGAAACCAGTCTTAAAAATTGTTCTTACATACAAATGAAAGCTTGCTCAAGTTTAGTCTGCAGTCAGATAAATCACTGAGAAGGCTTAAATCCAGTTTTGAATTCCTAATGTCCTTTAAATTATACAATGTGCAGTTAAATCAAGATGGTTCCAAATTGGATCTTCTAGTCCAAACTCCTGTTGTACTGGACAAAAAAGAAAAAAAATAAAAGCTGGCAATTTGTGCCTCTGAATTCATATTCTGCCCAACCTGAATTTTGAGTTGAACATAAAGAAAGGTCTCAATTAAATGTGCCAGTCCCTGAAGAAGAGCTGTTACGTGGCTTTTTTTGGCCCCATACCATGCAAAAGTAGCTTTCAGGCCTGGCGTGTCCTACCACGTGATCTTGAACTTGGTCTTTGTCTTACATAACTGTCCACCTGCTTCAGGTGCTGTGTGCCCAGCCTGTCTGCTTAAGCCACACTTAAATGTAGCCTCCTAATTTGCACAGACTTTTTTTAGGTAAATAACTGGGTGAGCATGTACTTGCCTTAGTTGTTCAATCATTTTTAATGCAACTCCTGAACAGAGCTGCTGATTTATTAAGTATTGACTTCTGCTTATGCTGAGGTTGCTTTGCATTTGTTCAGTCCTACAAAGGAAATAAATCCATGTCTGTTTTTGCTGTAAGGGTCCTTTACCTAATCAGCATTGTTAGGGTAATAATCAGCACCCTAAAACTGTTCAGAAGTGGAAGCAGAGTTTGAATACATTCTCATCTCCATGCAGCAGTCAGATTGGCAGGTGTTTTGTCTGCTGAATTTGCGTGTAGAGACACTTACTCTGACATTTGTGGTGCCCATGCTCTTGTACGCGAGCCACCAACAGATTTCCATGAGTTTCGTGAAGAGTCACAGACCAGACTTTCCTCCCCCTCCTTGCTTCCATCTGCTTTACCAGGAATCTGTGCTACTCTTTTTGAGAACTGAGTTTTTCATTATCCTTTTCCATCAATGCTTTTGCTACAGAGAAGCTGTGTAAGAAATGTTTATGATCCCAATTCTGGAAAATCTGTGAGGGTTTCTCTCTTTAACAGTGTAGACATACTTGAATAACAGGTTATTCCTTTGCATGTCTTTATTTTTAACTGACACTCAGATGATTGAGAGTTTATATTTTAAATACTACATACAAAGAGGCAAAGCCTGTTTTTACCCCTAAAGGGTAGAAGGGATTGCTAACTATAAGGAGCTTTTTAAGAAGTGTAACCTTTGTGTCTTTTAGCCTGGCTTCATGAACTCTGTTCCACTTTTGTTTTTGCTGGGAGAGCTGGAAGCTGTAACACCACAAATACATGGAAGTGAGGAAAACAAGATACAAATGCCAAAGCCTACAAAGTGTTTGGTGGCTGGAGGGGGGAGTGATACTTTTGATACTCGGTATTTGCACAGCTGCCTGTTTAGTAGTGAGAACGTGTAGCAGGCATGACACTGGTCAGGCAGAAGAGCACTAAGGTCTTTGTAATGCTGACATTTAATGCTCCTGTATTTCTAACTGCGCCTTTGACAGGAATGTAGGATCCTAAAGAACTTTTCCTCCTTGAGGGCCATTATTTCAGCACTGCAGTCCAATTCCATCTATCGACTGAAGACAACCTGGATGTGTGTTTCAAAGTAAGCCTCCCCCTTGGCTCCCAAGGGCACAAATCTCAGTGCTCCTTCTTTTCATCCTCTCCCTCTCCTTGTTCTGCTTCTTCATGGACATCATTTCTGTTGGAAGAACCTCACATTCCTTGGAGGCCGGGACCCCTGCTGAGCTCCTCTTTCCTACTGAGGGGACAGTCTGCCCTTGGAAGTACTGGATTCTGTCCTTTTTAGCATATTGGATCTTCCGTAACTTCTTTTGAAAAATTATGGTACTGGCTACTCCTCCAGCTCACGCACACCGCTCCCAGGTCACCATGATCTTTGCATGTTGTCCTCTCTCCCATGAAGTTTGAGGACAGCCAGCTTGCTACAAGCCCTCACTAATCCTCTTCTGGTCCTGATATTTCCATAAAATATATCCTCCAACTACAAAATCCAGTATTAAAGATAATATTTCTTTCAGGGCAACACCTCTTTGTATTAATAATTCTTTACCTGGCATACTTACTGCCTGCCCCACAGACATCAGAAGTGTCTGTGTAGAAAAAATGGTGTTCTGGGTGTTCAGTATGGGAAAAACAGATCTCTTTGCCTTTGAAAAAATAAAGTATCATTCTGCCAGGCAGTATCCTTCTGTATTTTCCCTACACAGAGGTGGGGCTTGCCTTCTGCTTCCCCATACCATTTTATGTGTGTTGGGCAAGAGAAAACTATTTCTGCATTTAAATGCTTCCAGCATTCCAGAGTACATGGAACAGAGCAAAAATGAAGTACTCAGCTTACCTCTCAGTAATTTTTCTGTTCCTCTCTATCCCTTTACCTATTTTTACACCCATCTCGCACCTTGCAGTGTGGTTGAAAACCCTGCTCAGGGCCTCTGTGCCGATGGTGTTTCTTTGTTATGCTGTGAGATAAGGCTTGGCTTGACTGGGAGCACCAGAAGATCCCGGGAAGGCTCCCAAGTGATGTGCAGCATCTCACTGGATGCATTCCGGTGGTGTCATCTTTTATAAGCCCAACTGTTAACGATTCATGAGAAAAAATGAAAACCTGATCTGACGTTGAGTGCTTCTAATGACCTAAATGATTTAATCTTCTGTGCAGGGACATCCTGCTGGTGTATGAAGAGCTGTCTGAGATCTTCTCAGACCATGACAATTATCTGACAAGTAGAGAACTGCTAATGAAGGTGAGAATAAGTGTGAGGCCTGTAATGTCAATTAAATCTGAGGTTAACTCTTTTTGTAACCAGCTGCCAAAGCTCATCCCTCTCTCAATGACCAAATCTGGTTCTTCAGGGAGGTAAAACCTGGGCATTTTGCTGGGCTGAGAGCCAATTTCCTTGTTCCTGGAAGAACCTACACTAGCATTAGCTAGTGTACCGACACACAGCAGGCTGTAGCAGCATGGATCTAGGTGAACAGAAGGTCTTGCAGCCCCTCAACCCACTGGGTTGCACCATTGTAGTGCTTTTGAGTTCACTGAAACAATGCCACTCAGCTTCAGCTAAGGAATTAATCCAAAATGTTTATCTGACTATCCCATACCTTTCTTAGAACCAGAAAACAGGGCTGGAAATTCTGAAGAAACAGGCTTCCTGCTCTGTGTGTGGCCCTATGGCCAACAAAGCAGGCTCTGTCTAAAACAGCTTGACTTGTGCGCTCTCCTGGGTGAATCCCAACAAGCTCAGGAACCTGAAAGGGATGAGGAGGAAGAGCAGGGAAAGGTAATTCTGCAGGGATTAAGGAATGTTTATGATAGATTTCTTCTGGTTACATTTAAAAAGTTCCTATAAACTGGTTAACTAGATTGCTCCCTGGCAGTTCTGTCCAGTCAATCTGGCATCTCTCCCTCATCCCCTTGCCTTGGGATCTGGCACACTTTTGCTCAGGAATGGTGGGTGAGCACATTCAAACCTGTCAGTCTGTTTTGTTTAGCATCCATTTATCAACATCTATAGGTAAATTTTAAAGCAGGTGAGACAATAATAAGCACAGAGGGAAAATGTGTGTTCAGAACAGCCTATTTAACTAAATATTAAAAGACAAAACAACTCAGTCTGAGCCCAGACCTCTCACTCCTGGCAAATTGCTCCCTTCAGCTTCCCTAAGTAGATTTGCAAAACATTTTTAAAGCAGCGAGAGAAGAATTCCTCAGAATAGCTGGAACCTCTCCCCTGCTTTTCATCTTGGACCATTTAGAGGATTAATATTCACTGAATCCTCAAAGTCTTTGTTTTCTTTTACTATAAATAGCCTCTGTAGGGAAACTGTGTTTGACCTTGCCTATCCGTCCTGCAAATTCAAGTGCAGAGCACACCAAATGCCATAGGAAACAGGTTGGCTGGCACAGAGAGGGAGCAGTGTTCCCTCCAAAGCAGATACTGATCATGATTCATGTTGCATCTATCCAACCACTGGAAAAAAAACAACAGTAACTCCAACATCCACTGTGCATCCAGGGAAAGAAAGGTTAAAGATCTATTGTAAAATAGCTCATCCATTCATAGGAAAGCTGGAGCAGTGGCGATGGAAACCCCTCGTCGTTTTGTTTCCTGCATGGTTTTGGATTACTTAATAAGCCACAGTCACTGGATCTCTGTGTTGGTGTTGCAGCATAAGAAAAACAGCAAAATATTGCATAAGATGGAGATGTTTACTGGTAGCAGGCCTGATAAGGGAATTTAACAGAAATTGTGAGGTCAGGAGTGTTGGGATAGAGTTCAGGGAAGCATGTGGGCACCTGAAGTATGTCTAAGCTTCTCCGATTTAAATTCTCAGGAGATTTTCAGCAGCACATAGCTTTGCCCAGCTGTTTTACAGAAAAATTCCCTTAAAATCATCTTGTGGGATTTTATCCAAAATTCCCAGCCAGTGTCCGAGTCCCAGAAAACCAGTACATGTTGATTTTACACATTTGTAGCTGCACAGCAAATATATTTGTTAGCCTAGCTTGTCTCATTAAACATACTTGCAATTATGTTATACAGATGTAGTTGCTAGCTTACTACTTGGATCCTTCATCAATTGCCTTTAATCCCTTTTTACCTCACAGGAAGCAACATCCAAATTTGCGAATCTGGACAGCAGTGAGAAGGAAAATCAGAAAAAGTCACAGAAGCGACTGCAACTTCAAAAAAATAAGGTGTGTTTGGGATTCTTCCTCCCATTTTTGAACTGGTAACATCATTAGCCCTAGTTGGTGAATTCTGTAAGTAGCAAAATCTAGAAAGGTCTTTACCAGAGCAAGTGCACAGGAGGTGACTGAGGAATATAAACTTGTGTTAATCATTTTCAGCTGTCTTGTTTTCTGTCCTACAAGAAAGAATTCCATTATCTGCTCCTATTACCTTTTAAACATGGGGAAACCACACAACTTCCATGTAGTAAAACACATTCTGTAGTTCCTGTGATAAAGAAAATGAGCTCTGGCCAGAGCAGAAGTCTCATGAAGCTTCTGACATACCAGCTTGAAAATTGCACAGGCTCCAGAGATTGCTTTGTAAAATGTGTCTGGGTTCCAGTCTTGAAAATGGCTTTTCTCTCAAAGTTGGCAAAGATTTAAAAGGAAGAGAATTCTGGGATAGGGAGGCCAAAATGCTGAATATGATTTTTGCCTGTTTGTTTGACTGGAAAAAACACAGATCCTTTTGGATGGTAGAAACAAGCATTGCCTTCACAAGCGTAGAGCCAGCCTGAACTCCACAAGTGGTGGCAGTGCAGAAGTTTAAAATGTGAATAATTACCATTAAAATGCAGTGGATGGCTGGGAAAGATGGTCACTTTTTGGAGGAAATAGACTGTGACTTGATTTGACTCTGACATGGTGTAACACATCATTAATTAAAAATCTACTGGAACAAAGCAGAAACTGCTTGTACAGGCTGGCTGGGACCATTCTCCAGCTCTTCCTCTTGTAGCAGGTGACTGAGGGACTCTGTCCCAGGTCATCAGTGCTTCTTCCACAAGCAGAGTGTCCTGGGGACCCAATGTTGGGAATCGCTGGTGGCAGTATTGTAATATAAACCCATTTGGCAATGTCTGTGAGAGCATCCTGCTCTCAATGGAATTTGATTTAAATTCTAGATTAGATAATGGGAATGATGTAATGAAAAGAAACATAATTATAAGACTGCTGTTTGGTTAAGCAGGTTTATTTCATTTTTCTTATACATGAGTGTTCTAGAATTCTAGTTATCATCATTTTTCAGTTAATTAATCCAGCATTGCTCTGATCGCTTGCAGGGAGTGATACAAGGCACGGTCCCTTACCTTGGCACCTTCTTGACTGATCTCATCATGCTTGACACAGCCCTTCAGGACTATGTCGAGGTAATCTGCAGCAATTGTTTTGTACCCTAAATATCCTTCCTGCCTTCCCAGCATTGTTCTGGCATCTTCCTGTTGGGGTCTTGTGCAGCTCTTAAAAATCTGTTTTCAAAATAAAAAGGAAGCAATATGCAGTGTTCTTAACTGCATTCAAATTCACACAAGATTCTTGTTATCTCAAGGGTCAGGCCTAGCTCTTCTCTGATCCTTTCTCTTTCCTTGCAACAGGGTGGCCTGATTAACTTTGAAAAGAGACGAAGGGTAAGTTGAATGTTCTGTAATGTGAATATTCTGTGACAAGTGGCAAGGCCATTTGTCTTTAGCAACTGTTTTATGTGCCTGAGGAATTTTAATGACCGTTCATGAGGAAAGAGTGGATCCCTGAAATGCTGTGAGCCTTTGCCTGTGTCTGTCCTGTGAGCTGAACCAGACTGGGTGGCAGGAGACCCTTGCTTTCCAGAAGATAGTTAGTAAATGTCTTCTTTGGCTGCAATAAACTATTTGTAGGTAAAAGGCTGCAGAGAGCAAACCACAGGACTGAGAAATAAATGCTGTTAGTTTTTCCTTTCAGCCTGATCCCTGTTGGTCAGAGATAAGTAATGCTCTGTAGGAGTAAAGATTACCTCAGTCTAAATGAAGTTGTGCCCAATCTCCATCCTGGGGCTGAAAGCAGACTTGGATTTGGCTGTGATGAAGCCATTTCCTGCACTTAACTGCTCTGTTACCTGCTCTAAACAATTACAAGTTATTTTGGCAAAGTGTATATACAAATGGAGTTAATAGAAGAGCAGCAGACTCTGGTGACACATATTAAGGGTAGCATTTTATGTTCCTCTGGAACAAGTGTGGGTGCACATTATGGATGCTGAGGAAAAAAACCCATCTTTATTATTGGGAGTAACTACTTCTTGAAATAGTTGCTCAACTGAAACTGAACTTCAGGTCAGACTCAGTTTGTCCTGGATCTGTTGTTGCATGGTGTTTAGCATATGAATGAGTTTGTTTGGTTTTATCTTGTTTTCTAATTCTAAATTTTTATTTGATTATTTCTTTTCTTAGGAATTTGAAGTCATTGCCCAAATTAAGCTCTTGCAATCTTCATGCAACAGCTACTGCTTGATACCAGACCAAAAATTCATCCAGTGGTTCCGGAGCCAGCGGCATTTAACCGAGGAGGAGAGGTGCATTCTCAGTCCAGCTGGCAGAGCAGATATTCGTACCCCACACAAACCTGCAGGCAGCTTATGGCAGCCTTCAGCTCTCCTCATACAGAACTCAACACACACTAATATTAGTTTTAAAAATACTATACAAAAGTGAAATATCCCCTTCGCCATAGAGCAGTTTTCCTCTTCGTGGGGCTGCAGTGTTCTGTGAAGGGCGAATAACAGGGTTTCTGAATTCCTTGACCATTGCTACATTGAGATGTATAACTCATAGTATTGTCTGTGAAAGTTAACATAGTGGCCTCTGTCCTGCAGTTACAAACTGTCACGGGAGGTTGAAGCAGCTGCTGATACTCATGTCCTATCTCCAAAATCCCAGAAAAGCATGGTAAAGAGAATCAGCACGTGAGTATGATGGGGCAGAGGGTATTTGGGGTGGGAATAAGGACCTTAATAACTCAAAACAAGTAGTGCTTATTTCATCAGCTGCAAAATCTGGCTGTGGATCTAGATGCCTGTGTTGCTTTAAGGAGAAATGCATTCCTGTGTCTAAATCAGATCCTTTCTGTTGTTGGAAGCAGTCATGAGGACTATTAATGATGAAAGAGATTAGAAACAAAGAACCCTTCCTAAGGTGTTGGAAAAAGGAACAGTTTTAGATACTGGATTAAATCCAGTATCTACTGTGTAGTAACTTCCGTGAATGCAGCAGCAAAACAGAGAAAATGAGGATAAAGTCTGGTCTGTTATTAGTGTAAAGTGCTATAGAATTGAAAAAAATCCTTGCAGGATTTTAATATGAAAATTCAGGTTAGCAAAAAGGCATTTGATAGTGGAAACAATCTGCCTTCATGTTGGAGAAGGCAAAAAATCATGGGGACATGGTCCAATTTGGTGGAGTACCACAAAGATTCAAACAATTAAAACAGGAAGTGGGTAGAGAACAGAGACATGCAGCTAGATGCAGGAAACAAGAGACTAGCAGGAATTCAGGGAAAGCTGCATGGCACAAAGCAGAGCTCAAAGGCTGAAGTAAAAATATCTGCACTCTGAATGTGTCTTGCAAATGAATACTGTAGGAGAGCAGTGAGTGACACCTCTCTGAACTGTATTAAATCATTAATTGCATCCTGACATGGTATCTAATGCATCCTGCTTCTACACTTTGGGTATTATAGCAGTTTGTTTCCTTTGACATTCCTTTCAACTCACTTGACCTGCATTTAGGAATGAATTTCAGAGAGGGGGAGAGCCTTTAATTTACCCTTTCTTGTGATCCCTCAGTGTGTACATCTCCAGCCTCTTGAGAGAAATTGGTATCGGTGGCACCTTGATTGAGGGCGGGAATTGGCAGCAGGGTGAATTTGCCCTTTAAAGCCTTTTTTCGAGCAAGTGAACCTGAAATTGTAACAGACGAAAGGGGAGGCTCATGGTAGTGGGGCATGAGCTCAGTTTTGGTGTTGCAGCTGGTGGACATGCTAGGTCAGGAAGGTATTGTGTTGGTGTGTTAACAAAGTTTCTGAACAAACTGTATAAACAACACGGAGGAAATGAAAACAATAGACCACTCCAGATAGCAAAACAAAACAACGTGTCAGAGTTCTGAACCAAGTCACAAGCTTTGCTCTGTTCTGCTCTCACTGGCTTTTATGCCTTTTTTTTCTATACCAGACTTTTTCTGGGCACTGATGTGATCACCCCACCCAAAGAGCAACCCCCAAAGGTCTCTCCCTTAGGAGGGAGCTCTGGGGAAAGCACCGATTCGGCCAGTGTTTCATCGTGTGAGTTTAATCACTCAGAAACTGAGGATGTCTGCATGACTCCCATCTCCAGCCCAGAGGACCCTCTGAAGAAGGTACAGCTGGGTCCTCGGTGCCACCATGAATAGCTGTGAGAGACTCTTGATGCTGCAGCACCTAGACCCTTGCACAAGGCTCTTGGTCTTGACCACGGCATTGCTTTCAGTGTGAATGAAGAGACTAGAGATAAATGAGTAAAAATTGAAGTGATCCAGTCAGGTTCTTGCACAATCCCTTCTATGTTGCCTGTTAGAGTGGTTTTGATCCTATCAGGAAGCTTTTGAGCAAGGCAAATGGAGAGAAAGGCAAACCCTGAGCAGCAGGGTAAGGAAGGGGGCAGTTTTAAGAAGAATGGCAGAGAGGAAGGTGTGTGTGTATTTCCACTCATGTGAAGGCTCTGATGTGGAGCAAGAGCAGGAATGCCCGTGACACCCTCTGCTCCTTCCCAGGCAGTCCCAGTTCCTGGCTGGTCACCCACAGTCTAGATGCTGTTCGTTGGATCTGCTGCCACCTTGTGGGCTGCTCTTACTGCAAGCCCAGAGCAGCACCCAGTGGGATGTAAATTGTCATTAAAATGGTGAAATCAATCAAGTTCAGCTTTTCTGGAGGCAAGGAATTCCACTGCCAGCCTGCTGGGCAGACTGTGTGACTGAGGTTTTGTCTGTGCCTTCTGCTTTCTCCTGTTCTTCCTGCAGAATGACACAGACAGCCATAAAAACCACACCATTTGTGACAGTGCTTTTCTTTGTTATGTAGATATCTGGATACCCCTTATCCTCCTGTTCTCCTGACTCTTCCATGAACACACCTTCCTCGGGAGTGTCACCTTTACCCTCCTTCCCTACTTTGCTGTCCCCCAGTGACGACAAGAGCTCTGCTGGCTCCGACAAGGGCTATGACTCTGACAAGGGCTCCACTGGCTCAGTCTTTGACAAGGGCTCAGGCTCTGACAAGTGTTCCATCTTAGACAAGGCTTCTGGCTGTGACAGTGGCTCTGTCTCTGAAAAGGTCTCCATCTCCGTGCCATGCATTTCTTCCAAAGTGCTCCCTGTTTACAACCGGCAGAGTGGTGGTGCCTGCATCATTCGGGTCAGCATGGATGGCATCAACGACAGTGTGTACAAGAGCATTCTGGTGAGTGGCACAGAGCTGTGGAGGTGATTTCATCTGGGGTGACTGAAACAGTGGGTGCAGTCATGAGGGTTATAATGGTAAAGAGATTGGAAACAAAGAACCCTTCCTAAGGTGTTGGAAAAAGGAACAGTTTTAGATACTGGATTAAATCCAGTATCTACTGTGTAGTAACTTCCGTGAATGCAGCAGCAAAACAGAGAAAATGAGGATAAAGTCTGGTCTGTTATTAGTGTAAAGTGCTATAGAATTGAAAAAAATCCTTGCAGGATTTTAATATGAAAATTCAGGTTAGCGAGAAGGCAAAAAATCATGGGGACATGGTCCAATTTGGTGGAGTACCACAAAGATTCAAACAATTAAAACAGGAAGTGGGTAGAGAACAGAGACATGCAGCTAGATGCAGGAAACGAGACTAGCAGGAATTCAGGGAAAGCTGCATGGAACAAAGCAAAGCTCAAAGGCTGAAGTAAAAATATCTGTGACAGTGGCTCTGTCTGTGTTTTGCACTCAATGTGTTTTGCAAATGAACACTGTAGAAAGCAGTGAGTGACACCTCTCTGAACTGTACTAAATCATTAACTGCCTGGTGATGTAGCATCTAATACACCCTGCTTTTGAGAACACCTCTTCCCTGAGCTGATTCATCAAACCTGGCTGGAAAAGGAAAATGACCAATATTACCATTCAGAGTATGTGAAGCATAGGAATGAGTTTTGAAAAAAAAACAGCTTTGGGGAAGTTCTGGTCTGGAAATCAAAGTTTGTGTTTTATCCAAAAGCATTGTGGCCACATGCAGGCTTTGCTGCTCCTGCCCTCCTGCTGCACCTGCTGCTTTTGCTCTAGCTCCGAACTGGTGTGCAGATTTTGATAGAAGGTGCCCCATGCCAAGTTTTACCTGGAGAAGTTTCCCCAAAGGGCTGGTTTCTGGAAACAGGGAGCTGTGGGGTTGGAAGCTGACAAGCCCTTTAATTCTGCATCTTCTCTGTGTGGTGGTGGTTGCCAGACCAGCAGCCCCAGCATTCATTTCCCTCTCTCCTGGTTCCATGGAAGGATACTGGCAGTTCCCAGCCAGTGCTGGGCTGTGGGCAATGCAGCTCCACTCAGCTGGACACCTTCAGGTGTGTAGTTCTTAGCACCTTTAGCTACCTTCTGATTTTAATGGTCCAAATGCTAACCTCCCCAAATGCTACAAGCTGATCCTTGTGGGCCCCACAAATTTGGCTAGTGACAAGAGTGCAAAAGGCTCTGGAGGGAGCCCTGTCTGCTTCAGATGCACAACACTCCCAAAGCAGACAGTAAACCCAGCTACGAGGCTAAAAATCTTTGCAGGATGTCCATGGAAGTATTTAGCACAGAAGTCTGCAAACAGCAGATGGGGCAGCTGTTTATGTGGGCTTTTGTGGCTTGTGAGAATAATGTCCCATCTCTCAAAGGCTTGCTCAGGAGGGCAGAAGCTGATTTACTGGTCTCATCTAGTACTGTACCTGTCATCTTGAAATAAAAAGCCACCACATTCCAGTGTCACAAATACCAAATCTTAGGATCTGTCAGCACCTACCGTTGACTGGTTGTGTTTTTTCAATTCTGTGGCATCTTTTTCAAAATGCAACAGGCTTATGTTAATTCCTAAATCCTGAGAATGAATAAGCAGAATCTCTCATTGCAACTCTTTTCAGATAACTAACCAAGACAGAATTCCTGATGTCACCCAGAGAGCCTTGCTGAAGCATAACTTGGAGCCTGATGCTGTTGAAGATTATGAGCTTGTGCAAGTCATCTCTGAGGACAAAGGTAGGGAAGCAGAACGCTGTTGCCTGAAACGTTCTGTTGGATCTTGAAGGAAAGAGTAAAATGTGAAACATTAGAAATGCCATGGACAGGTCGCTGCTGCCAGTGAGAACAAGCCCCTGGATGCTCGGGGATGATTTCTCATGGTCTGTCAGCACATCCCACTTCCCATGGGCAGAGCCAGCTCCTAGGTGGCCAGGCTGACCTTCCCATGGGTGCTGTGGCTGCAGGGTGAGCACAGGGTCCAGGTGGTAGGTTCTGCCTCCCTGGGACCAGAGCATTTCAATCCCATCCAGCACTGGCTTCCCACACAGCCTTCTCTGGGAGAGGATGCCAGGGCCTCCGCCAGGCTTGAAACAGTCTGGGCTTGGCTTCTATCTCCTGTCCTGCTCCTTCTTTCACATGGAGGAGCTGCTGTGGGCAGCTCTCATGCCACTCTGGCCAAACAGGTACAACAGAACAGGGAAAGGGTCCCCCACACTCTGTCATTCCCCAGGTCCCTGTCCTTCCTCAGCTTTCCTTCTGCTGGGTTCAGTCCTTCACACTAATGCTACTCTGGCCCTGTTTTGTAGAGCTGGTGTTCCCACGCGATGCCAATGTGTTCTATGGCATGAACAGCCACGTGAACTTCAATTTCATCCTGCGGAAAAAAGCAGAACTAGTTGGCTGAGACTTCAGCTTTGCTGCCATCCAGTGTTATGAGTGGATGTGTCAGTGTTACCTGTTGAAAATGTGCAATGTGAGGACTGGGCAGCCCCGCTGCAAGAGGCCACAACATTTGTCTTACAGACACCCCAAGAGCCAACTCTCGTTATGAGAAAACAGCCCCCTTCATGCCAGTATTACACAGATCATCTGAACTTATTTTTATACAACTGAATAAAGTTCTGAGTACACATCTGCCTGAACCAGGTGAAAACTTTTTGCACTTGTTCCATGCCAGAGAAGTACCTATTTTGGATATTGTTTCCAAAGAACTTTAAAATAAATTAACTGCACTTGCCTTTGGATGATTGTCGTGAATTGTTCATGAACAGGACAAACAAACACTACTTGTGTGGAATGAGGTCTTCATGCCATGACAGGGTGGTTTTTCTTGGACTTTGTTAACCCATGAAACAGAACTCGATGCCTCTTCCTCATGTGCAATTATTCTGCATGAACAGAACTTTTAACTTCTTTAAAAGCCATAAGTGAGATGTTGAATTTGAGATACATTAAATAGATTTTATTTACCTATTTACAGTATTTCTGTAGATAGTGTTGTGTAAATTTAGGAATTAATTGTTTTTCAAAGAGATAACCTAGGATTGTTAAGGATTATTAGTTAAACCATGATTTTATCCATGTCTAGGCCTTTCTACCTACAATTCTGTCTCACTAGTTTTCAAAACTGGGCTCAGGTTCTGTAAGTTTTACACTACGTTTGGATTTATCACTTCTGTTTACAAGTAGGTAAAACAGACCTATTGTAGGTCCAGCAGGCCTTTTGTACATCCAGGAGACCCACTGTGGGTCCTAATCTGAGCAGTTTCTGAGTTTCAGTTGTATATCTTGAGGGCAGTTGCGGGGGTTGTTACTGAGCCTTAACCTTTGCTCATAAGTTTTCTCTGCATTTTGGTTCAGTGTCTGGTACAGTGCAGTTCCTCATGTACATACAGCATAGTTCCTATTGTATATAGTACTGTTCACTCAGAAGTTGTATGTCTAAGCTGAAAGGTGAATGTTCTGGATTTTAAAATTACACTCTCCAACTGTTGATATGTAAGATGTTTTAAATTGTTTACCTATAATCTTTATATGATATATAAATTGTTTTTCATTATTTGCCTGGAGTCAGTTGATTTCCTTTTATTACTGCATGTCAATTGTGGGTTTTTTACACCTCACAGCACTTCCCTCAAACTCCTTCACTTTTAATATTTGAAATTCTCAACAGCAAAGCCAAAGCCACTGAGAGCACAACAGCACTCTTCCACCCTTAACCCAAAGCAAAGACTGAGCTATTGGGTTTCAAGCAGTCTTATTGCAATTAATCATTTTTAGGGCCTGTCACCACAACCTTTCTTGTGAAGAAGCTGCCAGAAGGCTGGTTCAAAGCTGGTGCTCCTTCTCAGCTTTGAAGCCCCTTAGATGAGTAAAAAAAAAGAACAGAGTAAGTACATGGAAAAGGAAACTTAGGAAACTGGAAAAATACCAGAAAAAATCCAGAAGTGTTTCAACTGGCTCCTACTTTTCCAAAACACAGTTCTGAGTAGGGCAAAACCTTGCCAGCACCTGCCAAGGAACTGAAAACACAGGGAACAGCACTTGTCACAGGGGTAAAACCATTGGCATCCCCCAGGTGTTGCATAGTCAATAAATAAAGAATTTTTGCATGTATAAACACACAAGGTAAAGGAATGATCAACAAGATCAAGGTGTTGTCTGCTCTGAAACAGACACAGTCATTTAATTCATATATTCATAATTTGTTCCCCTCCCTGAAAGCACCATCAAACCCCCTGAGCCACTCACTTCGAGTCAACTAAAAGAAAAAAACCAAAACCTATTTTTCATAAACTGCTACTGCTCTGCTTAAGGAAACCAGACCTTTTCTATCTTTTATTATTTGAATGAGGTTAAAACAAAAAGGGGGGGGGGGGGGCTGAAATTGCTTATATTTTTGTTAAATCCATGCTCTGTTTTCTAGTGGGGAGCATCTTGTGCTGACACCGGGAAATCCCATGGCTAGGGGGAAGGAAGGAGAGGCCACTCAAAGACACACACAGGTGGGTCTATCACAGAACAAAAAGCAGAGGAGGGCAGAAGAGACGTGGATCTCAGATCCACAGCGACACCTGCCAACATGCTAGATGCTCACCTGGTCACAGAAGTCCTGCTGCAGGCCACACTGAGCATCCTACCAGCACCTCTGGGATTTCCATTGTCCTTCAAACAGCCCAGACCTGAGCTTGTAAAGTGAGACCTGCAGAGGTAGTAAGAGGGATTTTGAGGAAGCAATGACCCAGGCTGTGAGCAGGGCCTGCAGTGCACCTCCATACTCACCAGTCATGTGGGCACTTGCTCCCATATGGACAGCAGAAGGAACACAGCTTCCAGGTGGGAGCTGCAGAACAGGCACACTTACACAGCCAGTGATTCCACGGGAGAGTGACACACCTCAGGATCCTTTCAGCTGGCCTTCCATTAACCGTAACATTTAATATTCAAGGCCAGGTCAAAGCTCTAAGCAACCTGGTCCAGTGGAAAGTGTCCCTGCCAGTGGCCTTTAAAGGTTCCTTCCAACCCAAACTATGCCATGATTCTCCCACCCCATGAAGAATACACACAGCTGCTCATCTTGCACTAGGTTCTATGTATTATCAGACCGGCTGACAGGTAATAACATGTCTTCTTTAGCAGAAAGCACAACACTGATCAGTAATTATTAAAAACAAACAAAAATTAAAACCCCAGCCACACACACGTAAAGCACAGATGTGCCAGCAGGTGAGTCCCTAGATAGCAATTCCAGGAGGGAGTCCTTCCACTGCCCAGCAGCTCGGAGTCTGTGCCAGCTGCCCTAAGCAGTGTAGTCCATGATCACCTGGCCTCTGAGAAAGGTTTTTTTTTAAAAAATAAACACCATACCCTGCTGGCATGTGAGCCAACAGCAAGTACATCAGAACTCATCCAAAAATCAGACAAGTTTGCTCCTCACATGAAAAAGTATCCAGGCAAGTCGCCTTTCTGTCTTGTAATACATAATTCCATTGGGCTGGTGGAGACAGTAACATTGCTGTAGGTTGTTTCAGTTTAATAAGGAGAGTTTGTAACCTACCTTTTAAGTTCCCAAAACTCTACTCGCTTTTATGGCCTAATTAAACAAGCTTACAAATAGGTTGTAGGGCTTTGTTTTCCTGAAGGAATAAATTGAGGCAGGAGGTGAAGCAGGACATGACAGCAACTAACTCCCACTGTGTTCCCTTCAGGGAGACAAATAAAACCAACCACCTTCACTTCCATGATGTTAGACATGCCAAGACATCCCTTCTGGATTGGGAGGCCTGTTTAGATGGCATGCTGCAACATTAGAAATGAGCTAGGGGAAGCCAGCACTGATTGTGAGGGGGAGGATGACAGCGGAGCACTGCTCCCCTGCACTGAACGTTTTTGGGAACACCTTGATTCTGACAGGGATGCCTTTGGAAAACAAACCAAAATGCCCCAAACACTCAGCAAAGAGGGTCGTAAAAGCCTACAGACCTACAAGGAGTAACAGTGAGGCCACAGCCCAGGGTACAGCCATCCCAAACGGCATTAACGCTTGTACACCTCTATATATTAATCTTTATAAATACAGTGTTCTACCCGAGGAACTGTAGAAGGATGTCATTTCAGACTGATCTTTTTTCTTTAACAAAAGCTTTCCAGGACTTTTGTCCAGCTCTCTGCCAGTCTGGAACACTTTTCTTTCTCCTTCTCCATCTCCCACCCTGTCCCCAGTGGCCTGGGCAGGCCTCCAGTCCAACCACTGCACTCAGCCATTGGAAGCAGTGGGAAGGAAACCACATGAAGAGCCACTCTACAACTTTCAAGGGTGAAAAGCTAAAGTGTGAGACAGGTTCAGCTGTCACAGCGCCCAGGGAAGCGGGCAGTCATAGCTCATCCCTGGATGATGGTGCATTGAGAGACGACTGGGAAGGCAAGGCATCCTTGTTCTGGGCGTCGCTGTGGATCTGGCCCTGCTGCCGGGATTTCCAGGAGTGCGTTCTGTCCCAGTCCGTTGACACAGTCTCATTGTCCCAGATGGTGGAGGTCTCTGTGTCACTGAGGTAGCCCGGCTGCCCTGTGTAGTGTGTGGGGTAAACCAGCAGGGGTTCTGCTGAAAAGGCTTTCAAGTCTCTGGGCTCATAGTATTCCATGTACTTGGTGCTGCAGAGGAGAAAAACACCATCAGAAACAGAATGAAACTTTACCAGCACTAGGCTTGGGAGGCAGGCCAGTTCACTGAGCAGGGAGGTCCCAGGGAGTGGGTGTAGGTGCTGGGGTACAGCCTGGCTCTCTACAGCCAGAACCATGTGCCTTACAGCCACACACACCTGTACAACTGAAGCCTGTTCCCAGAGACAGCCAAGCGCCTCAGAACCAGCCCACAACCCCTGCCCCAGGCAGACAACACCTTCTTTGATCTGTGTTGGGAAGCACAACCAACAAACACAAGGAGTCCTCACTAAGCAGGCCACCAACATGATCCAGCTTAAGATAAGTCAGCAAGACCCACCTCATGTCCCCCGAGCCATGGAGGTGTCCGACTTACACAGGGTGCTTGTTGTACATGACTGGCAGAAATTCATCCACGGGCAGCATCTTGCTGAAGGGCTCAGCTCCAATGAGTTTCTGAGCCCCGTGGAAAGAGATTGCATAGCCCAGGGTCCAGTACGAATAACCAGCTTCCACCAGGTTCCTGACATTGGGAACGGCTTTCTCAGGCTCCTGCACCTGCATCCTTTTCCGGCCAATGTAGCTTAAAGGGGGAAAAGATCAAGGAGATTGGAACCAAAGTGAATTCTGACTGTTTGTGTCAGCCAGGGCAGAGCAAACGGTCAATCCAAGAAGCAATCACTGACCCAGCTCACAGATTTCTGTCCTGCACCACTCCCAAACATCCAAGTCTTAACCCAGTGGGTGGTACAGCTGTGAAAGGCTCCATAAGGGAGCTAAGATGACACTGTCCAAGGCTCAGGACTGAGCTGTGCCAGTTCCTCTGTCACAGCACCATCTCCAATACTGCTGAGATCAGCCAAGGCTGACCAAAAAGAGCAGTGATGGTGCCCACGGGGAATCCCAGCACCAGCCTGCCCCAGAAGGCAGATCTGTCCTGACAGGAGAGTCACTGAAGTCTCTGCCACTGTCCCCTGTACTCCAGCATCAGCCTGCACCCCTCCTCTGTCATGACCGAGCAGTGCTGCTGACCTCCCCACATGCCTGGGAGCTCCCAGATGTCTGAGGACCAGTAACTCACATAAGCTCCCAGTCTAGCTGGGCTTGTTCAATGTCATCCATCAACTTCATGAGCTTCCTCCTAAACTGGTGTTCAAAGCGCACATCATCCTCAATGACCAGTGTCTTCTCCAGTTCTCTGTTCACCACCTAAAACGGGAGAGTTCATAAGTGAGCACAGTGGCCCATATGGGCAATCTGAAATCGATGGCGTCACCCTGACATGGACAGGGACACCTTCCACTAGCCCAAGTTGCTCCAAGCCCCATCCAACCTGGCCTTGGACACACCCAGGGATGGGGCAGCCACAGTTTCTCTGGGCAATCTGTGCCAGGGCCTCCCCACCTGACAGGCAAGGATTCCTTCCCAGTATCCCATTATCCCTGCCCTCTGGCAGTGGGAAGCCATTCCCTTCTTGTCCTGTCACTCCAGGCCCTTGTCCAAAGTCCCTCTCCAGCTCTCTTGGAGCCCCTCTAGGTAGCAGAAGGGGAAAGGGGTTGATGTGAAAGCTGAACACTGTGTTCAAGAAAACCCCAGTAACCCACAGAAAGCAGTTCCATCCTACACTTCCAGAAACCTGTACTGGAATTCATGCTCTGCCCAGGACTGGCTGTGCATTAGGACACAGCACCTTCCTGCAGGAATGCAAAGGCACCCAAACTCCATACCTCCTTCCAGATATAATAGTGGCTAAGGAAGCAGCCAATCTCTCCTCTGGTCAGTGGCCTGGAGGAATACGGGTCCCGGTATCCCGGGAGCATTTCAATGCTGAGAGCTTTGAGCTGACTTGTGTTCAGTGCTCTGGGAAAGAGAGAGCATTATCACCATTTCAAAGACACAAGTCAATTCAAGCCAGACAGAGGTGCAACACAGAGAATGCTGCTCATGTTCAGGGAAAAGCCACACCTCGAGAAACTCCTGCACTTGTTTTGCTCAAAAACATGGAGGAAAATACATTTCTAAATCAAGCTCATAAATCATATCCTTAACTCTGCCAAAGACTTCTTGTGAGACCATCAATTTTCCTTAACTCTGTCAAGTACTTCTTGTGGGACCATCAGCATGTCAGGTGCTTGGTTTCAGTTATTTTCATTCAATTATTTAGCCTAAGTTTATTTTCCTTAGCTAAGATTATTTTCCCATCCTTGATAGGATCCCAAGTCTCCAAGACCACTAGATGGCATGTGGGATCCTGTCTCTCCAAGGCCTTTTTGCAACTCACAAACACAAAATTTCTGCAGACCCTGATTTTTCATTATAAAATGATCTTAACATAGCTTAGAATCACAGAATCATTTAGGTTGGAAAAGATCATCAAGTCCACCCATTAACCCAGTACTGCCAAGCCCACTGTAAACCATGTCCCGAAGTGCCACATCTACACAATTTTTGAACACTTCCAGGGATGCTGACACCACCACTGCCCTAGGTAGCCTGTGCCAGGGCTTGATGACCTTTCTGGGAAGAAATTTTCCCCATATCCAACCTAAACCTCCCCTGCCACAGCCTGAGGCCATTCCTTCTCCTCCTGTCCCTGTTCCCTGGGAGCAGAGCCCGATGCCCCCCCCCAGCTTCACCCTCCTGTCAGGGAGTTGCAGAGCCAGAAGGTCCCCCTGAGCCTCCTTTTCTCCAGGCTGAGCCCCCCCAGCTGCTCCTGCTGCTCCTCATCAGAGTTGTGCTCCAAAACTTAGAGTAAGATTGGGAAGGGCTGGGTCAGGGTTAATGCTGTATCAAACAGCTCTGTAGCACTGGGATGGACAACCTTCCCAAGAGATAACTGTTCAGTTCACAGAAATAAGTATGATTTTAACCTGATTTTCACCTTAGTCTGAACCCCACTGCCCTGGTTTTCTCACAGAGACTGACTAATTGCAAAAGAAGAGAGAAACAGAGCAAAACTACTCCAAACAGACTGTCAGGTAGGTAAAAGTAGTGTTCACCTTCTGCCTCAACCCACCCTGCCCCACCAAAAGCAGGTCAGGGCATCCAAGGAGATGCTATGAAGCAGTCAAGCACATCGCACTCTTTGAAAACATCAACCCCAGCCAAAACTCACTTTCCATCCACAGCCTCCACTATCTTGACTGCAATCTCCTGCTCATAGAGAGTCCGCAGCATCCGATCCCGCCTGTCTTTTCGACGCTTCAGATTGATCATGAAAATCTGGGGAGAAAAGAAAGACACCAGATTCCTGGATGGGAAGTGAGGGAGAAGTGTTGATCCACTCTTCTCCAGCAGCCCCTCTGGAAAAGCAGGTCTTGTGAAAATACCAGGTGTTTTTTCATTCCAGGTTGTTATGAATTTATGAAAAAGAGTTGGTTTTGAGTTGAAAGCTTAGAGGCTTGTTCTCTTTCTAACAACTACTTTTGATGGATGTTCATGAGGGAAAGTTGCTCTTCGAGTACGAACAGAAGGGGACCAGTTACAGCCAGGTTTATAATTTCCAAAGATGCAGGATGTTTACGTTTATATTAAACACAGAGTAACACAGCCATCTGCAACCTCAGTCCTACAGGAACGCTGACCCACAATGCTGCCACTGCCTGCATTGAGGATTATCAGCAGGGCCATCATCCAGGTCCAAGGCCATGGTAAAGAGAGGACTTTTGTAATTACTTCAGGCACTGAGTAGCTGCTGAGAGCCAAGGCTGGGAACAGAGATGTCTGGGCAGGGCTCCATTCAAGCCTCAAGGAGTCTCTGGAGGGCTGAGGACTGAAGCCCTTGTTGCAGGTAAACCTCAGACACTCAGGGATATTTTTCAGTCCCAGAAAGACAAGTACAAGTGCAGCATTGTAGCCCATGGTGCAAAACCTCATCCCAGTAAGAAGCAAAACGAATTCCAGACAGGACAAATGCAAAAATAATAAATCGGATAAATAAAGTGCAGCCACAAAGAAAAACATGGAAAAAACCCAGACCGGTTGTGCCCTAAACACAGATGCTCAAACACACACAGCTGGATCGGGTTCAGCTTTACAAGACACACAAACAGATGGAGCAGAACACATCAAGAAGACAAAGGTTCTCTGATCCCCACACCTCCCTTGGTCACAGAGCCAGGGCCTCCCTGGCAGCTGCACATACAGGGGCTGCTGGCTCTGGGAATAACACAGACACCAGTAAATTAAAGCATGGCAGATTCCTCTCCACTCTTCTCCCCCTGCAAGGTTTGCACCTCTCCTGGGGGTACCTAGGCTGGGCCAGAACCCAGCTGTGAGCCTGGATTACCCAGATGCTCTGGGCCCTCCAGTGGCCCTCTGAGGTGAGAGAAATCCTTCCCTCCTGCCCCTGGAAAGCAGGAGGGCTTTCCCAAAAGACCAGTCTCTGTCACAGATGGAAGGACGGCCAAGCTGCTCTGTGGAGTCAGATGTAGAGGAAACAGCACAAGAACTGGGGAATTAAATGACGTGTTTTTCAGCCTCACTTCTGCCACCTCCTCCTGGCTGGATTAAAACACAGAATCACAGAATGGTTTGAGTTGGGAGGGACCTTAGTTTCCAACCCTCTGCCATGGCCAGGGACACCTTCCACTAGACCAGATTGTTCCACACCCCACATCCATACCATCAAGAGAGGAAGACCAAAGGTTCATTGAGCACTGTCCCTGGACCCAAATCTGTCCTTTCAAACAAGGGTCTTGCATCAGATACCAAGTGCCCACAGACCTGATTGGCCTCCTTTCTCCACAGCAAACCTGACTGTTCCCTGAGCCTCTTCCCTTCTTCTTCCCTGAGCTCAGTTCTAGCCACATAACGATGGCTATTTTCTCCTCGCATAAGGTTTCCATCCAAAAGATGAATAATCAGAAAGAGGTAACTAAGCCAAAAAATAATATACTCTAAGGGAAGTATAGGGCAGGCTCAGCTACAGGGAGAACTCAGATCCTCCAGTTGATGAATGGGAAGACAAGAAAATAAACAGCAAACAGGGTCCTTACTTCATCAAATCCCATCTTGTCAGGGTGCTTCGGAGGAACAGAGATGTACTGAGAAGGTTCAACAGGAGGACGATCAACTGAAAGAGAGTAGAGATCCCAAACATTACCTCCAGGTACATCCTGCATCAGTGTCACGTATCTGCATGTGTTTCCATCAGAGACCCCAGGGAGCTGGGATGAGGAGCCAGTGCAGGATGGGTGTAGCACGAAGCACCCACGTTGCAAAGCCAGAGCCAGCAGCCATGTGCCTGACAGGTATCAGGAAGAAAAGATGGTCCTGCAGCACCCTTTTCACATGAAAGATACATTTTTGCATTTGACATGGGAAAGTCAAGGAATTTTGTGAATGGGGTTGACATGACCATGAAGTAATGACATTCCTGGGTTGAAAAGTGGTGGAAAATGGAAAACTGTGTATCAAAACAGTATGAGAGCAGTCCAATCAGGATGCAGCTTCCCAAGGGAATTAGAGCTGGGTCACTGGCAGGAGAGCTCTGAAAACGTGGGGGGATCCATCACGGCAAGGGCACAGCAACTTACTCATGGCCTCGATCAGCGTATGCACAAAGTTCTCAGCTTCTTCTTGCAGCAACTGGTGTGGTTTCAGAGGCATGGGAAGGAATCCATAGTGTTCACGGTTGCAGATGAACATCTGTATTCCTGGGGATCACAGAAAAGGAGCAACTGGAATCAAGTCTGTTACTGGCAGATTTCATTGCTCTGTGGCTACATAGCCACAACCAAACTTGTGCCAGGACCTCAGTCCTCAAAAGTTCTGCTTCCTAAGCGAACAATTCAAAACCATGCCCAGTGCCATTTACTGTTTAGCCTCCTTGCTCCCTAACTAACCCTTCAAGGATATGAACTGACAGGACAAGAGGGAATGCCTTCAAACAGATAGAGAGCAGGGTTAGATTAGGGATTAGGAGGAAACTTCCTTCTCAGGGTGGGCAGGCCCTGGCACAGGGTGCCCAGAGAAGCTGTGGCTACCCCTGGGTCCCTGGAAGTGTCCAAGGCCAGGTTGGACGGGGCTTGGAGCAACTTGGGCTAGTGGAAGGTGTCCCTGCCCATAGCAGGGGGTGGCACTGGATGGGTTTTAAGATCCCTTCCAACCCACACCGTTCTGTTCTTTATCACTGTTATCTTTTGCTTTGGCTAGAAAATAAGGGCAACACATTTCGACCTGTGCTGACAAAGGACTTTGAGGAACATGTATGACAACCATCTCAGGAGTGCCAAGTCTACCACCAAACATGGTCCTTTCCTCTCCAAGATTAGTTTTCATTATGCCCTGAAGATTAGAGGAAAATCCTAGAGTGAGACTTCAGGGAGGAGAACAGATGCTTTGAAACAGAGGTGATAACATAACATCCTTCTACTCAAAAGCTTTTGCAACTGCTTTTTGGAGGTGAGAAACAAAGAGAAGGTGCAAAGGCTCTCCTTAAAGCAGATTCCTTTGCAGGGAAGAGACCCACTTGTTCACTTGGAGCATCCCAGCATCAGCAAAAGGCTGTTCCCTCTGGGATGACAAGGATTTGCTCACCACTGGCTATACTGTGGGCTTGATGTCACATCAGGCAACAAACTCAAAAGCCACACAGAGAGAAGCCAAGGAAAGTATTTCTGTTGTTTTCCATTGAGTCCTTTATTTCCTAACCCAAATCCAAGCTGCTAGAACCCACACAACTGGCAAAAAAAATTCCATTCTTTTTCATTAGTTTTTAATGGATCAAGGACAACCAGCCCCCTCCCTCTAGGAAATAAATGAAAAGCAGACACTACCTGGTGCGCTGATGCTTTCATCTGTTAGTTTCCCTAATCCCTGGTATTTTTAGTAGAGTGGAATTGTCGGCACTAATGACCTCAGTGTTTCTCTCATTTTAAGTTCTGCAAGTAAATTGCTGCTTATGCTATTTGCCAAAACACATTTGGCTGTCAGCTGCAATTTAGGTAAAAGGCAGAATAAAAAAATCCTACCTAATGACATTAATGGATTTGGCACTGATCTAATTAACTAATCTTATCTGGCTCACTGATCTCTGCTCTTATTTTCCACTGGCTTAAACACACTTAATCTGCACAGATTCACGCCAGTATTCCTGTTCTTTCTGGGATGTTACTTTAGAATGGTAAAGCTCCCATAAAGCGGGGAGGGGGACTCTCTCTGCAGGTCTGTTTTGATAATAAAATTGAATTATTGCTACAGGGACAGAAAAACTACAGATATTTGCAGCAATATTATTATTATTATTATTATTAGGTTTTATAGCCAGTGCCCAGGATTCACAGACATTCTCTAAACACACAGCCATAATTAAGCAACCCTAAATTTCCTCCAAATCCATAACCATACCTTCCTGCTGGTTGGCTCAAGAGCTTCAAAGCCTCAGGCTGAAACGCAGCTCAGGAGATCAGAGTGGTTTGGGTTGGAAGGGACCTTAAAGCTCATCCAGTGCCACCCCCTGCCATGGGCAGGGACACCTTCCACCAGCCCAGGTTCCTCCAAGCCCCATCCAACCTGGCCTTGGACACTTCCAGGGATCCAGGGGCAGCCACAGCTTCTCTGGGCAATCTGTGCCAGGGCCTCCCCACCTGACAGGCAAGGATTCCTTCCCAATATCCCATCTATCCCTGCCCTCTGGCAGTGGGAAGCCATTCCCTTCTTGTCCTGTCACTCCAGGCCCTTGTCCAAAATCCCTCTCCAGCTCTCTTTGAGCCCCTTTAGGCACTGGAAGGCTGATCAGGCTGACTAAATGCTCTCCTGTAGGTGCAAGGGGCTCTAGAGTCCAGTGCTGGCAATAACACACCCACACCGAGTTTTATTCAGCGTAGGACTTGCACCACTGGCCACATCATCTCAGCAGAAGTGGGACCATCTCTGAAGCAGCACAAAACAGCTGCTTCCCGAAGTCAATTCCCTGTTGGAAATCAATGGCTTGATCTGAGGCATTAAGCACAGCACTTATCCTCGACAGAAGCCAAAATCATTTATGACTTCAGGAAACTGAAATTACTCCAAAGAGAACTTTACCTCAAAACCTACACGTTTTTGATATTTCTGAACTTCGATGTCATCCTTTTATCCTCAGTGACAAAACTCAGTCCAGGACACAAGCCAACAATCTGAGCAGATCAACTGCCAGACAGCTGAAGCAAAGCCTTTCATGTCATGGGTCAGTCCTGGAAAAAGCTAAAGTGGCTCTAGGATGGAAGGAAAAAATGATGGGTTTGAACACCTGAAATATTTCTGAAGCAGCTGGAGCTAATGCCCTGTACTTACCACACTGGTTGGATGCTGCATTCCTGGGGGAGCTGTCAGAGGGAAGAAGGAGGTGGGCACATTTGAAGCAGCCTGCTTTGCTATCCAGACTTAAACTCGATTCTCGTCTGGAGACAAGACATGGCACTTGAAGATGTAGCTTAGTGGTGGACTTGGCAGTGCTGTAGGAATGGTTGGACTCAGTGATCTTGGAGGTCTTCATTCTGTAATTCTATACCAATGTCCTGACTCTGAAAGTCAGGACCATAAAGTTGCTCTGCAAGTTCACATCTCACCTCTGCCTCCCAAGGGCTCCAATTTCAGCTCTTGCTGCCTCTCCTCCATAATTTGCCTTATTTGACGCTCCTTATCCTCTCAAAGGTGATTTTAAAAATGCCCTGCTCAGTCTGCTAAGAAAACATCATCTTTTTTGGTGCTGTCAAGACCTTCCAATCAGAAACACCACTAAAAGGGAAGGTACAGACAGCTGGTGGCTCCTGTGCTGGTCTGGTGCTGTGCAGTCTCAGCCTGCCTCCTCTGCAGAACAACTGCCAAACAACACCAATTCTTCTTCCCTTGGCTTTCTCTCTGTCTGTCCATCCCCCACGGGCAGCCCTTCCTGCTCACCTTAATGTCTCTTCTTTTACAGAAGACAGGTAGCATGAACTGCACGTCACTCAAAGGACCCATAAACAACTTTTCCCTGCTGATTCACCTCAGCAAGTCAGCAACCTAGTCATGATCTGTGAACAAAAGGCATTCACAGGTGTTGTTGAGGTTTCACCAGTCTCTTTTTCCTTATAATGGCCCAAACCCCTCCCTCTTCAACACAGCAGGCAAAGAACACCATTGCCATTACATTACTGTCCTTCCTGGGAGTTCTTTTCAGCTCCAACACTGCTACACACAGGCCTGCCAGCCTGGACTTTGCTGGAGACAGAATATTCACAAGATCCACTCTTCAAAAATAAATGGAACTAAGCATCCTTACTGCAAGTACAGCAGCAGCATCAGGCAGTTAAGAGAGACACCTGGAGCTCTCTGCAAACTCTAACAGCCATTCCAGGCAAAGGAAGAGGACATGGAGGTTGTGACCTGGCTGAAAGGACCTCTGTATTTCAGGGCTAACTGAATGAAACCCTCCCACTGTCCAGTACAAACTGACCCCAGTTTTGGCCAGTGATGTCTTTGCTATGCCCCAGGAACCTCAATGCTCAGTGTTCTCCCAAAGTACCCTTGACACAACATGAAATACACAGAGATTTTACTGCTCACATACCAGCTCTAACTGGCTCTTGCCTGCAAAAGATTTCTTCTCCCTGAAAGTGTTTCAAGGCAGATTGGACAGGGCTTAGAGCAACCTGGTCTAGTGGAAGGTGTCCCTGCCCATGGCAGGAGGATGGAACAAGATGAGCTTTAAGGTCCCTTGCAACCCAAACCATTCTGTGATTCTGAGATTTGAGTCTCTTGCCCTCACCTCTTTCCTCATGGATCTTACGGAAGCAGTGACTTCAGATACCTTGTCTACAGACTTTACAACACCTTCCACTCTCACCTGTGTTTCCTTGCTGTGACAGAAACCAAGGGTGGAAGCCATACATTTTGTCCCTGAAATATTGCCCCCATGCCAAGAACATCCTTTGAAGCTAGCTGCAATCCAAAACTGCCTTTCCAGTCACTTGCTGCTGGTTATCCCTGACCAGATCCCTAAGAGGAAAGGGTACAGTGTCTGAACTCCCCACTGAAGTCAACACAGGACTTTTGGCCTGTGAACTCACAGTAGAGATCTGCATGTCTCTACCAGTGAATCCTTCCCAGGAAAAACTCCAGACATACCTGCTTGGCGACTGGAGAAGGCAAAGACCATGATATCATCAAAACTCCATGTGTAATCCTGGTGGGGGGGATAGAACATCAGCTTAGTGGAGGCCTCTTTCCTCAGGTCAATGAGGAACGTAGAATGAATCATGGGGACAGCAAAGCAGCCCATCCTCTTCCATTCCCGAATCAGGGGATATTCCAGGGTCCTTTTGTAATAGCCCTGAAATCACAAAAAGGGAGCTGCTTGTTACGAGAGATTCCTGTTTCAGAGATGCTCCTTAGCAAAAGTTCTCACCCTGAGCTCTTCCCAGCAGAGGTTGATCAGGGCTCAGCTCTAAGCTTTTTCAGTTTCTCCCATTTCGAAAAGGCTCAGTCAAGTATTTAGAAAGAGTCTCCATCACAAAAGTAAGAGACTGACCATCTCTCTCATTTTTAGCAGTTCTAGGAGACCCAAGACTCTCCACTTGCAAATTTCCCCTAAAATGGAGCTTCAAACCTCAGACTATTTTCTCCTGGCTCTTCAAAAAATTTCTTTTTTGCACATAGACTTTCCATCCTGATCCTGGAATCTGCTGAGCCTGAGCATCCCTGACATTCTCCACATTTATTAGGCACAAAGGCCATCCAGTGTCTCACAGAACAGGATCTACAAATTAATTCTGACTGTGACTTTAAAAAAAAAGTTGTTTGTGTCACTGCAGTAAAGGTAACATCTCAGTTTCCATCAGCTGTGTAAGAATCCCTGCTTCCTCCATCCCAGGGCAAGTAGGTTTAATACTCACTCCTAAGCCTGTCTGGGGGAGGCACTTCAGCCAGGCCATGGGAAATTCCCTGTATTCAGGAGCTTTGCCAGCCTTCCAGCACTGTGGGTGCAGCACAGTGTGCAGCTCATAGCTCATATGGCTAAAGCCAGATTTGGAAATAAATACACTGAATTTCTCCAGAAAGAAAATCCTAAAACACCATTTTGACATCTGGGTGGTTGAATCCAGAGCAGATTCTGGGCTTTAGAGAAATGATAAGTCACTAAAAGAAGTTAAAGCTCCATTTACGTTATATTTCTCATGAGCATCCAGGCAGTGACTGAGCAAATAATGGCAGAACCACTCTACCCTGGGCTGTGCAGAAGCATGGGGTGGTGCACTTGCCTGTTTATGTATGTCACCCTTCCCTCTGCCCTTCAGACACCTTCTGACCATATCGTGAAGACTAGATATCCCCAAACACAGCCATCCTGACTGTCATGGAAAAGAGGGTGTGGGTAGAGACCTGACTAGCCAAAGGAAGGGTTAACACATCCAACCTTTAACAGACATCCAAGAACAACCACAGGTGAAAGATTATGGAAAGTAATCTTTTCTCCTCCAGTCACTTGCTCTGGAGGTTGGGGCTGTTCACTGCTCATAAATCATGTGTAGTCAAGAAAGAATCACAGAATCAGCTAGGCTGGAAAAGACCTCTGAGAGCATCAAGTCCAACCTTTAACTGACAACACCACCTTGTCAACTAGACCATGGCACTGAGTGTCACATCCAGTCTCTTCTTAAACACCTCCAGGGACGGTGACTCCACCACCTCCCTGGGCAGCCCATTTCAGTGTCTGATCACTCTGTAAAGAAATTCTTCCTGATGCCCAGCCTAAATCTCCTGTGGCACAGCTTAAGACTGTGCCCTCTTGTCCTATTGCTGGTTGCCTGGGACCAGAGACTGACCCCCATCTAGCTACAACCTCCTTTCAGGTAGTTGTAGAAAGTCAGAAGGTCCCCCCCAGGAGGGATCCCCTCTGGTCCCATAGCCTTGTGAGCATCCAAGTAGCTCAGCAGGTCACTCACTGCTTCCCCCTGGATTACAGGGGGGCTATTCAGCTCCCCATCCCTGTCTACCAGCTCAGGAGACCAGCTGTCCTGAGGATTGCCTACCTTATTGCTGAAAACTGAGGCAAAGAAGGTGGTAAATACCTCAGCTTTTCCTTGTCTTTGTTAACTATGTTCCCCCCCAACTCCCCGTGTCAAAGAATGGAGATTTTCCTTGCCCCTCCTTTTGCTATCTATGTATTTATAAAATCATTTTTTGTTATCCTTAACAGAAGTAGTCACATAAAGTTCAAACTGTACTTCTGCCTCTCTAATTTTATTTCTACATGACCTAATTACATCCTTAAACACTTCCTGAGTTGCCTACCCCTTTTCCAAAGGTGATACACCCTCTTTTTTTCCCTGAGTTGCTGTAAAAACTCCCTGCCCAGCTAGGCCAGTTCTCTTCCCCGCTGGCTCAGCTTTCAGTACACAGGGACAGGCTGCTCCTGCGCCTTCAAGATCTCTTCCTTGAAGTCTTGTCCATCCTTCCTGGAGCCCTTTAAGGGCTATTGCCCTTAAAAACCCAAGCCTTTTGAATAGGCCCAAGTCTGCCCTGCAGAACTCCAGGGTAGAAGTTTTGTTGATGCCCTTCCTCATGTCACTGAGTATTGAAAACTCCATCATTTCATGGTCACTGTGCCCCAGTGGCCTCCAACCACCACACCTCCCCCTAGCCATTCTCGGTAAACAGCAGGTCCAGCAGGGCCCTGGCAGGTTCATTTATCAGCTGCAACAGGAAGTTATCCTCCATACACTCCAGCAACCTCCCAGACTGCCTTTTCTCTGCTGGGTCGAGTTCCCAGCAGACATCTGGCAGGTTGACGTCTCCCACAAGAACAAGGGCTGGCGATTTTGAAACATACACCAGCAGCTTGTAGAAGAATTCAGCTACCTCTTCACCCTGGTTGGGTGGTCTGGAACAGACTCCCACCAGAATGTTGGCCTTGTTGGCCTCCCCCTGATTGTCACTCATGGGCACTCAACATTGTTGTCACTGACCTCAAGTTCTACAGAGCCAAGAGACTCCCCAATGTGCAGAGCCACTTCTGCACCTCTTCTGTCCCTTCTGAAGAGCCTATAGTCATCCATGGCAGTGTTCCAGTCATGCCAGCCATCCCACCACATTCCCATGATGACGACTCCATCAGAGCTTTCCTGCTGCACGATGGCTTCCAGCTCCTCTTGTTTGTTACCGATACTGCCTGCATTGGTGTACATGCACTTCAGCTGGGCTGCTGATTTCACCCCTAACTCTGGCTTACCACCTTTAGACTCATTTTTGGAGAGCCTGGTTTCATCCCCTTCCCCCTTCAAACCTACTTTAAAGCCCTCTTGATCAGCTCTGCCAACTTATAGGCAAGAGTTCTTTTGCCCTTGCCAGGCAGATGAAACCCATCTGACTCTAGCAAGCCTGGTACCGTAAGAGTTGACCCATGATCAAAAAAACCAAAATTCCACTGGTGGCACCAATCCTTTTAAGCCACGTATTGATAAAATAGGTTTTCCGGCTCCTTCCCTCATTCATCCCTGCTACTGCAGGAACTGACAGAACACCATTTGCTCTCCTGTCCCATCAACCAACTGACCCAGAGCCTCAAAGTCCTTTTTAATTACCCTGGTACCCCTCTCATCATCCTCGTCACTGCCAGCCTGGACAACCAGCAGTGGGTAATAATCACAGGGCTGAATTAGCTCAGGAAGTCTCCTGGCAATATCCCCTTCACCCTGGCCCCAGGAAGCCAGCAGACTTCTCTGTGGATGATTCAGGTCGGCACACAGAGCCCTCAGTTTCCCTCAGAAGGGACTCACCTACCACAACTACCCTTCTTTTTTTCTTTACACCTGACATTGTGATCCATCCCACAGATGGAGTGAAACTGGGAGACTCTGCAGACAATTTTCTTCTCAAGTGTCATCTGCCTGACCCTCTCAATCCAGGGCCTCATACCTGTTTGTTGTGAAAAGGAGGGTCAGGGCCCCTGGCGAGCGATGGGGGTCAGGAGAGGATTCTTTTATCTCCCCAAGCAGGGACCCCTTTCCATTCTGCCCCATCTACTTGGTCTCTCCTTCTGCCTGATGACAAGAGATTCAGGGCTTCTCTGACTTCTAGTGAGCTTCTCTCAGGGTTGGGAGGGTGTGACTCCACTAGTCGGTTTCCCTTTTTCTCTCCTTACTACTCCTTGGCCTTTCCACACCTCTTCCTCAAGCTCTGCCCCCAGACAGAGCAGCTCATTCTCCTGTTCACACACAGGTGTCTTTTGCACTGTCCCCCGGTACCAAGGCCAGGCTCAGACACTCCTGCAGCCAGCGCCTGGGACAGTTGCATCCTTCGGGGGAGCTGTCTGGGGGGCACACTCCTGCTGGCAGCAGCACCAGCAGCTTTACATCGTTTGGAAACCATTGTGGATGTAGTTGAGTTGAGGGGGGAAAGACCAAAAATAACCAACCAGACACACCTATCACACAGCCCAGCCACAGGAGCCAGGAGAGTGGCCGTGCCCTTCCTGCTTGCCCTGCCTGCGTCAATTGCCATACCGTGCATGTCTGCCTGCTCCTGGCTCCTGGCCCGTGCTCCAGGTTCCCACATTCCTAGTCCATGCTCGGGGTTCCCATACTCCCAGTCCATGCTCCGGGTTCCCACATTCCCAGTCCATGCTCCAGGGTTCCTACATTCCCGGTCCATGATCCGGGTCCCCACATTCCCGGTCCATGCTCCGGGTTCCCACATTCCAGGTCCCCACACTCCCTGGAGCTGTTTAAATGACCTGTAAAGGCATCTGGCAACACCCCTGGTCACTTGATTGTCTCCCATAAGACTCCAATTCATCCACGCTGCTGCTGTGCTCTTTCCTAAGGTTTGCTCTATGACAGCTGAATGTCAGGCTGCCTGGAGCTGGGTTTGGCTTGCCATGGCTCAGTGCCAGAGGGAGGCCCTGTTTCAGGGCATGCTCCAGCTGTTATTCCCTCTCCAAGTCCCCTGAGAGAGCAAGGCTGGGCACGTGAAGCCCTGGGAGTGCACAGAAACAAGAGGCAGCAACTAAGAGAAAAGGAAAAAAAGAGGAACTTTGCTGTTCACTTGAGCAGCTTTTTCACCAAATGCATCCCAAGATGCATCTGCTGCAAGGTTTTTCCCTCTCCTTTTATCAGCTAATGCTGGTAATGATGGGAACTTCCTACTGGGTGCACACGGGCAGAGATCCACTTCAGCCTCTGGAGCAGTGCTGATTTACATCAGTGGATAACCTGACTTACTCAGGACTTAGCCTTAAAGGACACTCTATACCTTCACTAGGAAATTTATATCTCCATGTCAAACCCAAAACTGAAACAAGGAAACACACCTCCCTGCACACATTTTCTTTATCGCCATATTTACCTCCCAAGAATTTGGAAAGTTCAGGACATTTTTCTGCTATTTTTAGTCAATTACTTATCCTGAACTGTGGAACTCCTTGTCATAAGATGGTGCAGGTGCCAAAAAATAGATTCAGACAGTGATTTCTGAAGAAGAAAAAAAATCCCTGAGATACTTAGACAAGTATATTCCTCAAAAAAACAGAATGAGATTGACAGAGGACAGAGAAGTAATTTGGGGAAGTATCACACCCTTTTTTTTCCATGTTCTTATACTATTCCCTAGGCATCTGCTGGGAACTGTCACTATCAGATGGACCTTTCCGCTGACCCAGTACAGTTACTATGTTTTCATCTGGCTTCTGATCCCTGCTGGTGTCCCTGGTAACACTGGGAAGTAATAATGATGTTTTGTGCCAGATAAATAGAATAAATGGGAAAATGGAGTTTGCTCTTTATTTCACTCCAGCAATAAGAACGATTAATATCAGATTAGGTCTCTGGAATAAAGCAAAGGGATACAGCAGGGCAGGAATGTGGAGCTCGCCCCAGGGAAGCTCAGGGATGCATATGCAGCTCAGGATTAAACACATTTATCTAGGCAGTAGCTTTACAAATAAACAAACAAGACTCAGGAATAGGAATTAAGAAGGAAATCCTTAAGCTTTCCAGGACAAACAGGGAAATTTTTCAAAGGAATACACATACTCTTGCTATTCCAGAAGACACACATCTTAGGATTCTGACAAAACGCAGGCCAGCAGCAGACTGGAGAACAGGTCAAAAAGCATTATTAAGGCTTACCTGGGAGAAAAGGCATTAACTACAGTCCCCATTTCAGCCTGAATGTCTTGAAAAGCCCATCCAGAGATTTACCAAGAACATTTCAAAGGAAAAAAAGGCAAAGGGGCACTATGACCATAGATCTGCCTTCTATACATTTGATTGTCATAGCAAAACTCTTTTATGGACAAGGTGACTGTACTGGGTCTGGTAGTGTGCAGTTGATTTTCTTTGAAGCAGCCTGGACAGTGATGCTTTTGTATCATTTGTTTGGGGTTGTTTTCCTCCTAACTTTTTAAATTATCTCTAGTCATGAGGGTGGCTTTTGGATTCATTTGGGGTTTTTTCCTGCTTTTGCCCTTCCAATTTGCTCCCTCATCCTACTGGGCAGGAACCTGCAAGTGACTAGGTGGGACTTAAATACCAGCCACACACCACCCTGGTGTAGGTCAGCTTGTAACGTGACAGCTCAACCTCATTCTGGCTCTAAAAATAATGCTGTTTTCTACCATGTTTTTGTGTCTTATACTTTCTGTGGTTTGAAAAGATAACATGAAACTCTGATTTTTAGGCTCAGCACCAGTACCAATTATACACACACCTCAGCACACACACTCCCTACAAGGTAAAGGGTGCTGCCCACTATATATGTGTGAAAAATAACTTCTACACAAAGAGCTGTGGAAAGAAAAGCAAATTCCTCTCGGATTAGCATTACTATCCAGGAAAACTAGCCTAAAATTATGCACCAAGAGTTTTAAGGCCATTACAGAAACAACATGGAACCACCTTAAAAAAAATTCTGGTCTGCATATCAGTATTTTTTTGTAAAGTTAGTGGGATTGCATCACACGTTAACACCACCCCTGCACACCTCAGAGCTACAGCAGCTTCTGTTCAGAAGGAGAACACTACAGAAGCAGATGGGAAAGCCCACAAAATAGAAGAAAATGCTCACTGGTCCACAGATGCAAGGGTAGGAAGCCTTTGAGAACACAGCTCACACAATCACCTAACACCCTTCACGAGGTCACTTGCCTGGGGGGTGATGCCACACCAGAAGTTGGAGTAGAGGGAGCGAGATTCGAGCATCGGTGCCACCAGTGTCTTGTTTTCTGCTATCAACAGGTTCAGGGTTTCTGGGTTGGTCAGTAAATTATCTGCATCAATAAACTAGAGAAGGAAGAGAAAAAGACATTTGTTCACAGATGCAATTATGTGCTTCCCCTGACACTTTCTTGGGAACAAAGCAGCCAGAGGCACATGATCAGCAATAGTGTGGTCCAGGGCAGTGACTCTCCCCCTGTAGTGGGTACTGGTGAGGCACCTCAGATCCCAGGGTCAGTTTTGGGCCTCTCATGACGAGAAAGACATCGAGGGGCTAGAGCATGTCCAGAGAAGGTAATAGAGCTGGGCAAGGGTCTGAAGCAGCAGGAGTGACAGAGAGCTGGGGGGCTCAGCCTGGAGAAAAGGAGGCTCAGAGGGGACCTTCTGGCTCTGCAACTGCCTCACAGGAGAGGGGAGCTGGGGGGGGGTCAGGGTCTGCTCCCAGGGAACAGGGACAGGAGGAGAGGGAACAGCCTCAAGTTGTGCCAGGGAGGTTTAGGTTGGATACTGGGGAAAATTTCTTCACTGTCCACCATTAGAACAGGCTTTCCAGGGCAGTGGTGGAGTCTCCATCCCTGGAGGGATTTAAAAGCCATGTTGATGTGGCCTTGGCTTAATCATTGGATTCAATTACCTTAGAGGTCTTTTCCAACCTAAACAATTCTGTGAGTCAATGGCTGCCAAAGAAAACCCCAGAAACAGTGAGCTGGCGGCTTCGTAGGGCATACTGTTGTTACCAGCAAGAGCAGGGGCAGCTGCTCCTAGGACACAGCAATGGGATGGGCAAAGATGTGGAGCTTCCCTGACTCCAGACAACATTACACCAGCACAGAGATAAGGGAGCTGTGAGGGAAAACAACATTGCTGAAAATTCAGGACAAGTTCGTTCTGTGAAAAGATCAAGAACAACTCAAACTGGCCTTGCACCCTCACCTTGCTCAGGGGCTGTGGGAACAGCCTCATTAACTGCTACTGCAGTGACCAAGGGCAGCGTCTTCCCACATCTGCAAAACTATTCCCTTCCATTTCATCTGGTGGGTTTCAATCTGGGGGACCCTTGCAGGTACCTCCCACCACCAGGACTATGTTCAATCCTGATGCGTGTGGAGAAAGCCCTGAGCTTACCCCAGGACTCACCTCCCTGGCTGCAAAGTCCCTGGCTCACCAGAGCAAAAATGACCCACAACATCTCAATTTGTCTTTAGATTGAGAGAAAACTTTTTGACAGCCCCCAGTATCCAAGTGACCACCTGAAAATCTTTTCCCTGAGGGCAGTTAAGAAATCAAACAGTATATTTACCAGGATGTAGTCTGACCACTTCTCTCGTGCAGCACGCAGGGCAGCCTGCCGCAGCTTCATCACGTGAGTGAATCGGGAGCTTGGCCAATGTTTTGGACCAATTTCTTCTGGGTAAGACCTAGAAAAAGAAAAAATCAACAGCAAAGCATATCTGGGCCTTATTACACAAGGCAGAAAAAAAAAAAAAGAGAGAGAGTTCCCTTGTTGCCTTCATTCTGAAAGAAAACCAGCATTAAGTGTCATCTCAGCAACCCAGGAAAGGTTTCAAGGGAGAATGATTCTAAGTTCTGTGCTGACATAAGCACAGAGTGCACCAGGGAACAAGCAGTGCCACAGTATTTCCTGACAATCCAGCAGTGCAGCAGCACCCAAGTCAGGAACTCCTTTGGTGGAGGGTACCCCCAAAACGAACTGCAACTGATTTATCCTGTCTGACCCTCTGGTACAAACTCATCTGCCCTCTGCTAGGCTGTAAATCCAGCTCCCTTCAACCCAGCAGAATCAACAAAGCTGGGATGTGAAGATGAAGGCAATCCAGATTCCGTCGGAGTCTGGGAATTATTAGGAACTGTTAACACATCCAGGAACAGCTCTCAAATCTCCAAACACCCAACACCTGACTCCACAAGCCCCATCACATCACTAAAGTTACTGTTTTCAGGATCAGGTCCAAAAGCAAAGGCTTTGTAGCAAAGATATAAGGAAACTTAGGGATAGATCCCTTTGTGGAATAAAAATCCAGGATTTTGAAGCAGTGTCTGCATAAGCCAGAGAAGAAGCTACAAATTTCAAAAGCTTTTTGCAGAAGTTAAAAAAGTTTAAAGAAAAATTAAGTTAAAAAGTTTGACAGGATGAAGAAAACTCAATTGCAATGAAAGGATTAAAAATGTCAATAAAACCAGCATTCCCTGTGGATTTGTACCACAAATACCCAACCACTGCACTGAGGACCTTGAAAAAAACAGCAAGCCTAAAGGAAGGGAAAACTGATATAATTTTCCTTGATGGAAGAAACAGAAAACAGAACAAAACCAGGAACAACTGATCTTAAAAAGAAATAAAAATTAAAGCAATAAAACCCCGATACATCGTATTTCAAAGCTATGGTCCTGCAAGTCATGCAAAGGCATAATACCCTGAATTGAATCTAGTTCTCAGAGCTTTCATAGATGTTATGGGAATGGCCTACAATTTCTCTGCTTCCTTGTAAATAAAGCATGATAGTTTTAATTCCCTGTAACTCTTGATGTGGTTTGTTTACCATGCAGACACTAAATAACTGAATGAAAAATGCTTTCTTCGAAGATCTGCATGAGTTGCTTTACTGAAGTCAAAGACCTCCTCACGGAGACCTTACCTTACCTTTTTCCATAAGAACACAATTTTAATGGCACAGACCCCGCAAAATAAATAATCCACATTTTAATGCCTGGACATTTAGTAGAACTCCTGGTTTGGATACAGAAAACCAGGTCAGCCCCTTGCTGTGGTACTCACTGGGGTTCCTCCATTGGTCTCCACTCCACATCATGGTAGAGGTGCTGCACATTCTTCAGCCACTCCCTGAGGATTGCTGTGGTGTTGTCAATGTTGTGGTCAGTGGCCGCCCTGGGAAAGCGGGGGCAAAGGAAGTGTGTTAACATAAGATTTAGGTCCTTTGCCTAAATCCTTGTTTTATCACTGGAAAAGGCAAGACAGACTGTTGTGATTTAACCCCAGCTGACAACTAAATGCCACATAGCTGCTCACCCTGGGGGATGGGGAGGAGAATCAGGGAAGGGAAAAAAAACCTGTGAGTTGAGATAAGAACAGGTTAATAACAGAAACATGCTGCTAACAGAGGGAATGTTTTTTCCTTAGGGTTGAGTAGTAATGCTGTACAGACTGGAACAGGAGGCACAGATCCACATCTCTGACAGCAATCATGTGGAAATGCTCCTGAAGGAGCCACAAGGTCCTCTCTGCCTGGGATCATTAAACCTTTAGGTCACAGGGNAAACCTTTAGGTCACAGGGCAAGCAAGCCAAATCACAACCCAGCTGCTTCTCCCCAACATGCCTTTCCCTTGGGACCAGGGCTTTGCACATCCAACACCTAGTTGCTCGTGTGGCTATGGCAGATTCCACCACAAATTCCCATCAGCGAAAGGGCTGCTCATTTTTCGAGCTGGAAGGCAGGAAAGCACGGTCCCACAGCAGGGCACAGCTCAGCAGTCTCCACTGAGAATTTGTAATCTTTTCATATCCCTCTGGGAATATAAGTAATCCCAAAAGATCCCATGGAGACAGTAAAGATGGCACGGAACACAACCCTCGGGGAGGGGGGGGGAGGGGTTGCTGGAAGCCCCCCAAACTGCTATAGAGTTCCTGTTGCATCCTCCAGCTCCAAAGACCCAAAGGCACTTCCCAGAGCATTCTTGACCCTGCTTCAATCCAGAGCTACCTATAGTCAGGGGAGGGCACATAGAAGGGAGAAAGGGGGCTCATCCCAAACTCTAGAACTACTCCAAAGCTGTATCAAGAAAATACCTCCACCCCAAGTCAGTGTATGATCCTATAGATGAAAATCCTTTTTAGTTCATGCCATTGGAAGATGTAATTCCCATACTTTAAATCAAAAAAGGATCAAGAATTCAGATTTTCAGTTTATTTATAATCAGAATACCACAATCACTTAAGGTCAGGAAGAGTATTTGTTGAATTCCTGTTTCTATTGAAACAATAAATAATGAGAGTTCAGCAAGGGAAGAGAGGCTGTGTTATTAGCTGCTCTCCTGTGATGGAGCAAGGCTGGGCTTAGTCATTGCTTTTGACCAAGACCCTGGGTCAGACTGCACTGTAGATCTAATTTGCAGTGATGTTTAAACTGGGCTAAAACAGTCATAGTCCTGACTCGGAATAAGTGCAACTTGCTCTATGTATTTTATGGATGAATGTCATCGCAATGAGCCCTTGTTTTCACACACTTCCTTGGCCTCCTGCAGCCACCACAGTGTTCTGCTTTCCTCCCACACTCCAGCTGCACAGTCAGCAAATAACAGCTCCAGAATTCCTAAAATACTAGAGAACTGTGAAAATGGCTTTATGCCCATGGTCATCACTGGAGCTGTAGTGGCATCAAGAAGGTGTTGATATACAGTGGGACCACACTGCATTTGGGAATCACACAAACAAAGCAAAGATGATGATGGCTACTCTGATGAACGCTCACAACATCCTCTTTGCCAGGTCCAGACTAACCTTAAGGATCTGGCAAACCCTTTAAGTAAGCACACAGCTCCCACAGAGTCAGGTCTATGTGCTTCTTCCCCTCAACAAACACCATCCCAGTCCTTTTAACCTCATCCTAGTCCTTCTAAGTTCACATAAGAAAACTGGGGACAAATGAACAGATCTGCTACAATCTGGGGAGGGAAAGGGGAAGTTTCAGATGCCTCCATGTCAAATTAATCTGTTTTATGTTGGCTGCTCCCATCTCAGCCAGGAGATCCCTCTCCATTCAACTTTGTGGGGACACAAGCCCAAAATGTATCAGATGGAGAGCTGTTTGCAGGGATGTGCAAGGGAAACCCAGAGCTCACAAATGAAACACAAATTTCCTTGACAACGTAAAAAACATGGAGTCATTCAACCTGAGAGAAAATTAACATGATGGAAGACAGTTCCTCAATTGCTCAGAGTTGCTTCATGAAGCCCAAAGCTCTGACTGGCAGAAGAAGCCTTAAAGTTGAAAGGCAGTGGTTGGCAGAGTTACAAGACCTTCTCTGCTTTCTCAGGCACAACAAGGGGGCTGAAAGATGCTCTTCCCATCATGCCTGGAGTTCTCCATCCTGCTCCTGGTAAGGCAGCAGGCCCTTGACAAAATTCCCCCTGGAAGACTCCAACAGTTAACATCCTCCAGCTAGAACTGAAACATGTGAATGGGAGGCTAAAGCAGTCTCTAGATCTCGCCACAAGGAATCTGCTAGAAGAAAAATGGCATGATTCTATGATTTTACTGTCCAGGCTGCAATGGTGATACACAGAAGGTAAATTCACACCCCAGTAGACTGTTCAAAGACACTGGTGATACAAGGCTCTGGCACAAAGGAGAGACTGCTCTCTCCAGAACTATCCACTCAGCAGCACTTCTAAGCCCAAAAGTTCTCAAAGGCAATAAAGTTTGTTCTGCCCTGGATGCAACAAGCCCTATGACTAGCAATTTGGCAAGCCTTTGCTTTTCCAGCTTTGAGCCTCAAAAATGAAACCAATTAAAAAAAAAACACCAAAAAATCCACCTACCAAACAAAAAAAACCAACAAAACAACCAAAAGAAAACCAAGCCATTCACAAAGCAATTATCACTATTAGTTTCAGAATAATTACTTTAAAGTCAAACAGAATCAGCACTGACTGATATTGTAGTATCTGAACCAGTCCACCTTTCCTCCCAAAAAAACCCCAGCTTTGGTGTTTGCAATAGCACTGTGTGGAAAAACACATAATTTATTTTTGACTTTTTTTTTTTTTCAAATGACAACTCCTGCACAAGAAAAAGAGGCAAGTAAAAATGCAAGCAGGACTTCTCACTCGCAGCCAGAGCTTCCCAAGCCATGAGAGGCACTTCAGGACACTCCACGTTGTAAACATTCCTGTAACAGACAGTTTGTGGGACCTCAAGAAACCAAGTATGCAGTTAAAACTTCAGTGCTCTAAGTCAGATGGATGGTCCAGCTGGACCCTGTTCATTCTTAATCCCTTTTCAGGATGGTAGTCTGCTGCCCATAGAGCACATCTCCCCCAGTTCTGTAAAACTGACCATCCCTTCCCTGGGTGATGACAGCAGGAAAGGTTGAGACACATGGACAGAGCAGCCAACACGTCTCAAGACCATGGGATGAGACTGCTCATGTGATGAAGTAAGGGTCAAGTAGAATCACAGGGAAGATACTGTGCTGGCACAGGCCAACACGTCTCTTCTGCATGGCCAGCGAGTCTGCTTGATGGTGAGAGCACGTTTCATGAGATGTTATCACCTTTCCTCACTTGCCTGTCTTGGAAAAGTGGTTTTACTACATCCTCTGATCCTTACTGGTCCATAATCTGCACTTGATAGGGAGAGGAGAGCAAATCACTGTAACCCAGCTTGGATTAGCTCACCAAGACACAGCTCAGATGCCTGCATGGCCCTTAGGCTAAGGTAGTGCCTAGATTTTTTGGTGTATTTTTTGGAAGCAGGCTGGTGACCATAGCATTTTTATTTGAGCGTGAGTCTATCAGCATTGTTGCTGACCTGGCATCAGGTTCAAATCATGGGTTTTGAGTGGATCAGTTGGAAACATTTATGCAGACAAGATGAAGAAGGAACTTCGGGAAGATGCGTCAGCGCAAGGAGAGGAAGAGGAGAGGTGAGGTTGGCAAGGAGCACAAGTCTTTCCTGTCATTCCCCAATGTCTCACCATCTTCATGGCTCTCCACTGGACTCACTCATGTTTGTTAACATCTTTCTTCACCAAGGGGGCTCAAAACCAGATGTGATATTTCAGATGTGATCAAACACACCCTGCATCACTGCCAAATGTTTTTCCTTCCCAGGTGCAGGACATGATAAACTTCAAGAGTTTCCCTGCAGGCACCTCTCAAAGCCAACACACTCTGCCTACAACCAGTGACTGGGGCAGAAGACTGAAACAGTTTCTCTCAAAAGGGACAGGTTACATCGATGATGGTTGCACTAAAAGGGAGGCAGTTTCATTCTCAAGAGCCGATTAACAACATCTAGTGATTAATTAAAGGAAAAAGGTCTTCTGCAAGATTTATAACCTAAAGCCTGTGCAACACAACCTGGAAAAAAATGGAGTGACAAGGAAAAAAACCCAAATTCTTGCCACCCTTTTCTGAAAAGAAATTTTAATAAATAAACTGGAACGCACCTCCAGATGGACACCCCTATTCCTGTAACATGGCAGCTTTTTCCACTCAGAATGAAACCCATTTACAATAAACATAAGTTAAATTTTTGAAAAGTTTGAGTGAGAATGTTCATATAGGGGATTTTGTTGGCATAACTATCACCACTTCAATATTTACTCCGGCTTTAACCAGCAGTCATACCATGGACACAAGCCCTTATTGTCCACACTCAGCAAAGTACCCCCTCCCAAAAACCTCACAGATTATGAATAGGGGAAAAGTAAAGCACATTAAGCACCTACTCTTTTAATTAAGTAACACGAGTAGCAGCATGTGAGGAAAATAGCTCCTTTTACAAACTGCTCCTAATTTTACCTTGATAATGTCACCTCAAACTATGTTTGCAAAGAGTTAATTTAAGCTTTGATGGTTGTTCTCTTTTCCTCTCCAAAATAGGAACTAAAACTAAAAATAACAATTCCCTTTTCTCACTTCTTCACACCCTAGCCTGCTCTCCCATGCTATTTACAGTTTATTTACCTCAGGCATTGGGTCAGAGAAAAAAATTCTTATCTTCACCTTGTGTGTAGGAAAAATACTAGAGGACAAAACTCACACTGTGTGCTGCTGGCTTGTCAGAATATGGGTCACTGTGACACAAGTTGTAGGACACTCCACAGCCAGGGCCTTGCAGCAATTTTCCTACTGAATTTAACATTTATCACCGCTTCCCTTCAGCACACAGGATGGGAGGGACAGCTTCAAACAGGGAGCAGTAATTCACCTTCAAGATGTGCATACTGTAAAGTCAGGACTGGAGGCAGCCAGTTTTCAAAAATGAAAGCTATAAGAAGCATCCTTTCCCCTTCTGTTGGTGTTTTGAAGACTGCTGGGCTTGAGGAAGGTGTTGCTATTGCAAACACCCCTTATGGCTGAGAGTGCCAAACTTCAATGCCCAGGCTCAACTGGGCCCTTCCCATCACCCCACTGAAAACATATGAAGGATGACAATGCTCAGGACAATGCTGATGGTTGGAGTTGAATTGAAAACAGCTCACATGAAGAGGATGCCCGTGGCTTTCCAGGGCTCCTGCTGCTTCCACACACTGCAGAACCGAGTTGAGCATGTAACAAAGTCCCAGGAAAGCCCAGGGATATCCATTCTACCCGTCTTCCTTGGTTCCCCTTTGCCTGCAGCCAGAGATCCAATTCACCCACGAGGCTTGTTACAGGATGTAGTCCAATACTGAGTTTCATTGAAGCAAGAGCCATAGGTTGGCCACATGCCCTAAACCCACAGGGTCTCATCCAAAGTAAAGCCCAAAGTCAATGGAAAGCCTGTTAGTAGATCACTCCTAACAACTGCAACACAGAAACTGGTGACAAAAGCACCAGTAGCTCCCCTTGGCCATTTTCCACAGAGCTGAGCAGCAAAAAAGCATTCAGAGAGAGGTTCAAAACAAAGTGATGGAGGAAGCACATTTCTGTGTGCTGTGTTCCAGAACTTGTGCTAACATAGGTGCCCAAATATTCAAGTACAAAGTTCAGCCATCAGAGCAGGACTCGGTATCTTTCAGCCTTGAGCCAGCAGCAACCAGGCACTGCACGGCAGGAGGGGGGGTTTCCTGATATTATGGGAAAACACCAAGGAATTCAAACCCCAGAGCATTAGAAAATCCACACCACTTCATGCAGCCCTAGCCATAACTAACTATTTGTTCCAATGGTCCCATGGTTTTTACCACAGCACTAATGACATACAATGAACGGAGCACACGATGTGAATTTTAACCTCTGAATTATTTAGATCCTGGAGCAAAAGCCTGTGGCTTTCAGTCCCTTCAGGCAGCACAGAGAGTTCCCTGCTCTGAGGAGAACTGAACTCTGTCACCCAGGCTCCTCTGATTGATGACTGCGCTCATTCTGGGTGTGACCTCAGTCCTTCCAAAAAAAACTGAAAAAGCAGAGTCCAGTGATGGAGTCCTAATATGAGTCAAACACAAATTTGGATTTAGATTTCCCAAAACAAGCAGCAAATAAAGTAACAGACAAGTCATTTCTCCCTGCCCTTTTTGTCTGAATACTACCAGGCTTAGAAAACCAATTCAAAATATAAACCCCACCAAATTGGCAGTTTCCATTGTGAACCAAAGACTAATTACCTTGACTAGAAAACACTGCAGCTAGGAGAAACTGAAGAGAAGGGATGGATGCAAAAGGGGAGGGAAAAGACTCAAAACAAGACAGAGGCAAAACACTTCTGAAGCCCAGTGAGAGGGATTTCATTTTGGCTGTGAAAATGTCTGTCTTTACCACAGAGAAGCAAGTGATGAAGTCCCTGGAAGTGTCCAAGGCCAAGCTGGACAGGATTTGGAACAACTTGGTTTAATGGGCGGTGCCCCTGCCTATGGCAAGGGGTTGGAACAGGTTGATCTTTCAGGTCCCTTCCAACCCAAACCATTTGATGAGTCTATTGTATAACTCTAAATGGAGTTGTTACTGTCAACTACTTCATATTCTCCTGCTCAAGATCTTTTCAAAACAGCAGGAAACCAAGCAGGGCTCCCTGTACCTTTCCAAGCACTCCCCCACAAACAGGCTCATCCAGTACCAAGGAGACTCAGGGAATAAATAATTTTCTTTTCCTGGTCTGCCAGCCCTATTTCACATCTATTGATCCAAAACTTGGTACCTCAAATCTCCCAGGTATCAAGGGCATCAGGGATAACATGCCAAGAGACACCACTGAGCCAGCTCCCAACAGTGTAGTCCAGAGACTCTGGACAGATCTAAACCTTTTAAATCACACTGTCACAAAATCAGAATTTTGCTTGCACACTTCATTAATAGGGCCTGAACATTCAGCCCAAGCTCAAAGAACTGTTTAAGTATTTAAACAAGTTGCCAAAATCCTAACATACGCATAAGACTTTTTGGCTTTGTGGGGACTTGGCATTTGTTCTAGGGTTTCCTTAATTAAGGACAGACTTTTGGAAGTACTTTCTTTTGGTTTTCAATTATTTTAACTTGGTCCCCAAGATATCTAAGCCCAGACCAGTGGCAGGGAGCTGTATGGGAGCATGGAACCAGGAACACAAGCAGAGATACTCTCCGGGCTGGGCAGCTGTACAAGAACAGGACCTCACAGCACAGGAATGCAACTCATAGGGCTCCTTTCTAACTCTTTCCCTTGCCCCAGCAGCTGTGGATAATGGCTTTTGCTGGCAGCAGCACTGATTCTAAAACCTTCAATGATCTTCCAAGTCCAAGTGAGGGAATGATTCACAGATGTATGTGTATATACTTTTCTACACACTGAGATCTTTGCTCTTTCCATGCTACCTCAATAAATCACTCACTTTCTTGTTCCTCATTCCCTCAGATAATATCATGGAATCCTACAATGGTTTGGGTTGGAAGGGACTTTAAAGCTCATCACATTCCACCCCCCCTGTCATGGGCAGGGACACTTTCCATTAGCCCAGGTTGCTCCAAGCCCTGTCCAACCTGGCCTTGGACACTTCCAGGGATGGGGCAGCCACAGCTTCTCTGGGCAACCTGTGCTAGTGTTTTAGCACCCTCATTGTAAAAAACATCTTCCTTGTAACTAATCTAAACTGACCCTTATGGCTCCCTCATGTTAAGAGTCAAAAACCCCTGTGTAACAGCTTCCCTGGCAGCCGTGCAAGGGGAATTTTCTTGTGGTGTAAAGGAGGTCCCTGCTGCTTCAGTCCCAAGTTCTTTTTGTCCTGTTTTAGTTTACCCCATGGTCACTCTGCTGCCAAGCTTTAAAAGCAAAAGAAAAATCTGCATCTTGTATTTCCACACAGACTTGGCTTCAAGGGAACAAGTCTCCTAAGGAAAGCCCAGGAAATCCCATACATGCAGGATCAGGGTTGTGACAAGCCTCTGAAATCCATTTGTTCAAACAAGGAATTAATTGCAACAGTTCTGCAGTTTCTGAAGAGATAGTTTGCTCCCACCAGTGCTAACTCAGACATCAGCTGATGTAGCTGTTCCAGATTAATGGAAGTGTGTAAGCGACTGGGAAGGAACACTGGTGTTCAGTAATATTCTTGGCTGTAGTAACAAAAAATGGGTAGGTTTTAAAGGGTAGAATCTGGTCATATTTAGGTGCTCAGTACCACTGAATTTCCAACAGGCACACCGAATACGGACTCATACCATGTTATCAAAGGTCCCCTAAAATAAAAGCATCTGAAAAGCTCTCAGTCTCTGTACCAAACTTGCATAAAGAAGCATGAAAGGCTTCACAGTCTGCCTCACTCCTGATAATAAGACTCATATCATGGACCACCAGACACCCAGTAGGGAAGGAAAGACAGACCTCAGTCCTTCCACTCAGTAACTTTCTTTTTTAATTTATGATTTATTTCCACCCCCCCTAAAAAAAATGTTATAACCATGTCTGTTATAGCTTCAATACTCGTTGGAATTCCTTCCTAGAGGCTTGGAGACAACGCTTTTGTCTGTGGAGACTGGATAACAAAGGCAAACTGCATATTCATGTGGTGCTGCTGATCACTGGCCTAGGAGTTTTTGTTTTGCTCTCTCNTATATATACATATTTCCTAATTAAAGTTTTGTTTTCTTTTCTAAATTTAAAGGGAGAGGGATTATTTTTTCTTGGTCAACATAGATATCTTAGTTTCCCCCCTGAACTAAGACAATGTCCTACAAGTATCAATAAGCACCCAGTCCTCGCCTCCCTGCCCCACACCTCCCAACAAGAGCTTTTTATGATTTCACAGAATCATAAAATCACAGAACCATCAAATGGTTTGGATTGGAAGGGACCTTAAATCCATCCAGTGCCCACTCCCTGCCCTGGGCAGGGACACCTTCCACTAGCCCAAATTGCTCCAAGCCCCATCCCACCTGGCCTTAGACACTTCCAGAGATCCAGGGGCAGCTACAGCTTCTCTGGCAACCTGTGCCAGGGCTTGCCCATCCTCACAGGGAAGGATTCCTTCCATATGTCCAATCTAAACCTGCCCTCTGTCAGTCTGAAGCCATTCACCCTTATCCTCTACACACATAATATTGAGATTTTCAGAATGTAAAAGTAGGTTTTGCAACATGCCAGGAAAGAAAAACAAATACCTCTACATCTTTCTTTACCTCCCCACCTTCCCCTAAATCTCACATCCTTTCCAAGCTTGCATTAATGGTCAAAACTTGCCATTATTACTGCAAGCCAAGATATCTCTTTTGCTGATGTACTGTAGTACTGCCACAGGAGAAGACTTCTTTTCCTTTGAAGCAGGCACAAAATAAAGGAATACTTTTTTCAGATTACACCAACCTGGAGAGAATAGAACTAGCTGAATGCAACAAAGTTATGTGGTTGAGACTAATATGCTCCATTCTTCCAAAGTGTTTAAGAATGCACCCTCCCAAGCAAGACATTTCTAGAAACTCTTGACTATATGACTTACTTTTCATTATGAATTGATTTTCATTCTAAACATGTCCTACAAGACTTAATGAAAGTCATATCAACACACATAGAAACATTTCTTGTTAGAAGCCAAATACTGTATAATTAAATGGCTACCAAAAAAAAAAAGTGATTTTTCATCTCTTGTTCAGTGCTGACAGAAACAACATAAGAAATTAGAGAATGAAAACAGAGTATTTTGCTTCCACTACATTAATGTTCAAGAAACAGTAAGAAACACATCAAGCTAATTCTGGAACAAATGAGAACTTTTTTTTTACCAGTTGAGAATCTGCTCTGTGATCTGGAAACTGGCAGGATGTTTTGTGTGACACCAGAGTGAGTTTTACACAATAATTGACCTTTCCTTGTGAAAATTTTGCTGATATGCAACAATAAAGCCATTCTTCCCAAAAGTTTGCAGCCAGTTTTCCTCTGAGGCCATCAGAAATCTAAAATAATTTGTATCTCAAACCAGAACACGTCAGAGAAGAACTCAATGAGTGCGCCATTAGCAGTGCTTTCTGAGATGAAACTCAAATTTAGTATTTGGAGAAGAGTTGTGCTTCAAAATAGGACAGAACTGCAAAAGAAATGTAAGAACCAGTCAGAAACTGTTCTTCCTACAAGCAAAGTGGCAAAGGATGCTTGGCTATCCAGAAAGATCGTGCCTCTGGAGAGAGAAAAATGGATATGTTTAGAAGGGCAGGAGATGCTCAAAGTTAAAATAGTAACTGAAAATCAAGAGTACTAATACTTTCACATCAGAATCTCTGAAACTTCCAACTTTTATAGGCAGTCTAATGCAAAGATGACCAAATCACGAAGATTTCTTTCACCTGCAGTGAGCTTCAGATCACAACTCAATGTCCTGACGGCTGAGGAAAGCCCTTCACTCTGATCAATAGTCACAGTTTTTGTCATAAAGCTTTCAACAAACCCCTGTGCATATCCTAAAACACAACTGTCACCCCAACACATCTGCTTGAGGTCAGCTCTACCTTTAGGGCTGATTTCCATCCACACCTCTCCAACGGACTAGGAATTCCTTTGTTGTCACTGCAGGCTGAATAGGACTGTCAATAAGACAACAGCAAGTTCTTCAAATCTGTCTCCAGCAGGTTGTTACCTGCCTATATACTCAGGTGCAGAGAGATATCATGAAGAAAACCTTGACAGTAAAACAATTCATGTATGTGCAGCAATTTCTGAAGAAATGTAGCACAAATGCTGCGAGATACCTTCCAGCTCAGCATGTCTGGATTTTGAGGATTTAGATACACATTCACTAAATTACAGCTTGAAAAGTTCTACCTGGACAACAGTCACCTTGCAGTGGTCCACACTGACTGTAGGACCTTGTGTATTTCTGCACCCACCTCCAAGAAGGCTCCTTTGGTCAACACCTAAAATCACGGAATATGCTGAGTTGGAAGGGACCGACCAGGGCCACCAAGTCCAACTCCTGACCCTGCACAGACACCCCAACAATCCCACCCTGTGCCCCAGAGGATCATCCAAACCCTCCTTGGAGCTCTGGCAGTCTTGGGGCCATGCCCACTGCCCTGGGGAGTCTGGTCAGTGCCCACCACCCTCTGGGGATGAACCTTTCCCTGAGATCCCACCTAAACCTCCCCTGACACCGCTCCAGCCATTCCCTTGGGTCCTGTTACTGCTCACAGAGGGCAGGGATTGGTGCTGCTCCTGCGCTGCCCCTCCTCTGAGCTGCACAGAGTTAGAGAAGAGCTGAGACACACATATGCTCTGTGGGTACGTGTCCATTCCACTAGAAAGAGCGATCTGTCCTTGCCCACAAAGGCTTGGAAAAGAGGAGTTAAGAGGCAGGCAAAAAGTCTGGACTCCGTCCCAAGCTCAGGACTGTGCAAGTGCTGCAGCCTCACCACAGAGTCTCCTAGTGTGATACCATCAACTTTTAGGTGCATCCCAATGACTCCCAGAGGGCTGGGATGTTTCCTAACACTCCTGGGGAATGCAGGGTAATGAGCCCAGTATTATATTTCTGTCACATCACCCTATGGAAGTGTGTAATCAAGAAAGACACTAAGACAACAGGGAAGATACTCAGTACTTGGCTGAAGGACTCTTGGCCCTCTATGTAACCTGTCCTCCAAGAGAGGAGGAACATCCCTCTGCTCCTCTGTCTGCTGGCAGTGTACACACAAGTGTCCACTTACACCTTTCCTGCTCCAGCTCCACACGGCACACTCACAGTGGAGCTGCTGAGAGAAATTAGCTTGGCTGAACCTGCACTGCAAATAAATCCCCCGGCTAATTTGCACTCAGAAATATGACTCTGCACTTCTCCGTGAAAGGGCTCACTGTCTGGGTGCAGAGAGGGCTGTGGCAGGAGCACGTACCAGATGAATGGAGCACTGCAGACACATGGAGAAATCCCAGAGCCACCATCAAAGCACAGAGCATTGTTGTCAAACCAACAGTTCACTTCTTGTCATGCTCTCACACAGGGAGCTTTTGCCAAGTTTAAAGGTTTAGACCCTGAGAGAGAGCTCCACACTTGCCTTACCCAGGCAAAAGCAGTTACAATTTAATTTTTTCCTCATTGCTTATGCCTATGAAACTTTCCACCCCGATGATCTGCAGTGCTCTCACCAGGAGCAGATGATACAAAACACAGACAAATCTAAGCCCAGCCAGGAAGAATAATTCCACCCTTGTTCCTAGAGGACAACACTCTCAGGTACATGGGTGATTTGTACCAGGTACCCCACATACCAGTGTTGCCCAGAGAAGCTGTGGCTGCCCCATCCCTCGAAGTGTCCAAGGCCAGGTTGGACAGGGCTTGGAGCAACCTGGGCTAATGGAAGATGTCCCTGCCCATGGCAGGGGGTGGGATGAGATGAGGCTTAAGGTCCCTTCCAACCCAAACCATTCTGTGATTCTGCGATTACAGAAGAACACAAGGTCAGCAGACACGATGGAAAGGTCAGTACCAAAACCCTCCCCAGAATCAACACCCCCAGCTAAAACCTCACTTCAGTATCCCCAGCACCGTCTCAGCAGGCAGCACAATAAGTCAACCGTGCACCTAGAAACTCACAAAACTGCTGACACTAAAAATATCCTGAGTTTATTCTTACAGTGCAAGATAACAGAGTCAAGGCTGGCACAGGCACATAATAAACATGCCTGCTATCCTAGGCAGGATGTGAATCACTGGGTGCTTACAGGAAAACTAGGCAAGTGTAAAGAGGATAAAATCCCAGGTGTTTATAACATTAAGTACAGACAGAGAGAAGTAGAAACAGAAGTAAATTTCTTGACTGTTTCTTCTACACCCTCTATAACAACCAAGCCAGGAGGTACAGCAGGAAAAGTCAACCAGGGGCCTGTAACAAAATTCCTTAAAGGAGGAGAGCTGCCACATTTTTCATCTTGTACTTCTCAAGGGATCCAGGCACTGCCCTAGGTCACAAGCAAACCTGCAGGCAAGCTGGCCTTCCTCCTGCTCCCACAGCACCTCTTCCTCAGAGCACTGAGCCCCAGGGCTGTCCAAAGGGACAACCAACTCCACCACTGAAGAGTGGTTTTTTAACAGGAACTTGTGGACCAGTCATTCAACATCACAAGGTAAGAACCTCAGAACAGTTAAAATTGGGAAGGAACCTCTGGAGGAAATCATGCCCTCCTTGCTCAAGCAGGACCACCCAAACAAATTTGTCTAGGACCATGTCTGGATGGCTTTTGAACATCTCCAGGCATGGAGACTCCTCTCTCTGGTGACCAGTGATAGAACATGAGGAAATAAAGTGAAGCTGCACAGTTCATTATGAATTTCAATTAGGAAAAAGTTCACTGAGAGGGGGGCCCGTCACTGGAACAGGCTCCCCAGGAAAGTCATGTCACCAACCCTGTCAGAGTTCAAGGAGTTTCTCAATGATGCTCTTTGTCATACAGTTTAGTTTTAGGTATCCCTGCAAGGAGCAGGGACTTGGACTTGATGACCCTCATTGGTCCCTTCCAGCTCTAGATATTCTACAGTTCTATGATTCTATGTTTCCAAAGGCATCAGTTTTGAGATTGAAGGTAAGGGAAATGTTATCCTCACTTTTACAGAAGACATGTCTTTTCCAGCCTTAACAATTCTATGATTAATAGCTTTGCCTAGAGCACAGCACAAGGAGCAGGACTGAGCTCCTCACAGCCAGCCTGCCTCCTGACCTGCTGGGCACCCTCAGGCAGCCTGTACCCCAAGAGCACACACAGGAACACACTTGAAACCAGGAGGAAACCTGGCCTGAGAGCTCATAGCTCCAGAAAAACACTGCAAACAGCATGGCTGTAGGATATGACCTCCAGGTGCCATCTCACGGGTGAATCATGTCACAGCTGACAGGGGGTTTGCATTATTCTTCCCATGTAACATTGACATCTGCTGAGGCACATTGTTAGTCCCTCAGGTACAAGGCTTGTGGGAAATCATAGAATCCTAAATGGTTTGGGTTGGAAGGGACCTTAAAGCTCATCTTATTCCAGTCCCTCTGCCACAGGCAGGGACACTTTCCACTAGACCAGGTTGCTCCAAGCCCTGTCCAGCCCGGCCTTCCGAGGAGTCACAGGGCTAAGACCTCCCTTCCATCAGAGGAAAAGAATTTCTGCTTTAAAAACACATCTGAATCTGACCCACAGTATCAAAAACAGGCAAAGAAACTTCAAAACACAAAAGCAAGAGTTAGCTGTGTACCAGATGCTCCTGGAAAGATGAAAGCATGAAATCCACCTATACTATCTCCAGGTTCTTCCAAAGGTATTCAAGTTGTTGCTGCTGCTGGGAGCCACCTGAAGGAAGCTAAGCACACAGCTAAGACTGATCACAAAACAGATATCCCAGGACACTGCTGGCTGCCATATGGTAAGGAAATGAAAGGAGATGAGTGCAGGTTGGGACAATCTGTCTTCAAGGCAAGGCATGTGCACTGGCTTTACAGTTTGCATTAACATTAAAAAGAATCATACAGAAAAGGTCATGCAGGAAAATTAAAAACAAATAAATCAAACATTTGGCATGGTTCCAACTGGTTTGTTATTGACTCCAAATGATAAAACTGCAAATGGCTACAGAGCTTCCATCTCTGCAGCAGGAAAGAGGTTTCCCCAATCCTCAGAGTAACAATAGGAGGGACAGTTTGTGATCCAGGTTGTCTTTCTAGCTGTTTTTCAGTACCCACCTGTAGAGCACACCTCCAAAAGAACTGAATAGGGACTTTGGACAGGGGCATGAAGTGACAGGACAAGGAGCAATGGCTTCGCACTGCCAGAGAGAAGGGTTAGATGGGATATTGGGATCAAATCCTTCTCTGTGAGGGTGGGCAGGCCCTGGCACAGGTTGCCCAGAGAAACTGGGACTGCCCCATCCCTGGAAGTGTCCGCGGCCAGGCTGGATGGGGCTTGGAGCAACCTGGGCTAGTGGAAGGTGAGGCAGGGAGACTGGAACGAGGTGGTTTTTAAGGTCCCTTTCATCCTTCTGTGATCTTACACAACATTGCTCTCACCATCAAGACTTTAGGGGCTTATTCATGCCCCCTTCCTGGACATAATTAATTCAGTCTCTGTTTCCAAGCACTTCAGTGACTCCAGGAAGCTCAGTCTCTACACCACATCACATCTTCACTGCACTGTTAAACTAAGTTCAACATCTGGGGCCTGACTTTTCCTCTGTGTCCATCTTCCAAACAGTTTGCAGACTCTCCTCTTCACCACCTGCACTAAACTTGGTCTCCACCACCACCCAGTCACGCAGAAGCTGTACAAGGGACCATCCAGGGCGATGACCAGGATGCAGTGTGGTCCACTAACATTTCACAAAGTGGCACAGCCAAGGGTTAAAGCACCCAGGTTAGTCATAGGCTTACGAATAAAAGACTTTAGCCTTTTCAGGGATCATCAGAACTTCAGAGAACACCCTTGAAATGGAGCACAACTAGACCACACAAGTCATTTAATCTGTATTCTAGGATGAAGGAATCGGCAAAAAACCCCAAAACCAAAGTATTAACACTGGAGATATAACCAGCCCTTCCCTCTCAGAATAAGCAGCTTAATAACGCAACCAATGCATAATCCCTGTAAACCTACAATATACACCTACAACATATAGTATTTAACAACATCAGACCACCCATTTCTCCTGATTTGCTGCCAATTCACAGCACACAAACACAGCAGGTTTCATTACCCTCTCACTGGCACAGGTTTCACTTGGCATGAAGTTGTTTATGCCAAACTGCATTCACCGACTCTAAACTAAATCTTACAGTCATCGGTGAGTTAATTTAGACTCTGCTGAAACTAGCATGGAACTTGAGACTTCACAATTTTGGCCTAATTTTCCTCAAGTAGCCAGTAGTCCTGGAAAACAGAGGTTCTCTGAACTGCATGGGATGGTACAGTGTCTCAAAATAAATGGATTATGTCATATTTGCTGGCAAATGGCTGAAAATGTTTTATAAATAATTAAGAGACTAGAAAAACAACAACTGTAGCCAAGCAAGGAAAAAAATATTCAACCTTTAGAGATGTAAGTAGAGTTTTCCTGGATGCAATTTTGACCATCACATTTCACATGAAGACAGAGCTGAAAAGATGACACCACCTCATATGCTGAGAGAACTCTGAGTCGGGGCGGGGGGGGAGGGGGGGGAACACAACAAACACCACTTTGCTAGCCTGAAACAATCAATTTATGAAGTAACAGCTTCTGAATTTCTACCAAATTTTACTGTTCTTGCCTTGAACGGCAAAGTGTACTCTCTTCAATATATCTCTGGGAATTAAGTGATATGAATCAGAGAGGTCAGAGGGCATAGCCAGAGGCCCCCAAAACCCATGGCAAAAGTCTCAACTTGCACTGAGGCAGCACTACAACTTCATTTTACATAGAGGGAAACGAAAGCAAAGCGATTAATGGATTTTCACAAGTCCCAAAAAAGGAGTCGGTGTCAGGGCTGAGAATGACAAAATAAGCTAATAGTCCTTTCAAAATATACACTGAAATAAACTACAGATATTCAACTTTTGTAGAGCAGTTTACTTAGCACATTCACAGCATATTTGTCAGACTAGTAGTAAATTTGTGGCTGTAGCAATGTCAAGAAAACTTTTCCTCTGTGTTGCTTTAAAGAAACTCTCACAAGCTCACAGGCAAAGTCTTTCTTCTCATCCAAGCATTTTGCCTTCAGCACTAAGAAAACACTCTGCGGTTTTGAGATGGGGTTCTAGATTTCTAGTGTTTAGGGTTTTGAAGCAGTGAGGCACTAGTGCTAGAGAGAAGAAAAAAAAATCAAAAGCAAAGTATTTCTATTTTAAATTACAAATACCTTGGGCCAGCTAAAATTTCTGGAGCTGAACCTCTCCCATTTGTCATCTCATGTGTCACTCACAGATACAGGACTACACATGGCTTCTGCTATGAAGGCAGGCATAGACACATGTGCTGCACATATGGCTACTGTGAGGTGAACACACGGGACATACTATGGATGCCAGAGTCAGAACATGTTTTCTCTTGGGAAAGACTGAATGTGGACTCAAATTCATGCTGATGGCTGACAACTCTAAAGGGAACAGAAAGAAAAACAGTGAGTTCTTAACATTCCTCTAATCTTGTATGCTAAAGGCTCTGCAGCGGTCTGTAAGTAATGCTGTGTATTTCTCATCCCCAACTAAGGAAATGAGATCATGGAAACAAAGGAACAAAACAAAGCGTGGGATTGCTTCCACTGCAGTACACAACATCACAATCCTCCCTTCTGCCGGTCTGTCCCTTTTGTGGGGGTTTCAGGGAGCACCAATGAAGAGGAATAAATATCAGGGAGCATCATGGGAGAGGGACATACCTTACAGAGAGTTGAGCAGTAAAGGCTGCATCAGCAAGTGTGGTGTGAAGAGAAATGCAAAGGTACAATCTACTTTAACTCTTTTAGGCTTAGTTCTGACCACAAATGCACAGTTTGAGGATAGGCAGTTTTTCCCTATCCACTGCCTCAATGCAAATAAAGAGAGGAAATAGGCACTTAGTTCTTTCAGTAGCGAAGTGGGTAATTGGAAGCCCCACAAAATACACATATGCCTTTATTTTGCAGAGTGTGGCTCCTAATTATGTCATTTTTCAATGGGAAAGATTCCCAGCTTAGCTATCTCCATTGCCAGTGGGTGAAATGCACAAGATAAAGGGCTTTCCAACCCAAACACATCTGCAGGTGTTAGATTTGACTGTCCCCTCAGGGACACATGACTCAAACAGCCCTTCCACGCATCACAGCACTTGTCCAGTAGCATTCCCATGCCTGGACATTTTGGCTCCCTGGGGCTTTGAGGCAATTTCAAAGGCTGGAAAACTGAATTTTTGGAATACCTCACAACAAGGCATTACTGTGGTAAGGGTGAAAGAGCAGAGAAGAAAGTGACAGTCTAGCTTCAATGAACCCACAGCTGAGCATACAGGAATCCAATCCCAGGCTCTCCCTCTGCCATGGATAAACATGGTCCTAACCACAATCCCAGCACTACACACGGAATATCAGATAATATGCAGCAACTGCTTATATATTACAAAATATCCACCCACTCCACATAGGTTGTCTTTGGAGACTTTGGGTTTTACAGAGAGATGTGATGTATCAGCAGACAAACTGAAATCTAATTGCTTATTTTAACTGACAATATTAAATTTCTTAGGAGTTATATTTCAAGGTCTCCAATAGATCATTTAATCTGATCTACTACATACCACAGGTAAAGCATCACTTAATGTGCCCACATGTATTTCCCAGATTTTTAGCATCACCTGCTTGCTGCTCAAAATAAACCCAAAACCCCTACCACCTCCTTTGGGGTTTTTTTCCCCCCTGGTTTTCATCTGAGAGTGTCTCAGATTCTTCTTGTGAAGCCTTTCAAATAATCCCTGAAGGAGTTCCATCCAAATCCACACAACAGCAGCAATTGATGTGCGAGATCAGCTGCAAGCAAACAGCTGAAATGTCATAGAAGTACCAGGCCACTAGAGGGATTTCTTAAATGCATGAAACAAAGATAATTCATGGAAAAACTGAGAGACTGGTTCTGTCTCCTTTGAGAAATGATTCTGCTCTTAAACATCTGACAGTTTCTCAGTGGATGCAGCTGGGCAGAATTTTTGTTTTAAAGTGTTTCATTAACCTCTTCAGACCACATAACACAATACAAGGCCTAATGAGCTGAAATCTAGGGGTTTTGCTTCTTTATTTGGATTCTTCTAAGTACATTCTTAAATTTTATGACAGCAGCTCTATAGCTCTATCTCCATTGTTGGATCAAGAGACCTGGAAGAAATATACCTTTATTGGTTCAGTAGACCTGGAGGAAATACATTCTCCTGAGCAGGAAAGGCTGGAGGTTTGGTCCAGCTACATATCAAATCCGTTAGAATCAGATGTTTTTTCTTAATCCCTGGGCTGTCCCAAAGGTTTATGTGTAGCAACCAACAAGCCACACACCTGCAGAAGCAACAGGAGCTGGTCAGGTTTGTCAGGCAGGTGATTACTGTGGGTAGATGTAATGCACAATGATTTTCCCTTAGAGATCTCACTCTATTGGAGAGGTAAAAATAATTGAGAGACCTGAACCATGTTTCTCCTCAGCAAATCTCTGTTGTACACTGAGTTTATTCTGGCTATCTCCTGTGATTTCAATCCATGTGCTACATGTGCAGCAACAAATGAGGCACCTGGTAACAGAGTAACAGAATAAACCTGGAGGTGACTGGAGCTCTCCCCAGTTAGAATCAACCAGTACCACTGCATTGCGATTCATTAAGTGTAGAAAAGAAACTCCTGCTTAGCCCCCATCTAGCCCTGAACATGTATTCCTGCCCCCTTAAATCTGTGTCACTTATATAAAGGCAAGCTCATCCAAATAGCCAGATGTAATGGTGGAAGTAGAGCTGCTGGAAGGACCGCTGATCGCAGCTTGATTCTTGCTCTGTGAAACAGAGCTTCCTTCGAGGCTCAGGTATTAAGCAAAAAATCTTGGCAGAAGCCTTCATTTGTATGAATTCAGGACAGAGTTCTGCCAGCAGACAGCCATGAGCTCACTAGTCTGAAATAATATTTCATTGACAAGAGGTTTTGTTGAAGCAATAACTTGTTTGTGTGAGAAATAAAGGGGGAAGGGGGAAATGAGTGCATATTAGGAATGATAAAATGTTCTCATAAGCCCTATCAGTGACTTAACAATGATAATTTGCATTTAAATCCTGCTTCAAGTAGAAAAAAAACAAATTTTAAAATAAATCATAAATTAAGAAAAGGTATTTAGCAGCAGTGACATTTTCATATTCCAGTCACACACACTTAACTTATTTCAGAGTAGTGTTTTGAAAAATGAGTGGAACCAAAGCTTCTGACAGCCAGAAACAGAGGAAGAAAATATTTGAAGAGGCAAAAGACCCAAAAGGAATTATTATTCTCTGCTAACCTATTTAGAAAAGTCTGTGTAGGCCACTCCAGAACACTGGAGCTCATCTTAGAGACAACTAAAAGCAAACTCCATCCAGAGCTTCCTACTGAAGCAGCACGTATCATGTGAAGCAAACATCGGCAGCATCCAGAAACTGATTTATGTGAATGAGTCCAGTAAATCTAATGGCATAAGACTGGGGAAAATGAGCACAGTGATAGGCAGTGCTCTATTGTTCCTCACTTGCTTACTGGTTATGAACTGGTTATGTTAAACTAGATACCAACAGAGTACACATCAACAGCACAGAGCACTTGCAGTGTTTGGACCCTACCAGCAATTGGCTTTTCTAAACCTCCAGGACCCAAACAACCTGCTCTTATTTCAGTCTGCAGCAGCTTGAAACTCCCAAACCCCAATCCTGAGCTAAGCTGTTCCATACAGAAAACAGAATAGACAGAATTCACAACATCCCACTTCCATCTGAAGGTGCTGGAGAGGTTGAAACCAGGACAAAACAGAGACAGTATACAATTCCAGGCATTACAAATACAGTATTCTGTAAAAGTACTACCAGAAACTCCCTACACTCACTAACAGACAAAAAAATGCCATCCGTCCAAGTCAACATCAACTTCTTCCCAATTCTGTCAGCCATGCAAAATGCACCAACAAAATCAGATTTCCAAAGCTTACTCCTAATCTCAAACCCCTAAAGAACACCAGTTTAATGCAGGAGTATCACACTAGAACAGGCCATAATACACACACTCCACCATTATCAGCCCCTTTTCTCCATCTGTAGGTTCTACAAAGGTCAGAAGTAACTGGAATTGTCCAAGTCTTACCTTTCCCAAGATCTAACTTCAGTCCCTCATACAGCAAGGGATCATTTCCATACTACAAGATTATCCAATCTTGATCCATACTCACACCTCTCCTTCTCCTTTTTATGCCTGTCAGTAAACCAGGTCCTAGAATATTTAGAGTTCAAAGCCTGAAAGTTAACCTCCAAGCTATCCCAGCTATTCCTCTCACTCGTAACTCTAGCCAATTCCAAACAAGAATTAAGGAGGAACAAAATGCAGGCCAGTAGTTTCTGGAGACACCAGAATTCCTTTTAATCCCTCAGTTTGCACAAAAGAGAATAACATGGCTTTTGCTGTTTACCAAAATAAAACCAGAAGTCTTTACCATAATCATACAGTTCCTATGCTGAACTATCTTTCAATGTCTTTTTTGTTTTGTTTTGTTTTGTTGTTTTTTTTTAGGATTTTTGCTAGTCTAGTGTAGTGACTTGTGCATGTAACTGCTGTGCTTTTCACTGAGCTTTAAATATTTTTGTCATTGTCCTTACAAGTTATGGTGTTAATTACAAGTTCTGGTTAGACTACAAGAATGTTGACTTTATTTGAGGAAGAATTTTCACCAGTAAAAACACACCCTCAATAAACCTCAAGGGGAGTTCAGAGCATTAATATGCATCCCAGTGCTGAAACTCCACTGAGTAGTAAATCTGCAGCTAAATCTCCGGATGCTGGGATTTCACACCTAAACCAGCACTGCAAATAGACACCCTGGGACATGACAAAATCAGCATCCCAGTCTGCCCTCCATCCCTCCTCTCCATGGGCTGATGCACCATTTGTTTATATTCTCACACAGGGCTGCAGCTGGGAGACAGAACTATCCCAAAAAATCCCTTCCCTACTGGCATGTAGCAGGATGAAGTGGTCAAGGACCACACTCCAGCACACATCAGGAAACAGGGAGAACAGCCAAGGTCAGTGCTGTGCACCTGCTCCCCTCTCTGCAGCAAACATCCAAGGCACACTGGCTTCTCTCCAGTGAGGTTTTAATCTCACTTAAACACTTTGAGTTTTTTTGATGCAATAATAACAAAACATTCCTGCATCCTCACGTAAACTGGGAAGTGCTGATGACTGGTGGAGAGAGAAGAGCCTTGCTGCAAAAGCTTTATAGATCATGTTCTTCTTTGCGTAGACATAAACAGTAGGAACAGAACAGGTTTCTCATAGCTTTTCCTGCCTGTCTAAAGCTCACGTTTCCTAGTTAACATCTTTCTCGGATTTGTCACAAGTAGGCTTTTAATTATCTAATGACACAGTAGTCCAACTAAAAGAACTTGCTTAAATTCACTTGGCTGAAGTCTGGTAGGGAGTAATTCATGGATTTAAGCTAACAAACAGAAGGAAAAGGGAAAAAAAGCATTTCCATTTCTCAGTGTTTAATATTAAACTTCAACATCATAATTAGCAGTTTAAACTTGGACTGCCTTTTCTTCCAATTCTAGAATGGTTTGGGTGCAAAAGGACCTTTGGAAGTCCAACCACTCCGCAATAAACAAGTTGCTCAGTGCCCCATCCAACTTGAGCTTGAATTTTCCCCAGTACCTTGGTAAGGACAAGAATTATTGAAAATACTGCCCAAATAACTCAAACAGCCTTCAAGTCTCATTCTACCCTCAAAGGTACAATGTAGCATCCATTTTAAGAGCACCCAGTAGCAAAGCCAAGATTCTGAGCTGCTAACTGAAGAGATAAGCACCTGCTATCAGCTTCAGTGTGTAAACTAACACTTCACAGTTAAGGTAATCTCGCTGTTGCCACTGGGTGAAATTCAAACCAGGCTGCAGCCACGCATAAACTTTCCCCTGAACATAAATCAAAGAGCAAAACTAAGCAAACAATTCTTTTAGAATCCAGGGAAACCTGTACCCTATCTGAGGAAAGGGAGGTGGGAGGGAAGCATAAATAAAAACAATATTTCTCCTCCTTACAGGAAAATAGATCTTTAAAAAAAAAAACAACAAACAAATAAAAAAAAACCAAATGATTTCCTACTGGAGCTGAAGCTTTACGAAACTGATGTGAAAGAGGTTGCATGAGCCCTACCATGGCACTGTAGTTTACATGGACACCCACTATCTTCTGCTTCAGCATGAATTTAGATCCTCATGAGCTCCAGGGGTAACAGGCTCCAACTTAATACATGCTCTGGTCCAGATCAAAATCTGCTTATCTTTAAAAGAGGCGTGTTACTCCTATCCCTGTGTCCAGGCAGAATGAAAGGCAAAGAGCTGGAACCCTATTAATTCCAGGTATTACAACCCCTTGGGTGACAGGGATGACGCTTATGCAGGGATCCCCAGCAGCCTCCATGTTTTAACAGTCCTTACAAAAGGAGCAAGGACAGACTTTGGCAAAAACATATTTCCATCACAAAACAATTAATGCTGCTTTACCTGATGGTATAATTACATGTGAGTAAGGGGTAAAAACATATTGACTACATAAAGAGTTGGTCACAGAGAAAGCAGAACATAGAAGCAGCCTTCACTTCTGAATAAGGAGATTTCATTTTCTAGCATGTTCTATGGCTACCTCAAATAAGTGGTCACCTCTCCCAAAGAAAAATAAGAAAGATATGCATGCAGGAGTATAAATATAATTCCAGTCTTCTGCAGTGAAGTCAGTCTCTGGTACAAAATTAAGCCATTTTTTCAGCAGTGCCACATCTGTGAAGAGGAAGGTTACGTTACAAAACAGTATCACAACCAAAGTGGTTTGCAGAAAACATTGGCAACTAAACTCCATTTGAAAGCAGATTGAAAAAGTTTAAAATCACCATGTAGTTATTAGGTTGCCTGTTAATTCTCCAGAAAGAAAACTGGAATCATTTTACAGTAACAAAAGCGCTCTGGTCTAAGGACACCAGACACAGACATGCGCTCGCACACATAACCAAAACCAATCACTTCATGTTTAAAAAGCGGATTCAGACACTGAATGAAGCAAATTGTACACAAAAAAAAGGAAAAAACATTCCCTTTTTTCTTTTAGTGCCACATGTTTGTATGAAGGAGGCTGTGCATTTTGGCAGAAGAGGGCCAAAAGTTCACCCTGTAGAGAACACCAAATTTTTTTTTTTTCCTATCTTTCTTTACCCTGAAACTTTGGTGCATGTGGGCCCCATTGAACTGCAATGAACCCCTGGTGACAAGCACCACACTGACATAAGATATGCCTCACAAGAATAAAGGAAATGAGATGCACAGAAAGAGATTGAAATAATAGAAAGTCTGAAACATCATCCAACAGGAAGGAAATTCCAGGTTCTGACACACAGCTCCCTACATCACCTCAGTCCTCTAGTTCATATGGTTCTTCAGGGCATCTTCCAGGACCGGCAGCGAGCACTGGTGATGGGTGATGTTCTGCACACCATGTGTATCACTGTTTTTAGAGAATCCTGAGCCAATACTTGAAGACTTTAAGTCCCAGGGAACTCAGATAAATAACTGCAGGTGTGTGATAATTTACATAGAAGATCAAAAAAGTCCTTCAGTCTCTGTTTCAGAGCAAATCCCTGTTCTTCTCTCCTTAGGAATGCCCCTGCCATACCTTTCCAGCTGCACTCAGACACCTGGGGCCTCTTCCTCAGGAATCTGAGAAGCAGCAATCAGACAGCTTTCTGAAAAGAAGACATGCTCAATTTAAGAGAAAGATGCAAAAGAGAAAGGAAAAAAAGCTGTTGGAACAACAGCCTTCATTCAAGAGTCTTCATCCCAAATGCCTGCTACCCTCAAGCCGGTATGAATTTCCAAGACACTACTTGACAGCAACAGTCTCACTGTAGCACGCTGCCCAGGGATTGTGGAGATCCATCCCTGGAGATACTAAAATCTTGAACTGAAAGGGTACTGGGCAGCCTTCACCTGAGCCTGCTCTGAGCAGGGACCAGACAATCTTTGGAGGTACCTTCCAGTGTTAACCATTCTATGAGATCCAGGCATTAGTCCAGTTCCAGAAGCACTGAGGAAGAGGACACACTTTTTTTCACTCTCTAATAAGAAGATGACAGCAGGAATTGGACAGGCTTCCCCTGGATCTGACCTAACCGATCCCTGCTTCCAGAATCATTAGAAATAAGGAGCCGAAATAATTTGGCGTATCAGTGAAATTGCCTTTTTTTGGG
>VWZF01003346.1:110495-128821 GCA_013396755.1 Sclerurus mexicanus
TTGGGGGGGGGGGGGGAAGGGGTGAAAAATTAAATTAACACCAGCACTGAACAGCCAATACTCGTTGCAGCTGGTCCTTTGACACATTCCCACAGCAGCCTCCCCCTCCCTCCACACCTGAAGATGCTTCCAAGGACCCTCCAGCACACAGCCTGGATAGTCTGCAGCCTGAACTGGAGAAGGAATCCCAACCCCAGGCAACAGACAAATTGGGGATGAAGTGGGATCCTGCCCTGGGCAGGAATGAGCTAGATGACCCTGGAGGTCTTTTCACCCCAACTTTGTGCACATTAAAAAATCTTGAAAACTAGTTCTCGTCAACCTTTGAGGCTTATCATAAACAAATTCCCCTATCAAACTCTGTCCTGTTTTTTCATGGAAACATTTTATCAGATTCTAACCTCCAAACACACCAGCTGCACTACAAGGCATCAGGAAGAAAATGACACAGGGGACAGACCCATCTCAAAATGTGGCTGCTAGAAGACAGCAGACAAAATAAATGGTTGTATTTTCAAAGACACAGAGCACGCAGGATTCAGATATAAAAAAATAATAAATCGAACACACACATTGGATTACATTTACTACTCTCACAGAACTCCTACACATTTGAAGACATCAGTTTTAGAGTATAATCCCTGGAACTCTGGGGCGCTATTTATTCATTTTATGAAATATCCCAATATTCACATTAATGTCTGGTAGAGCCTAATATAAAGTGTGGGACAAGACGATCTTTAATGGCAACAAAAAGGCACCAGAATCTATCAATTTGTGAGCACAGTAGGAAAAAAAAAAAAGAAACTCCTGCTATCAAGTAGTTTCCATCACACAGCTGATGCCTCCTTTAACATTTCTCTGCAGAACTGCAAAGTTTTTAGCTGAAGTGTAGGTTATGTCTTGCCATGCAGACCTCAGCAAGGCAGGGCAGAAATTTTTGGTTCTACTTCAAATGTTTCTACTGAACAATCTCATGATGCTACTTGCTTCAGTTTGCCAAGACTTAGATGAGGGAGAGACACCCAAAGGACAAAAGAAAAACTAGTTATTGTGGATATTGGAATGGGAACGGTTCTGCAGCATTCTCTGGGTTTTAATTTCTTACATAAATTTACACTGAATGTAAAAGGGACCTCAGCAAGTAAGAAGAAGAAAGCAATGTCAGTTATGAATAATATCTCCAATCTTGATAAACTCAAGAATTTTACACCTTTCTTCGCCAGTTTCCCAGGTAGAAATCAGAAGTATTTACTCCCATTCTTTCTTTTGATGTAGTCACCTAAATGCAAGTTCTCTGGTAAAAAGGCTCTCTGCAACATCTTGCACAACAGGAACATCACCTTAATCATAACTTCAAGGCTATGCAAGCCTTGTTATTAAAACTACATAATAAATAAATCTAAAATACCTACAAATACTAACAAGAAACTAAATTCCACAGGTTTAATCAACAAGCCAAATGAAAAGTCAATTGAATTTATAAAACCTACGTTTTAATACTGCCATGTGGAAGTCATAGCACAGGTGTACACATTTGAAATAGATGCAAAACACCAGTAGACAGAAGCAGGAGAGGTCGAGCCAGCAGACTGGAACTTCAGCATTCCTAAAACAGTGACCATGAAGATTGAAGTGACCTTGTTGCTCAAATGGAAACAAGGACAGAAAACACAGCAGGTTTGAAAGCCAACACTTTCCTGTGAGCAATAACAGCCATTAAAGCTTTAAACGATCCCGGCATCTCATTGGAATTTGTCTTCCATGTGGAATTTTTCACATTTGAAAAGTAAACTTTTGAAGAATAAGAAAATGCTCAGAATAGAGCATCATGAACTAGTTCTATACTAATAACATATAATTATGAAATATAATTATTACACTGATCTCATCAGCTTCTATTTTTAGCTACAACCAGCTCTTTTAAGTTGAAATCATTCACTCTCTGGAGCAATGTTACAGTATATCCACTGATCTCTCAGCTGGGATTTATTCCAACTTTCCACCCATCTCACTATCTTCACACTATCATTTCTGAAATCTAAGCACACTGTGATCCCCAAAGCAGACAGAGATTTTCAAGCACAAAAGCACCTAATTATTGCTCTCAAGCACCAACTCATTTATGTAGGCATTCAATCCCCAGGTAAGTAGAGATGAGAGAGCAGATGGCCCACAATCTGGAAGCAGGAGGTATTTAAAGATTAAATTACAGACAACTTTCTTTGCTATCCCATCACTTAATCCAAGACTAAAGAAAGTGTAAAGCAATGTGATAAACTTCCGAATACACAGATTTTGATGAACCTGTCTGACATGCAAATACTCTGTACCTATAATCAAACGGATCTCAAATAAACATACTCAGCATTGATGAAGCACAGAAAAAAAAAACCCCAAACTCAAGTCACCCAAAAGAGAGTTGGGGCATGCTGACTGTGTAGCTCTGGGTCATTTTTTGTCCAAGATAAAGATCATTTTCTGTCCCTTAACAGCTCTCCAACACCTTCCCTGCATGCCCAAATTTCCCAGTTTGGCTGGACTGGTGCTCACACCAAGCCCAGCCACACAAGGAGCGTGTTTTAGGAACCCTCCCTGGCTAAAAATTAGATTGTTGGGGGCCCAACAACCATGTCTTCTTAAGGTTCTCTGCTGTTGCTGAGCACCAGCACATTTCTCACAGTGTTGTGTATTTTTGAGCTGAATGCCCCAAGGGGACAGTTGTGACCTTTCCTCCTTCACCTCCAGCATTACTCCTCCAAAGCAACACAAGAACCAGCTCGGGGAGCAGAGAGGGAAACTGGGTTCTGTGGCTAAGAATGGGAGCCTTTGCTGTTCTTATCTGGACAGGCAGCTCCAAAAGCTCATATACTGCTTATGGCCAAGTTCATCCCAACAAGCTCAGCAGGGCCAGGACAGAGATCTGAGCGCTTTTCCACAGAAATTCCCTCCATTAGGTCATCAGTACAATCCTGGGATGACCTGGGAAGATCTACGATTCTCCAAGACAGGGACAGCTGGGGTCAAGGCAGGCCAAGGACCAGCCTAGGAGGCAGTTCAGACGCAACTTCCCAATTCCTGTAGAGGGAAGTGTGAAAGGAAGAAAAGGGTTTAACTGAAAGGCTACAGGCCCCAACGTGCCAGCTGGCCCCAGAACAAATGTCCTGCTCAGCTCATTAGTAGACAGAAAGCCCTTCCGAGGTTGCTCACCACGACAGCCACTGTCTTCAGAATTAAGTCCAGAATTAAGTCATAATTAAGATCAAATGGAAGAAGCAAGCACAAGGCTGCCCAGTGTACATCTTTTGCTCAGTATCAGAATAACAAAGTTTAAGATTAATTGATACAGACTGCACAAAGAAAATTCAGCGCCTGCTTCAAACTCATTATCTCTTAACCCACCTTTACTGTCACTCAGGAAGCTTTCCTCTGGAAATCCATCTGAGGAAGCCACTGTTGAATTTCAGCCCTCAAGCTATGCAAAGAGGGCAAATGGGAGACTGAGAGATGATATATGCTTTTAATTTTCATTCTCAAGACCTACATTTAGGCATTTTAAAATGCTGACTTACTCCAAAGAATTTTGAAGTAGAATATAAGTGGCAATGGAGGAATGCAAGTCCTTGACAAACACCACTTCCCTGCCCTTCTCACCAAGCTATCCCAGTAACACAGGGACACCAGTAAATCCTGGAATTCATCTGTTGAAAGGATCTGTCTGAAACACAAGATGTTTCCAGAAATGGACTGTATGGTTTCATTTGTTCTCAGGAGACTTGATAAATACCATATGTGAGCTTTGTCTGGGTGGGTACTTTCTGTCCTGAACCATCCCCAGCTCTGAAAAAGGTCAAATCTTATGGGGGAGCTGAAGTGAACTGGACTAAACTTCTCCAAGGAATTGCTGCCACCCTACAGGTACCTCTCACTCTCTGTGGCAACTCAGATATCCTCAGAACTTCCCTTCCAGTGGCTGTGACATTTTAGTTATCCTCATTTTATAAAGCTTGACATTTTCAACAGCAGATTTTCCACTTTAATCATGCCTTGTTTCTGTGTGCAATCCCCTTACAAAGAGAGAGATGTTCTTATAAGAATCTTAGCATATTTCAAGTTATCTTAAAATAAGTCCCCATGAATACTTTCACACAATACTGCAGTCCTTTAGTATAGCAAGGATAATACAAGCAATTTATGAAAAAAAAGTTCTAGAGCCAACCAATTATCTGCAGGACTTAAAAGAAAAACTACCAAAACTTATTTTGCAGTTGTACAGCAAGAGGCATGTCAGCATCCACTCTGCTTTGGTTATCAGGAATGCACATACAACTCCCACAAGGTTTTATAAACACTGAACTTAGCTGAATCACAGGCCATATGGGGTCTGATAATATCTGTTCTTATACACATCTGCTGCTACGAAATCCAAACTTGCAAAATTCCTACTAATACAACAAATGAGGAGTCATAGATCTATACAGAGGTGATTGTGGATTTACCCACTGTCATGCACCAGCTTGTAATTCCAGAGCCACACTTGTGTGGGAAACCAAATCTGGGCTGGTATCACAATTTTCTTTGTGCATCCTCAGTCCAAAAGGATTAAAAAGAAAGGCAAAAAAGAGCCGTGCACTGATTATACCAGGCACCGATGTTCTGCAGAGAACCCTGTACCTGAAGACAATCCCAGTCATGTTCCCGAAGCACACACAGAACCATCTGTGTAATGACACTTTAGAGGTGTGACTACGTCTTCCCCACGGCCCTTCATACAAAGTAAAATTAAACTTTATTGACTTTTTAAGTCGGCAGGAGCCCTCTCCCTGGACTTCGGCGAATATTGGATCAGGCTCTACAGCACCATTTCTTATGTTACACCATTAACTCACTTCAAAAGAAAACCTGTTTGGGGCCTTCCAGGCAACTCCTGTTCCTCCCAACATTTACCTCAGGTTGAAGGATTACTTTTTCCTTTGTCCCCTCGCAAAGGCAGACTGACTTGTTCCCAGATTGCTCTAATTCCTCCATCGAGACCCCCATTTGCCCGGCACAGCCGCCTCCATGCTGCGATTTCTGAATAAATCTTTGAGTCCACCGTCCAGCCCACAGCCTGGCGACAGTGCTCCTTTCAATGCCCACCGGCACCCACCCAGCCCCGGCACAACCCGGCCCGCTCCCCACACAGCTCGGGATTTACCACCCGGGAGCCAGCCCCACGCTCCCAGCCGGGGCTCTCCGCGTCTGTGGATCTGGACACATGCTCCGGCGATGAATATTCCCAGGATCTCGGCCAGCTTTGCTGGGATCACTCATCTCCCCCCGGGGCCGCACTCCCCACAAGGACCCGGGGACGGGCGAGCCCTTCCCGGGGACCTGCAGCCAAAGCGCGGCCGCCCCGACCCCGCAGAGCCCCCGGTCCCGCCGGGCCGGGACCCCCGGGGGCCGCGCCGCCCCCCGCCCCTTACCAGAGGGCGATGCGGCTCTTGGGGTAGCGGAGCCGCTCGATGCAGCCCAGGGCGTGCGGCAGCGTGTGCGCGGCGTTGCGGGCGAGGATGGCGAGCAGCACGGTGGGCTGCTGCAGAGCCGACTCGGGCAGCGCCGGGGGCTCGGGGCTCGGCGGCTCCGGCGGCTCCGGGGGGGACGGGCTGGCCCCGCAGCCAGCCAGCGGCGGCGGGAGCACCAGCAGCAACAGCAGGAGCGGGGGATGCCCGGCGCTCGCAGCCATGATGGGCTGTGAGGGACGACCACAGCGCAGGGGGACGGGGAGGAGGAGGTGGAGCAGGGCGGGGCGGAGCGGAGCGGAGCAGCGCCGTCTGCCCGCCCGAGCAGCGCCCCCGGCCGCGCCGTGGAGGGACGGCGCTTCACCCCGGGGGGATCCCCCCAAACAGGCCCTGAGGGGCTCGTCAGCGCCGGCCTTTGGGCCCCGTAAAAGTTGCAAACCCCGCGTGTCTCGCACGAGTTTTGGGCTTAAAAGAGGCGTTCGCCAATTCGCTCCCAGTGCGGATGGTAACGCAAAGACATCCCTTAGTTCGCTGCTTACATGAAGGTCTAATGCTCATGTTTCCCACCGAGATAGAGAATGAAGGTTACTTTATGCTTTTATATCAAAAAGATTTTGTCAGACGTCCCTGGGATGTCTGTGTGAAGCAGCTGCACACCTCACACCCATCCCATGCTGCAGGAAGGATGTGCAGAGTGCTGCTATTCCAGCTGGGGCATGACTGGAAAATTAATGTCATAGAGTCATAGAATGGTTTGGGTTGGAAGTGACCTTGAAGCTCATCAAGTGCCACCCCCTGCCATGGGCAGGGACACCTTCCACCAGCCCAGGTTGCTCCAACCTGGCCTTGGACACTCCCAGGGATCCAGGGGCAGCCACAGCTTCTCTGGGCAACCTGTACCAGGGCCTGCCCACCCTCACAGGGAACAATTTTTTCCCAATATCCTATCTAAACCTACCCTGGTCCAGTTTAAAGATGTTTCCCTTGTCCTGACGCTATTTGCCCATTTAAAAAGTCACTATTCTCTTTTTTTATAAGCTCCGTTCAAGTGCTGGAAGGGACTTTAAGGTCTACCTGGAGCTTTCTTCTCTCCAGGCTGAACAACCTCAAGGCTCAGCACCTCTCCTCTGAAGAAAGGGAATACAGGGAGAATATTCCCTGTGTTTCATTGAGTCTTCTGCCATGGAAACATTCCCATGAATGGATTGATGACAATTTACCTTCAAAATAAATAAAACATGTTCCAGCAATTAAAATTATTGGGTCATGATCTTCAAAGGGACATAGTAATCACAGCTCTCTTAGAATTTAATAGGATTTGGGCATGCTAAACCCTTTTCAAGATGGAATCTCTAATTAACTCTAAGGGCCCCATCATGTCGTATTTGGTTTTTACTGTGGATAAAAGCCAGTGCAGACAGATCCACTTTAAGATCCACTCTTGGCTGTGTGCTTGCGAAACTCAAATATGAGGAAACATTTAACAAGCAAACAATTGTTTAATTATCTCTAATGTCATTGTGAATTGCTTTCAGCCCAGGTAGTATATGTATAGAGAGAGAAAGAGAAAGTGAGCTCATGTCTACTATTCTTTGTTTATAGAACTTAATTTACCACCCCCACCAAATTTTGTCTCAGTTTCCTGATCAGACAACTCCCCAAAAAACTAACACAAAAAGAAAGATCCTAGGAAGCTTCAATAAAGAAACACCAAAGGTCAAAGAAACATCTGCACGAAAATTTGAGAAACTGCCTCCGGTTTTAAACATCTTCCTAAACAATTACTGCAAATATATTCCTCCTGTTTGCCCTTCATGACACCTTTATAATTGTCCTCTAGAATGATACATTAATGAGGCTTTTCTTTCATGGTTAGTTTGCCACATGTTGCTTTTATGCTTGGATTCGTTAACCAAATAGGAGCAGCTTTGTAGCTTATATGAAGTGATTAGGGTTTCACAGGAGCCAGCTGAATCTAATCACGGAATTCTGCTGTCACTCACAGGACGGCTCGCATTTGGAGGATGGGGACTAATGCTACTGAATTATACTTGATGTGGAGGGATGCAAGCTGACATTTTCCATCCACTGGATGTTCAAGCTGGGCCACAATCCTGATTTTAGGAGACCTCAGGAGAAATATCCACCTCCTGTGACTCCGCTTTGCCAGGCCTCCTCTGTGGATGCAGTGTGACAACACAGGCTGTGTACCAAGCTTCTCATGGGAGGGAATGCAGGGTCAGGATCAGAGCCAAGCAGACATTATTTCCCTCTAGAAAGAAAGCAAGATCTGGAAGGCAGCAACTGCAAAGCCACAGCTTTGTTCCACCTGCAAAATGTAAAGGCGTGATCCAGTTTGGTGGTGTTGGCAGTCAGTGTTTGCAAAAGGTCAACTGTGCTTTTTATCCTGTGGAGCTCTTAATGTCTTCAGTGAAATCTAAAGTACTTTCAGTTCTCTTCAGACTTCTCCTTTTTTTTTTTTTAAATTTTAAGAACAGCATCAGAGCCATAAGAATTTGCTGAGGGCAAATGCAATGCCTGCAGCAGCATCCTAAAACCAGTAAGTTGCTCCTCAAAGTGGCGTTCCCCTCTCTCACACCATGCACAGTGCTTGCTGGCTCCTGTGGCACACAAAGGAGACAGTGGCAGATGCCTGAAATATGAGATGTTCTTCCATGCATAAGAAAAAGGAGTCACCTCAGCTTAATCTCTCACTCCCAGCCACATAGCATGGGGGAAAGTTTGGGGAGTTCAGGTAGACAGTTGCACTGACAATTCATGGCATTCCGATGGCTATAGATGCATGCACAAAGAAATCTGCACACATTCTGACTTCTTTATTAGTGGCCAAAATTCTATCCTGTATGTTTTTTTTAAGCCCAGACTCAATCCTGCTGTGACAGGACAATGAGCCACTCTGATGAAATACTTTAGCTTTGAGGAAGAAGCAGCTCTTTGCAGATGCAAGTCCCACAGAAATTAATTTAAGCCATCTGTTTCACCATCCTCTAAACACCCATGCCAAACAAGAAGATTCCAGCTGTGAGAACTGTCTCTGGCAGTGGTGTACTCCCTCAGTTTGATGGGTGACAAGTTCCCTCTGAGGCAGCTTTTTTCTAGTTTAGACTTGTTGCCCACACAGTAGAAAACAGAGGATCTATCCTGCTGATATCTATAGATAAATCTATTTCCTTTCATTTACTTCTTCATCTCTGAGGACCCAAATCCATCCAATTATTTTCCCAGTAGCTGAGTAAATCACTGTTGCCAACTGTTCCATGAAAGTCTCAGAGACTGGATAATTTTTTCCTGTTTATTTATTTATTTATTATGTATCCAGGGAATTAAGTGCTGGCTAAAATAGTGGGTTTTAACTAGGCCAACTTCCTCAAAATTGCTTAAGATTGTCTCCAATATGACTTTCTGTGGTACAACTCACACACCAATTTATGTATTAAATATGTATAAATTTTCATTGATGCCTTTTTATAGAATAATCATTAAGCCTATAAAGAAGAAGAGTTAAAGACAGGACTGTTCATTTTCAGTAGGCCATGCATCAAACTGATCTTCTCAAGATCACACTTGGTGTTTCCTTGGGTAAGTGCAGATGTTCGATATTTTCCAGCCTCAGCCATATTTTTCTTGGTGTAGCCTGACCAAGAACAAGCCTAATACTGGCTCTACAGTCTCTCCCCTGGTGTTGCAAACAGCACCCAGCTCTTTTTGGGGCAGGGACACAGCCTGAGGCTGCTCTGAGTGCCGCAGGAGACAGACCTGCACTGAGGGCAGTGTTTGGGGTTGTCACAGGAGGCACCGGGGCAGTATTTGGTGTTTGTCACAGCTGGCACCAGGGCAGTATTTGGGGTTTGTCACAGCCTGTACCAGGGCAGTGTTTGGTGGTTGTCACAGCCTGCACCAGGGCAGTGTTTGGGCTTTGTCACAGGAGGCACCAGGGCAGTGTTTGGGGTTGTCACAGGAGGCACCAGGGCAGTGTTTGGGGTTGTCACAGCTGGCACTGCAGCAGCCACAGCTGGCACACCTGGCTTTCAGCAAAGCGTGTTCTCACTGCAAGTCAGAGATATTCCTAGTAAAGCAGTTCAGGGTGCTTTTGATAACCATACCTTGAATCTGTATCCTTTAAGCAGCCTATGAAAGCTTTGGCCACCTTATATTAATAAGATATTCTGTGCTGTAACCCTTTAACCTTTCTTCTTTATAGGCCTGATGATTACTCTGTAATAAAGCATCAATGAAAATTAATCTATACATGTTTAATACATAAACTGGTGTGTGGGTTGTAACCACAGGAAGTTGTATTTTTAGCAATCTTAAGCAGTTCTGAGGAGGTTGGCCTGGTTAAAAAGACTCCCTGTTTTAGCCAGCACTTCAACTGCAAAACAAACAAACAGATAGGAAAAAATTAGCCATTAGAAAAAAGAACTACGAAAGGACCCTTTGTGATAAGGAATATTTATATCTTCCTCACGCCCAGGGCTTAAAGCAGCGCCTTCGGCTTTGGCTTGGGGCGGGGGGCGCGGAACGGAGTTGCGGCGGAACCATCGGCGCGGCGCTGGCGCGGAGCGCTGGGCTGCGCGGGGCCGCCCGGAGCGAAGCCGTGTTGCACAGCCCGGGCAGCGCATGGCTGCGGCGGGGAAGGGCGGCGAGGAGGGCCGGGGGGGCGAGCAGAGCCCTGCCCCGGGCCTGGTGGGCGAGCAGGGCCCTGCCCCGGGCCGGGGGGAAGAGCAGGGCCCTGACCTGGCCCAGGGCACTCACCCGGGCCGGGGAGACGAGCAGGGCACTGAGCCGGGTCAGGGCACCTCCGCGGGCGGGCGGGCCCGGCGGGTCCAGGGCGTCTGGGCGGGCACGGCTGGAGGCAACTGGATGACGACTCACCCCACGGTAGGCCGGGGCGGGCGTGGCGCGTCGCTTGGGAGTGCCGTTCTCCCGCCCGAACCCCCCACCGGATTCCCCCTCGTGGCTCTAAGCGACGTCCCGGGTTCCCCCGAGGGGGTGTGCGAAGCGGGGGAGGGGCCGATATAACATATACTGGGTGTATCGCGGGGATCTCCGGCTCGTGGGGCGGTCGGGGAATGCCCCTGTCAGCAGGGGAGGAGGTTGTGAGTAATAAGAATCACCGCTGGGAAACGTAAATGCCTTAAACTTCGACTCCCTCTTTACTTTTAGCACGGTGAAAACACGGACGTGTTTCATTTGGCCGTCATTGTATGTTGATGTGCTGCAGAAAAAAAACACATGAAATTACGTACCCAGAAATAGCTGGAATTTCACAAAATTATAGCTGTTCCAGGAATAGATGTGATTCCTAATTTATTTGTGTATTTTGCTTGCTTTTTTAAGTGGCAAAATATGGGGAATGTAGAAAAAGGAGCTTTTAAGATATTGTCAGAAAACAAGTCCTGCTTTTTCATTGCCTTAAAACTGGTTTCAGATTTCAGTGGCTCCAATGGCTGTACAGATTCTGGGTTTGGTGTGCGCATTCATAACATAACTTGTGTTTTCCTTCACCAATGTCACTTTTTGGGTCTCAGTTCACAGAAATGATGTCACTTGATATAGCTGACAGTACTCAAGTCTACGCTGCATTTCTTGTGTACCTGGACCTCTTAGAAGGTAAATCAGGGAATTGAGTGGGTGGACATCTCAACAAATGTCTGCCTTTAGGAGCTGTTAAATTAATTGTTTGTGCACTGGCAGGACCTTTCCTACGAAGTTCTCAGTGTTCTTTTTGAAGCTGCTGGTGCTGAACGCTTCTGTCCTGTGCGTACCTGGAGTCTTTACAAAGATCTCACCCACGAGTTAGAGGTGCAGGGTTCCAGGGCAAAGACAGTCAGCATGGAAAGAAAAAAAAGAAGTAGGGGAAGGAAAAAAAGCGTAGAAAGGTAGATTTACAAGTTCAGTGGTTGTGTTTAGTCCGCATTTGTAGATTAATGTGAAGTTACTAAATCATAGTTTCACTAAAGTTACCATTTAGCAAATGACTGATGTATGCTGGCCTGTTTTCTGGAAAGGGCAAGGATTCCTCTAGTAAAGGTCATTTGCAAGTGTGGTGGCAGGAATTTATAACAATTGTAGTAATGTTATATAATAATACAGTAATTTATAACAAATCGTGGATGTTGTGCTTAGGGACATGGTTTAGTGGTGGACTTGGCAGTGTCAGGTCAATGGTTGGACTTTATCTGAAAGGGTTTTTCCAGCTGGAATGATTCTGTGAAATTCAGTGTAGTCTTCTGGTGTCTGCTAAGAGTGGAACAGAGTTATGTGATACATAAACTTCTGTCTGGAGTCTTCCAAGTTGGTTTTATTGAAAAGGGATTGTGTGTAGGCAGCCAGCCAACCTAATAATAATATTTCAGTTTTGCTTGGAATCTGGTGTTTCTCAAGGTCAGGAAGGAAGGGATTTTAGAGGCCAGAAAGTGCTGTGTCTTGTTATTTTTACACCTCTGAAGAAAATGCCTTAATAGGCTCTAAGAGGAGGTTTCTGAAGTTCTGCAGCAAAAACTTCAGCCTTATACTTCAGGCAGAAGGGGAGAGCTGTGTACTGTCACGAGTCATGTTTTTAGCGCCTGCTCTTGCACAGTTCAGGATACTAATAAAGTCCAGATTTGGATTACAGTGCTGCAGATAACTAAAGCTGCATGGTTTCACCTTCTTTTTCACTTTTTGAAAGAAAAGCTTTGTAAGACGGATCTCTGTTCACCATCCATCAGTGTAGCTCTGGAGCCAGCAGCCTGGTACTGCTCCATCAGTTTCTTTAACAGCATGATCTCAGAAGGGGAATTTGACAGATAAGTGGGGGAATTTTCCTGTGAGGAGAGGGAAAGAAAACAACCCTAGATGTTAACTTAAATATTACATTTGATATTTGAATGATTAAAGGTTGTGTTTTGTGTTCTGGTTCTTCTCATCGCTGATGAACCTTTCTAGGGAGAAACTGGCATGAGGTGAAGCACATTGGAGTAGCAGAGCTGCAACTGGTGTGTTTACATGCACGTGCAAGAGAGCAGGAGGGTGTCCAGGTGATGGTGCCAGTACCTGCCCACATCCTGATAAGTCATGAGAGGTGAGAATGTGTTCAGTGCTTTTCTCATGTTACTAGTGACATAAAATGAAGCACAAATATATTTTACAGGCTGCTGATGGATTTGTCAAAAGTGAAAGGGAGAGGAAACAAAGGAGTATCATAGGAAAATGACATCTCAGCCTGTGAGCAGAGTTATTTTGGATGCTGCAATCACACAGGCAGCTTGGAACAGTAAAGAAATCTCAACTTTGCATCAGTCTCTGCCTCTCTCTCTGTGGGAGTGGTGCTTGCATGTCAGCTTCCCACAGCAACTGATGCCTGCTGATAAACACTATTTATTGTTTAGAGCTGCATATAATAACAATGGATACCAAAGTATGTGTTTGAGAGAAGGTTAGAGCAAAAGACCTTCACAGTTTATGTGTTGTACATTCTTGTGCTGATTTTGTAGTCTGGGAAATCTAGTGATACTTTTTGAGTTGCTTCACTTAAAAATACCTAAGAGGAGAAGAATCCTCGTGGACCTGTCTAAGATTTTTCTTATTGTCAAAGCTGTGGATAAACCTTATGTGGTTTGGTTGGCTTTTGTTTTGAAACTACAATTTGGCTACTTTCAACAGGAAATTCTTCTTATCTCGAGTTTAATGTGTCTGTGATTATGACTTACTTTCCTTACACATGCAAGAGCAGTTCTCAAGCAGATGGCAACACAGCTATGAACTTGTGATATTGCAGATATTTGCAACCTAGAGAACTTCCACTTCAGTAATTTTACAGTATATTTTAACTGTCCCTTAGAGCAGTTCAGATACACAGTGGAATTTACACCCTGATAAAGGCTGCCTTCTCTTGCTGGTATTTGCCAATATTCCCTCTGATGTCCCTGAAGACCTGTACTATTTCAGCGGCACCATATGGTTGTACATTTTTCAATTTCTTCTGTTTCTGCTCTTGGTAGAAGCTGGCTCAGGGTTTGCTTTTCAGATCTTGCTTGTTCTTCCTGTTTCCTCTTGCTCTATGGGCAGCAGCCTGACATGGTAGTAGTTAGCTAGTTAATTGCACTTAGTAGATGTGTGTGTGCGCTCTAGGGATGATGATTTTGCATTTTTATTTTAGGTTCTAGAAGTGACAGATCGCTGTCTTGCCAACAGACGTCTATCTTCATTTTGCTGTATATTGGGTGAGGGGAAAGAAGATTATTTACTAGATATTGATGGGGTTTAGTACTATTTACTGAAAAAAAATTCATATTTACAAGTGTTGTTCAATCATTTTTGTGGGCTTGGTTTTGCAGAGAAATATGGTGTGATCTCCACACCAGAGGAAAGTTGCTGAGAGGTGTTGCAGGATGAAATGCTGGGTGTCATCCAGCCTCTCTGCAAGAAGCAGATCACTTTGTGTGTGTGTGAAAAGGATGCACTGCAATTCTCATCTGAAATGAGACTTCAGGTGGGAAGAGAAGGCAGCAAATTAGGATATAGGATCTTTGAGAAATTCCACCTATGTGCTGAGTTGTTGTGCTTGTTTAATATAGTATGTTTCCCCCTAGGCTGGAAACTTTGATTCCTGGCATTGGGTCAAGGCCAGAGTATGTTCTGATTGACTTTTAATGACAGATATTCCACTGCATGTGTGTCCTATCTTTTACTGTTTCATTGGAGCTTTTCATTGAGAGTCTCTGACCTTGTTTGTTCTGTGGTGATACTGTTTGCTCTGCTTCTGGCACCGGTGTGTCTGGAATCCATTACTGGAAGGATGTGTGCTAGAGAGGCAAAGAGTGAATGCATCACATTGATTAAAAGTACAGTTTATGACTAGGTTTTGCTACAGAGCAGCTACATAGGGCGTGTTGTCACTACAATGAGCTGAATTCCAGGCTGTAATGCCAGGTGAGTCTTTAAAAGCCTGTATATGTTCAATATCCATAGACGTGTCAGGCTAGAAGATTGTCTACACTTGTATTTGTGTTGTTGAACATGCATCTGCATTTTGTTCAAAGCAGTGCCTTGGGTTTTGGAGTTGCCTGCTAAAAGAAGGGGGGAGGAGGTATGTATACAAGTGATTGCACCTCACTTAGTGTTGAAAATAAGCCCTTGGAGGCACTTGGGAAGGTGAAAACATTCCATCTCCATTTCTGGGCCTGGAACTGTGCTAACTGCAAAAGCAGCCAGTAAATGGCAGCATTTAGGAGCAGCATTTCCTTGCTTGGGTAGGTTTGGAAGTCGCAAATCTGTCCCTTGCAATGAGACTTCCATCTTCATTCTGCTCTTATGTTATATGAGCTTATTGGTGATGGGGAACAAAATTATTTACTAGATATTGATGGATTTTAGTACTATGTATGTGCTGAAACAATCTCACTTTTGGAAATATCAGTCACTCTTGTGGGCTTGGTCTTCCAGAGACATAAAGGGTGGTTTTCCTCTTCAAAGCCCCATCAGCCAAGCTCTGCATGCCCAGGTGTCTCATGAAGATTCCTACTTTGCTGCCACTGCGAAGTTGCAGTCTCCATGTCCTCAAAAGGCCATGGTAAAGTTGCTGTGGAAATTACCAAGACACCTAAGCAAATGACAAGTATGAGTGCCCTACAAAAAAAAAAAAATCTCCTCAGTGTTTTTAAGCCTGTTATAAGATTTCATCATGTCCAGTTTGTGCATGGCAGTTACTTGCTGAAGGCAAAAGCTGTTCTGCTTACTAAGCTCATTGTCCACTTTTACAAACAGCACCATGGAAGCTGATCATCCTGCCCCAACAGTGTAGGGCTGCACAGGAACTTGCTGCATCACAAAATTATGGGCTCTGAAGCAAAGAGAACACCAGTGTAAATGGTCTCATACAGTCTGCTTTGTGCTTGCTCTTAAAATGAAGATTTCTGAACCGTCTATGAGCAGAGACCTGGAGAATATGATGCAGCTTCTGTCTGTCTTGGCCCACTCTTTCAACCATGCATAGCTGGCTGAGGTTTGGAGAGCCATGTGTCTGTGCACCTCTGAATTCAGGAGGGATTCATGCTTGCAAGGAAGAATTTGTAGGTCCCTTGGCTGGGATGTGTTTGCTGTTCACTACAACACCTTAGTGCACACCAAGTACCTAATTGTTAATGCATTCCAGAATTGTGGCTCCTCAAAGCGAGGAGGAAGCAGTCATACTGGGAGTGCTGCTTTGGAGCTGGCAGAAATGGCTTGCATAAACCAATCTTAGCAAATGCAGGAGAGCTCACAGTGTTGACAGCTGGATTTTTCAGATAGCCTTGAAAGCCTTGATCCTTCAAGGACCAGGGAGTTAATACTCCAGATCTAAGAGAATTAGGCACTGTCTGTCCTAGACAAATAATACTGTCTAAGTAAAATGTGACTGATAACTGTCAGCTTAAATGATACATCCTTGCTCTTTTTGTTTTCTCTGTGCAAGTTTTGGAAATGAAGGATGTAGTCCGTTGCCTGAGGTCATGGAGATTGCAAAGTTTGGTTTAGGCTAAGAGGGAAAGGCTTATGTTGTTAAAATGCTAACTTAAACGTTTCATTTTAAAGCTGATAAGCATCCTAAGAAGGAAATCTGAGGACTGGAAGTGATTTACTCTATTCAAAATCTGCAGATTGTGAAATAAATACGTAATCTGAAGAAGTCCTGTTATTTTAAAGGGACTGGAAATGTGACATGCTTCTCATCTTGCATCCTCTTGAAGGTTTTGTCACTAACTCTTGCTATAAGCATCATTTGAATTTACTGATACAGTAAATAGCACATTGAAATTGTTAATTAAAGGCTCCTAAATGCAGACTATTTATAATATATAAATGTGATTGATGTGGCTCCTACAACAGAGTTGGTTATGCAGTGCTGTGGTTAATGTCCTGTAGTTGGTGTGTCTTGCAGGACTGCTGAATTCTTATTCCTCCCTTTTGTGTGCGTTGTCTTCAACTTCCATGGAAAAAAGGTCTTTATATTCCTCAGGGTTTCAATTCCTTTTCCTGACCAGTGTGGCATGTGGTGTTTGCTTTGCCTTTATTTTTTTTTCCATTACAAAAACCTGAGTTTCTTCTAGCATTCCCCATTCCTGCAATTTGGAAACAAATGCCAAGGAGTAGTGGGGTCCTTTTACACCTTAGCCCACCACCATGTGCTCCTTCCCACATCTTTCAAGGCACTAGGTTAATCTTGCTGCCTGCCCTGCAGCCGGGCCTGGAGCAGCATTCCTGATGGTGAGCTGTGCTAAATTTTGTGGTGCTGGCTAAATTCAAGGAATTGTGCTTTATGGGAGGTTCCTCTGCCTGGGTCCTGAGCGGTGTGGTACAATGGCATGCTCCAGTGCATGGTGTAATGATCTCTGTTAGTGGTACAGAGACCAACTTGTGTTGACTCTGCAGTCCTGCCTTGGGTGGAGGGGAGGGAGCTGCTGGGGCTGGCCAAGCCTGCAATTAATTATTCATCCAAGTATAAAGGGCAGATTGAAAGCCCTTGGCTTTTATGGGATGGAAGGCAGTAGTTCCATTTCAGCTTAGTGGAGCACTGTGCAATCTCCATAAAACTGCTCTGAGCTTTCAGTGTTATGCTGCTTCTCAGAGGCACTTGAATGGGATGTGGCAGTGAAACGCTCTTTTGTTTATCACAAAATTTTCTGCGTATGTTATCTTCCTTTTATCATTCTGTTCTTGGTATTTGGATAGTCATTTGAAACTTCAAGCTACGGCTGCCTCAGAGTCACCATTGTACACCTGGTTCTTTCTCCGGGGAGAAAAGGGCAGTGTTATTTTAGTAGGAGTAGATCATTAGGAAAGACAGCACACATTTCTGAGGGGTGTTGAAGGCCAGCTTAGTACCAAATTAATATAGGGGGACAGTTGGAAAATTCGCTTCATCTTCTTGGGTGGATTGGTATGGATTTCTCAGTTTTATTTTGTTATTGGGTTTTGGTTTGGTTTGAACCTATTAATTACAACAGTAGTAGAAGATCAGATAAATTCACTGTTGCTATTTGAAACCAAGAGTAAAGGCAGATACAAGTAACATTTTCAGTGCTATTATGTTCATTGAGTGGTCCTTGAATGATGTTAAGGAAGTTAAACCTGCTGGTAAGACTAATCGTTTGGTAAAAAAAAAGCAATCTCTCTTGACAGTAGTTTGTAGGCATCTAGAAAACCTTTTCTAAGCTCTTTTTCTGATGCAAAGTGCTTTAGAAATGCAAACTCTTTACTTTGGATAAGTGTCTCCTTTGTTGTTTGAGGTGAAATGTTTTGCATCTCCTGCAATGTCAGGTTAATGTGAGTTTGCTTCCTGGGTGGAAAATGAGGGCTTTGTCCTGATTTCATTTGGCTTTTTGGAAGCTGATCCTGGATTGTAGGAAACATGCAATTATCATCAGTGTTTAGAAATGGGTTTTCAGACTATACTGGAAGTTTTGGACTGCATGATCTGTAACAGATGAGAATACTTACAAAAAATACTTAGTCTTATTCTGCTTATAGGTCTTAAGGAAGACTCTCCAGTGATTGTTATGGTGTCTGTATTCCTCTGGCTTATACATATTACTTTCCTTTCACAGTGCCTTTGTTCAAGACATATTTCTGTGGGAAACCTAAAATTCCTGAAACTTCTGAATTTACTCACTGGCTTTTCTTCATGGGGAGGGAGAGAGAAGAGTGGTTTGAAGGGTATTCTAACTCAGACACCTTCCTGTGCATTGCAGGAACACCCAGGAGTGATTGTTCTCTGTGCTCTCCTGGGGCTCCAGATGCCTTTCTTTCCCCCTCTCTTTCCCCCTCTCTTTCCCCCTCTCT
>VWZF01003346.1:128842-148631 GCA_013396755.1 Sclerurus mexicanus
TCCTTCCTTTCCTTCCTTTCCTTCCCTTCCTTCCCTTCCTTCCTTTTTCCTCTCCTCTCCCTCTCCTCTCCCTTCTCTCTCTTCTTTTCTTTTTTCTTTTCTTTTTCTAAACCATGTAGTTATTAACATAAATCCTGAGAAGGTGGTATGGATGGGCTTAACTTGATCTCCCTAGCCAGGCTGAGCCTATGAATGAATATGTGCTGAGGTGATGAAATATTGTGTCCTTCAGGAGATGACAAAGGGACATGATGTATTCTTCCAGCACAGGCTTTACTTGAGACTGTATTGAAAGCATACTAAGCTTTTATTCAGACTCTGCAGAACAATATCAACTGTTTCTCAGCTGCACCTTTTCTAGTATCAGGCCTCTACATTCCGCTGAAAACTTGATGTGCAGTCAGTGGAGTGGGCATACTGGAATGCCTGTTGAAAAGGAGGACCCAGGTAGAGCCAAGTCCATGCCAAGTGCTTGACCCCACAGCTTCTGTGGGGTTCACACTGTTGGGCATGGCCTGTACAGGCTAGGAAACCAAAACCAGAGTCATTTTGGACTCCTTGATATCAATGGGAACAGTAATTAGAGAATGTGTCCTAGCACAGTTGTGACTCAAAGGTGCTGGTGGATGAAGGTGATAAAGCATATGCCAGGCTACTGGGTGTATCAGTTTCCTCTGTTCCAGAGGCTTCTAACGCTTGACACTTTCAGAAACAGTAAATCCACTTTTATTAAAGCAAACCTGTCTTTTATAACTCATCACCTGTATGGTGTAGCAGGTGTACTGGTCATTAAGGAGCCTATTTGTAACCATTGACATGGTAACTGAAATCAGCTGGCTCTGTTAGGGGTTATTAACACATGGGCTTCTTGTCTAGGGCTTAATTTTGGTCATGGAATACAATTGTTGTGCGAGATGGGCAGCCTTGAGAGCAGTATCTCTTGAATTAATGGCTTCTTGCCTTGTTTAGGAGCTCACACTTTGAATTTCAGGAGGCCAGCATCACTTCTTGCCTTTTTTTCCTCCCATAAACAGTGTTAGATACATCAAAAAGCTGTACTTTTCCTGCAATATTTCATCTTCCTGTTTATGGCAGGTAGCAAGTGCAGTGAAATCAGAACCCAGATGTTCTCTGACTCCTTTGAAATGTCTGCTGGTTGTGAACACACTGAACACAGAGGCTGACAGTGATGCCTTCAGGGGAGGAGAGGAAGGGATGGCATGTGATACAGACTTCCTGAATTCCAAAGCTTATTCTTATAAGATACCCTCTCACCAGTCTGCAGATGTGCTGCATTGCATTATGGCTGGTTGTGGTATACAGGAATGAGAGCTCTTGTTTTGGGTTGCCTGTGTTGAGAGAATGAGCGAGAGGAAAATCATGCATTTGCAGTTCTAATTCCTTACATAGCAACTGATTCCCCATGTACTGTGGAATTCACTGTGCTCTGTGGACAGCAGTTAGCAGATCATTCTGAGGCAATAGCATGGCTTTGTACCCTTTGCATAAACTCATGGTAAATCAGGGATGCAAAGATAATGTCATTAATCTGTTGTTAGGACCTGTCCACTTTCGGGATTATGGTGCATCTTCTAAGTCGTAAGTGCTAAATGAGAAGAAATAAAGGTTCAGATGTCAGTGCTTGGTATAAGGAGTATATCTTGCAGTATAGGGAGAAATCATGAGTGATCAGAAATTTAGATCTAAGGCCTCACTGTTCCATCCATCTCCCTAATATAGGCTAGGAGGAGAAATGGTGATAGGTACTAATGAACATATGAAGGAACTTCTGCCCTGGCTGACAGGCAAATACAGACCACTGCCTGAGTCTGCTCCCACACAGGGCTGTCCACACACACCACAAATCTGGTTTCTTTGACTCCCAGAATGTCTTTCTTGGGTAGCTATGCCCTTTTATTTGGTGTTTTATTGTTAATTCTACATCATGTTCCCAGGAGAAGGAAAGAGATTAATATCCACTACTTCCTAAAAGTCACGGATAGTTCTTTCTTCAGTGGGTCTCTGTCAGTAGTCTGGCCTTACCAATGTATTCAGAGATTCCTCCAGACACTTGATGGTGAGGTGTGAGGGTGGGCAGGCCCTGGCACAGGGTGCCCAGAGAAGCTGTGGCTGCCCCTGAATCCCTGGAAGTGCCCAAGGCCAAGTTGGACAGGGCTTGGAGCAACCTGGTCTAGTGGAAGGTGTCCCTGCCCATGGCAGGGGGTGGAACTGGATGACCTTTAAGGTCTCTTCCAGTCCAAACCATTCTATGATTCTGTGTGTGATAAGTGGATTCTTGCTCTTTATGCTTGAATAGGAGCTGGAAGTGACAGAAGCAGAATGTGCCCAGGTGACCAGTACAGTATCTCTTACCTTATTTGTTCTGATAGTTATGAAGTGCGCTGATGTAGGAGGGTCAGAACGTAGCCTTTCAGAGCCAGAGTATCTCTGTTGCATGAAATGACTGACTGTATTGTATTGCCTTGCTTTATGTATGGGCCAGTGGTGAAAGCAAAAGGAAAGGCACTCCTGGATTTATCCAGGCTGAATTATGCACAGTTCAGAAGACAGAGGGATACTTAAGAAGGTCAAGGGCTTAACAGTGTAGGCTTTCCAGGGTGCTGCTTATTCTCTGCAGCTATTTGGCTTTTATTAAAGGGTCAAAGAGGTTTCAAAGGAAGATGATGATTAAAGTTTGAAAGCTGATACATTTAGAAAGAGCCTTATTTTCAGCTGCAGTGTCCAGCTTCAGAAATGCATGTCTTCTGGTGGATGAGATCTCCAGGACAAGTGAAGTGAGGGGGTGGTTTTTTCCAGTGTATAGCTTCCCTGTTTCCAGAGCATAACCTCTCCTGGTGATGCCAGATGAGCGCTCTTGCACCTGACCTCTGGGTGAAGGAGAAAGCTCCCTGTGGAAATCTTGGTGTGGAGGTTCTTATTGTTCTGCCCCTGGGCACCTCACTCCTTCAATACCTGCTCTCCAGTCGGGCCAGGAACCCAAGAACTCCAGAGTTCAGTGTTGTCCTCAGCTCTGAACCGAAAGGTAACTGGCATGTTACTCTTAAAATAAGCTAAACAGGAAAAATTGCATAAGTTTGTCTTGAATTTTTAAGGAAGGCTTTATTTATGCTGACTGTCCTGAAGGACATTAGTCTTGTGGCTTCTAGTCTAGACAGGGAGGTAGAAAAACCTGGCTTGGGCTCCTGGGTCTTCCACAGTCTGGCAGACAACTGTGGCACAGAGACTGGCAGACTTACCTCTACAAATGGACCAAGTCTTAATGATTTCATTCTCTAATTTAACACCAGCGGTTATTTAATTAGACATTTTATTTCAGCCTAATGAAAACAGGGCCATCAGAGATTGCCATGCTAGGATTATGGTAGTTGAAAGATGGCTGAGGCACATGCACAGGAATACACCTAAGGAAAGCCTAGAAGCATGTGTTGTGCCATTCCTAGCAGAGTTGTATGTAACGGGTATATTTTTATAAGAGTCTCTTTTCTTTTGTTGCTTGATTGTATAACTTTGAAATTTTTATTAGAACAGATATTATAATTTCTTCAGTGGAGACAAGTTTACAGAATAAAACCAGGCTGAATAAAAACAAAAATAGCAGTTGTGCACTTCTACCTTTGTGCCATTGTAGGTGGTTGTGGACTCCTTTCTAACTGATTTTTTCCTTTTCTAGGTTACGGGAAATACTGAAAAAAGCCTCTCTCCCACCAGAGGATCCTGACACCCCGCTGTCAGTTACCTTGGCCATAGTTGAGACAGATTCCACAATAGTCTATTATAAAATGACTGATGGCTTTGTAATGCCAGACCATCCTGACGATATGGAACATGTGGACAATAAACAGTGGAGAAAGAAAAGAAAGAAGCTTTTCAAATGATTAGGACAAAACCAAAGACTTTTCTTGAACTCCTGTGCTCAAACTTGAACAAATCCAGGAACTGATGTATGTAAATAAGTGGTGTGCTACACTCTGCATATCAAGGATCTGTTGAGGGAGAGCAGAGGCTTGTGCAGCTGCTCTAAAATGAAGTGCTGTTTGTGCTATGAAATAGGTCATGCTTTGAGACAGATTGATCCTGACTAATAAATATATTTGTGAGATGTTTCCAGAGCTGGTCTCCTTTCTATCTGGTCAGGTACACAACAGCATAAACACATCCTTACCCATACTGTAATTATTGGTTACAGATAAATCAAAGGGTTTCTGGCAGGAATAGTGATACAAGTGAAGAGCTTTGTAGTTTACAGAGTGTCTTTGTCTTAGCACTGTCAGAAGTACTCATGCTGCTCCTCAGGCTACATTTCTGAATGCTTGCTTTCCTCTGCTTTTGGAGAAAAAGCTTTTCCACAGAAATACTTTAATTTTTTCACTACAGAGGCAAGACTGATTATAGCAACACCACAGGTAACTATAACACCAAAGAATGTCACCTTCTGCACTGTAAGTGAACGCTAGTTATCTGCTTCATGCACCAAGCAGGTTTCTAAACCAATTGTCATTTTGAGGATTTATTATTTTTTGGACATAGATTTGCATACTGGAACTGGTTGTCCAAGAGGTTCTTCAGCTAGGAGTGAGTTAAGAGGGAAAAAAAAGATGTTTAGTTTCTTCTACAGGAATTTTCCATGTTTTTCACATAGGGATCTTCAGGTTAAACTTAGCGTTCCTTGGCAATCAAATAGCATCCCAGAAGCAGCTTCTTGAGCACAAAAATGTCCATGTGACAGCTGTGTGGCCAAGGGTCACACACTCAGAATGTGAAGCACAAGAGCTCTTTTTTTACATGAGTATAAGAATGGGAGTGAATCCAAAAAAACTTGCTGGAAATGAAAGGTCATTTACTATCCCTGTGACTAGGGTGGATGTTTCTATAGCTGGGGTGTTGGAATGTGCTTTGGCTAAATGTGCTGAGAGGCACAATGATCCCAAAAAGAGGGCCTTGGGGCAGGAAGGCCCTCGTACCCATGGAGGAGAAGGGTCACTGTCACCTGGAGCTCTGCATGGCACCTTTTCCCTATACAGCAAGGGAAGACTCTGGATCTGAGGGCTTCAGTCATGGAGGAAGGCAAAGAATAATTCTCTCTTAGTGTTGCTCCTCTCATGGAGGAAAACCATCATTTTATTTTGGTAGAATGCCATACTGCCTTAAAAGGGTACCTGTGTGCTGACTCCTGCTGCGTGTCATCTTCAATCAATGTGCCCAGCAGCTTATTCCATAAAGTAGGTCTTACACTTCACTAGGTTACATCCCACCAGGTAAATTGTCCTTGTTATAAGCTGTCAAGTACTTCAGCCCTGCTGTGAGCATGTGCTGGAAAAGAGCTGGGTTTCTTCAATGGAGGCTTTAACAAATACTACACATAGAATTTGTGTTTAAGCGACACATGCTTAACCCCAAAAGCAGACCTTTTTGCATTTGCTTCAATTTTTGGGAAATACTGCCAGTTTGTAGTTTGCTGTATGACTGATGCTTGCCTTTAACCCTTCATTTTATTATTTACATGCACAGGAAAAGGAGCATAACTTGAGCCTCCTTTTTTATATGCTGAAAACTGCTGACCCAGGCTCCAAAAGCTGAGTTGGGGAAACTCTGCACAGAGGCTTTGCTTTCTGTTTCTTCTTGTGTCCCACTGAGAAATGAGCCTTTTCCTAGCTTCTCTAGATCATGGTGGTTATTTATTTCTGAGCAAAAAAAGCACAGAAGAATAAATAATATCACAGCACTGTTTGTCCCGTAGGTATTACAGTGTAAACACAGGCATGTTAAATGAGCTTGTAGCCAGCTGTGCTGTTCCTTTGCATTCCACTGAAGTATTTCTCTGTGTCAAGTCAACAACACACAGACTGGAGCCTCTGGTCTTCCAAGCACTGAATAAAGCTGGGAAGAGACTTCCCTTAGAAGTGTATCAGTTTGGAACAGTAGTGCATCAATGTTCCTGAATCCATAGTATCTTGGTGCTGTGCCTGAAGTATTCAAGCATAACTCTGCTTTAAGTGTTTGTGAGACATCCATGGAAGCATGAGCCATGACAGCTGGCCTTGACACCACTGCAAATCCAGCTCTTATTTCAGCCTAGAAGATTTTACAGGCTACATCTTGACATCTTTTAAAGGTTTGGGTTTTGTTTTTTTAATTCTATTTGCCAAGCACAGCTTGATTTGTTTTACTGATCCCTCTTGTCCAAAAAATGTGGTTTAAAATCTTGAGAGTATAATTTTCTGGTAGGTTATTGTTTCAAGCTTTTCCTCTTTTCAGGAGGATGTTTACACTGAAGCTTCCCCACTGAGTTAAGAATGATAGAAAAGCAAAGTGATGCTTTGGCATGGATTTGACGGCGAGACTCGATGCCCGGTTACATAAGTGAGCATCCGCCTTTGCTTATCCAAGCTCTTTTTCCTTGAAGCATTGCTGGCACTATCACTGCAGCTCTCCTGCATTCAGCCTGACTCTTTGCAACGCACACAGAACATTTGATGTGGAAAAACACCAGTGGAGAAGCAGAATGCCTTGTCAATGAAGAGAAGCTGTGGTTGCAAGTGGTGACCAAGAAACTGCAGCTGAAGGCGGTGAAAGGGAGCAACTCCCACAGCCTCCCCTGCCTGCACACCGAGAAAGCAGCAGCAAATGTGTCTGTTTGGGCAGCAGCTTCTCCTGCACTAGTCACCTATGCCTTTGTGGCTGTGCTGTGTCTGCTCAGTGTGGAAGGACACTGGGGCTTTGGCCCATCATCTGTTGCTGCTTCCCAAGGGTTAGAAGGGATGGCAAGCAGTGATGAAGTGGTGTGTTGCTTCCACATCCTAAGCAGGATCCCATCCCCTCCTAAATGGCCTTTAGCATCCCTGCAAAACACTCCTGTTACTCAGAAATCACCAGAAGAAATACATGGGCTCTTGTAATTCTCAGGCTGGACAAGGTTTTCCACAGGATCTTTTGCTTGGGCATGACATTGAAATATCAGTAACATAGTAAAGGGAAGCAATCTTAATCTTTTTCTGGGTCAGCAAACCAACAAAGCTTATTTCTTTAAAACATTTTTTTTTTTCTAATAAAGAATCTGTTTGAATTTATTGATCATCCTACTAGTATTGCAGATCTGTAGGAATTAGGTGTTCCATAGGTTGTCCCAGTAGTTTTCAACAATCTGAATGCTATCAAGTAGCCTGCAAGTCCTGTTTTGTATAAGTGGACTCATTCTTAACCTCCTCCAGTCTTCCAGGGAGCAGTGATAGGACCTGAATGAATGGCATGAAACTGCCAGGGGAGGTTTAGGTTGGATCTCAGGAAAAGGTTCTTCCCCCAGAGGGTGGTGGGCACGGCCCCAAGGCTGCCAGAGCTCCAGGAGTGTTTGGATAATGGGACAGGGTGGGATTGTTGCAGGGCCAAGAGCCAAACTGGATAGTCCTTGTGGGTCCCTTTGAGCTCAGGGTATTCTGTCATTTTAAAAAGAGCTGCAGCTGCACTTCATATTTCAGAGTACCCCAGGTAGCTGATGGCTTTTCCACTTCTTTTCCTCATTTCTCAGAAGCTCCCACCTAGGTTGGCACCACGAGGCCGAGGAACCCAGACTCAGTGCCTTCAGCACACCCAAGTGACAGCCCATTTGTCAGTTGAATTAATGAGCCCTCTGACTCCTGATTAGTTACACACTGTGTGCTCTGTTTCTACCACCTGACTGACATAATTTATTGCCCTGACAGTTAATCATTCTTTGCATATCCACCTAGCTACAAGCTTCTCATGTTTCTTGTCTGGCCTTCAAGCTCAGTTTGACAGTCCAGAATGGCTCTGCTCATCTTCTTCATTTGTTTTTTTTCCCCTTTCTTACTCCTCTAGCCATCTTGTCAGCAAATTTTTTGGTATTGCTTGCTGCCCTCTTGGTCTGTGTTTCATACATAGCGCCATATCCCTTCATTACCCTCAAATTTATCTTTTCATGCTATCTGGGGGTTCCCCTTTCTTTCCAACCTTCCTATCTTCTACTGATGTGCCATCTATGCCTTTCTCTGTCCTAATCCAGGTACCAACTCGTCCTCTTAATTTCATCAGACCAATCTCATTTACCACCAAATATTTGGGTAAAATCTGAAGGAAGGTCTCGAGCTCTGTGCCAATATCCAGCCTGCACAGAATGATAGAATATCCTGAGCTGGAAGGGACCCACAAGGATCATCCAAGTTGAATCCCTGGCCCTGCACAGACACCTCAGCAATCCCACCCTGTCCCTGTCCCATTGTCCAAACCCTCCTGGAGCTCTGGCAGCCTTGGGGTCGTGCCCACTGCCCTGGGGAGCCTGTTCAGTGCCCACCACCCTTTGGGGAAGAACCTTTTGCTGAGATCCAACCTGACCCTGCCCTGGCACAGCTCCGGCCATTCCCTGGGTCCTGTCCCTGCTCACATAGAGCAGAGATGAAAAAGCTCCTGGGAAGCACTGCCTTCGTGGTAAAGGGTGGCTGTCACCCTTCTTGCCAGCTTCCCAAACACCCCAATTGACACCTATCATGGGTGTTCACTGGATAGATCCGCAGGTGGAGCTGGCTGCAGCCAGCCAGCTGTGTCTGCACCAGAGGGCGCCTGGAGACTGCTGAGCCCGTCTTCCTCCTCTGGGAACACTGGAGCTCTGCAAAACTCTCCTCGCACTCTGCTCCTGGTTCTCATAAATAAAAGGAAAGGAAAAAACCTGCCAGCAGCAACCCTTGCGATGGTATTTCTCCCTTCTTTAATGCTGGAATGGTATTATTGAAACCTAGCTGAAGAGGGGCTTTGGAGAAGGGAATGTATTAACAGCACTAGGGGGAATGGTTTCAAACAGAAAGAGAGTAGGTTTAGATTGGATATTAGGAAGGAAGTGTTTACCATGAGGGTGGGCAGGCCCTGGCACAGGTTTCCCAGGGAAGCTGTGGCTACCCCTGGATCCCTGGAAGTGTCCAAGGCCAGGTTGGACAGGGCTTGGAGCACCCTGGGCTAGTGGAAGGTGTCCCTGCCCACAGCAGGGGGTTGGCATGAGATGATTTTTAAGGTCCTCTCCAACCCAAACCATTCTGTGATTTTATGATTCTATGAAATGCCAGCCTGAGTTAAGGCTGAGGGAATGGTGGTTCAGTCTAAAAACTGGGCTCAGGGATACTGGCAGACACAGTCCCGGATCTCCCCAAACAATGGACCAAAGGGCTGTGGAGGCTGGGGCTGCCCTCACCTCCCACCTGGAATCCTGAAAACGCACACAATGTCCTTTGTGGGCGACTGTGTTTGTGTCCCTTCCCCAGTGCGATGCTGTGAGGTGAAATTCTGTGCCCTGAGCTATACAGACCACAATTACTCCACTTGTCATATTAATTTTGAGTCCTGCAAGTGACTTTGCTGTAGTAATTTTCTATTCTCACAGACAAATGCATTGAAAGTCATAGAAGCTAAATGAATCTGACATTTAGATGTTATCTTGGAAGTCTTTTCCAACCTTAATGATTCTATGATTCCATTGTCTGCCCATGCCACTAATTTCTGTGGGCTGGGGGTACCAAATCCTTCTGCAAACCTGAGGTCCTCTGCCCTCCCCATGCTCCCAGCCAGCCCAGACACCATGTACTCAGGTGTCCCCTCCTTCATGACTGGCGAGCATCTCTTCTACACACAGGTCTGATGGGACCATTTTATGGTGTCACTATGAAGTTGGTGGGTGAGATTTTTCATCACAATGGACTTTTAAATAATGTGGTGAAAAAGAACATGATTCTGACATTCCCTGGGGGGTCAGCTAAGCCTCCCTGCTTATTAATGGCATTTTGTGACTTAATTAGGCTGAACAGTAGAGAGTTCAGGAGACTGATTGTTGCCCACTCCTCCATCTACTAGCAGAAAAACAGGACTTTCAGGTCTTTAAGTCTCTCCTGACTGTCTGGATCCTCCATGGATGATTCTTCCACCGCTGAGCCTTGGCCAGCGTGTGAAGCAAGGGCAGCCTTGCCAAAAGGTACAGCAAAACACCACGGAAGAGCCATTTAGCTGTCCAGTGCTTCACCACTGCTGTCTGCATGTATTAAACACTGTGGTAGCCTCTAACTAACATGATATAAAACTGTATCTTCTCTAATAGGAGTTGACCCCAGCGTGAGGGAAATCCTATCTGCCCATGCACCTCCTGCCCAGAACCTTGTAGTCTACCTCCAATATTCATACTTGCACCTTTTGAAATCCTACAACAAATATCCAGAGGGAAAATTGAAGCTTGAAACTAGCCATAAAAGATTATGTTCAATATAAAAGAACATAACATGACATAAGTAATACAGTGTTGTACAAAATAAGAGGCCGAGAGAGACAAGAAATACCTGCTCTGCCTAAAAATATGTTGCATTTGGCAGGAAATTGTAGAGCAAAAGAGGAATTGGTCATTCTCCTAGGAAAATTTAATTTACTGAAAAAAACAAAATTGAAAGTAGAAGAAAAGTATTAAATCACTTAAACTCCAGCATTTAAAATATAGTGATTATTTTCCTGAGAAGCAGGTTGCTACTAGTCAGGAATTTATAATCATCCCTGTGCTGAGAAGGATGGGCTGAGCTGATGCCCTGGCCAAGCTATTGCTAAAACAAAACCAAGAAAACAGAGTAATCATAATTACCAGCAAAATGAGTTTGGAGGTGAGATAATGTGATAGATGAGAAACTGGTTAGGAAAGAAATCATGAGCTGTAGATAGCAAGTATCAGAGTAGAAGGAGGTGACTCATGGGCTTGTTCAAGGGTTGATCTCAGATCGGGTATGGTTCAGTGTTTTAATTGATGGTGCTGGACTAAACACAAGCATGAAGTCAATGAAGTGTCAAGACAAAAAAATATGTAAAAATACAGAAATTGTGTGTCACAAACTTTGGTTTCCAGATTAGGACAGATGGAGGAAGCTTTTAGCAACTTCTTACAGAAGCCACTCCTCTAGCCCCTCTGCTACCAAAACCTGGCCAGGCAAACCCAATACATTTGGTCACTGTCAGCAAAGTGTCACCAAATAGCAAGGCTGTGAGAAATAAAATGCAATTTTTAGGACCTCTCAGGCAAAATATTCTCAGTAGAAATGTGTAACCTAGTAGGTACCAACACTGAACAGCGCACCTGCCAATCTGCAACACTGGGCATCCAGGTTCCATCAACCAGGCTGGGAACAGTGGATCCCACAGAGTGTGAAGGACCTGCTGTGGGGGTCAGAGAGCACAAATGGGTCCTTAGATATGCATCTGCACATGCTCGAAGGCTTCTTCCCCACCTGATCAAACTCTGTTCTCCTGGAAATGGAAGCACAGGCATCAAGTAACACCATAGTGAGGAACATCAGGTTAGCCACTGCTCACCTCATCCTTGGAGGATGAGACAGCTATTCAGGGGACTACACACACAACAGACCCTTTTCTCCATCGTGAGAGTGAGAGAAAACAGTTCCCACATGCAGACTGCCTCACACAGTGTGGACATTACATTGGGATTATGGCTATGTTTTCACTGGAAGAAAAATGACTGGCAAGGATAAATAATCAGATGAGTGATTAACCCTCTTGGCTTGTGTGCCTTATTGAAGATCTATATGACTGGCAAAGGAAGTTTGCTGGGAGAGCTGAGAAAAAGCATCAGGAGAGTATCTGCATCCAGGAATTTGTTTCAAGACCACCAGGATAAATACAGGCTAGGGTCAGAGCTAGCCGGAAACAGCCTTTAAGTATATTTTTCTCAACCCAGCTATTACAGTGTGTTGTCAAAGTAACGCATTCAGTTAAAAGAGTTTTAGCAGAGCAATGGGAATTTACATAGCAGCACAAAAAAAAAACCCAAAGCCTCTGGGTGGTAATTTCCCCAAGTTAGACTAATTCCCATCTACCTTGTTGCCCAGCAGCATTTTTAATTGCTGGAGCCTCACGGAAAGCCTGTATGAGGAAAGGAAGATAATAATTAGCTGTTCTGCCGTTGTTGTGAGTCTGCAAAGAATGGCATTTTCAACATTTATTATTTGGTTAAATCATTTTGTTCTAGTGGCTTGATAGAAGGGAGAGCTGGGTTGGAGGAAGGGTGTTAGTGTTGTGCTGTCCAGGATATTTCTAAGATACTTCAGGGAGGTGAATTTTGTTGGCACACATCAAAGAAAAAATCCACAAAATCACAGCTTTTAAGACTGTAAGAGGAAAATTCTGATGCTAATGTAGGGCAGCTTGGGCTTTTAACTGAAAACTCTCTTTAAACTGAAGGAGAGCAGGTTTAGGTTAGATATTAGGAAGGCATTCTCCCCTATGAGGGTGGGCAGGCCCTGGCACAGGTTGCCCCATCCCTTGTCAGTGTTCAAGGCCAGGTTAGACGGGGCTTGGAGCAACTTGGACTAGTGGAAGGTGTCCCTGCCCATGGCAGGCGGTGGAACAAGATGGGCTTTGAGGTGACTTTGAACCCAACCTATTCCAAGATTCTATGAGTCTAGGAAAAGTGCTGTGGAGAAGACCTGAAATTGAACAAATACAACAGGAAAGCAGAGCAGAGCAATGATTGGAGTCCTTCTCTGCTGATGCCCCTTTTCACCTGCAGTTCCCAAGGAGGGTTGGGTACAGCCCAAGCATCCAAGCGACTTTGAATTGCTGGTTTTCATCCTTGGAGTCTTCCCAGAGAGACAGACATCCCATCATAGGACTATAGAATGATTTAGGTGGGAAAAACCCTTTAAGATCATTGAATCTAACTGTTCCCTCAGCACTGCCAAGCCCACAACTAACCCATGTCCCCAAGTGCAACATCTACAGGTCTTTTAGATCCCTTCACTGCCCTGGGCAGCCTGTTTCAATACTTCACAATCATTTGGATGAAGAAATTTTCCCTAATATCTAATCTAAACCTCCCAGGTATCACTGCAGTGGCTGTAAGAGCAGGAACATCTCCTCAGGCAAAGTCCACCTTGGGATTGCATCACAGCACAAGAGGGAATTTGGGTCTGTAATGGGAAGTTTCAGGGTTGCAAAGTCTGGCACTAGGAGATCCCAGAATACAGGCTACTTTTGCATCTTGAACTTGATCTTCCTGTCATCCTGGACTTGATCTCCTTGTGGATAAGTGCTAAGAAGTCTTTTATTATAGGTTTCAGTATTTATTTTTCTGTTCACTAAATGTGAAGCTGCTCAGAAGTCCTCCTTAGCCTTCTCATGAACATGTTACTTTATAAGTTATTAATCAGAGGGTGTTTGGATGTGGCACTAAAAACAGAAGTCCTGCCTTTGAGGTGTTTCACCACAATATAATATCAAAATAAAGCACAAATATTAGTGAGCTGTGAGCATTGTGATCCTATATAATTAGATGAAGAAATTAGGCAGGGGTGATGCTGCTTCCTTTTGCAGCCAGAGATCTGAAGAACAGAGATTAAGGCTCTAAGCATCCATTAATTTCCAGTGCTCAGTTTTAGATAATGAGAGCTTAACTTTTTAAATTAATTTAATTCAATTGCTTGTGCCTAGCAAGTCAACTGCACTTCACTGGTTCAACCTGCTGTGGAAGCAGTAGCTGAACCAAAAAAATCTTCACACCTTGAAGTAAACTTCATTTCAGGGGCTGAACTGGAATATAAAGAGGAGAAAGGACTTGTTCATGGCTTGTATGTGCTCCCACCACTTTGGGATGCAGCATGGTTCTTCTCCTGAAGACTCGAGAGTCTTCAAATCCACCTTGAAATAAACTCATCACAGCAATAAAGACCTGCACCTCCTAATTATTTTTTTTTTTTATTTCATCTCAGAGATAATCCTGTGTCTTAAGCAATATTAAGATAGCTACAAGCCACAGTTCCCTGGCAGGGGCTTGGCACAGCTCCCAACACTTGGTGTTCCTGGAATGGGGACTTGGGCTCTGCCTAAGTGTTGCTTCTCTCGGCCCAGCAAACTGGCAAAAACATCCCTTTTTTTTCCACAAGATTGTTTTTCTGCCAATATATTCATATCCTAATGGGCTTTTCAATACCTTTACAGCTGAGGTGTTTTTCTGTTGGATTTACTGTACCCTTCCCAGGCAGTGGCTGCTCAGGACTGGTACGCAGTTTTAGAATCACAGAAGGGTTTGGATTGGAAGGGTCACCCAGTCCAACGCCATGCCATGAACAGGGCACTGTAACTTCAGACATTATCAATTAGATTTGACTTCTGAGCCTTGGACTCACCTCTGTTGGTGATGTGCATTGCTTTGATGCACATCTCTATACATCTACATGTGCATATATAAACCCTGCTCTTTAATGCCTCCTACAGCAGCAAGCTGTTCCTCTTTGCCCAGAACCTCTAGATGGTGCTGAAAACTTCACAGCTTTGGGGGTTTATTTGTTTGTTTATTTTTAGATAACTTCCCACACTTGGGCCCTCATCAGGATGCCTCAGCCTTTCCATTTACCAAACAATCTCACTTTTAGCTCAGTTTTTGTCCTTGCTGCTGGCCCCCTTCCTAAGCAGATCTGTGATGAATAATCTTGGTTTATTATTAGTGTTGACGCTGAAGTTAATTTTCTAATATTTCTGTTGTTTTTCCTCTTCCCAAAATAAATTTGCAATTTCCTCTGTGTTGTGATCTGTTATTTGCTTACCTCCCTGATGGATCCAGACCATGTTTTCTGAGGAGGCTTGGCCATTAAAAAATAAAGAAGAGCATCACTGATCTCATGTGCTGAGCCCCAGGTCCAACTCTACCACCAGCATCTTTGGAGGGGTCACACTACATTCATCCTCCCCTGCTTCTGTACCTTTGGGGAATTAGCCCCAAAATCAACATTTGGCAAACATACAACTGCAATGAAGTTGGTTGGGTTTTTTTGGAGGGAGGGGGAATGCTGAGCATCTCCAAGGATGGCAAAATTATGAGCCCTATAGAAGAGCAGCTCAATGATGCATTCTACAGCTTCTTCACAAGAGCGGTGGAGGGACAGAACCAATCTCTGCCCTCTGTGACCAGTGACAGGATCCAAAGAAATGGCTGGAGCTGTGCTAGGGCAGGATTAGGTTGGATCTCAGTAAAAGGTTCTTCCCCAAAGGGTGGTGGGCACTGAACAGGCTCCCCAGGGCAGTGGCCACAGCCTCAAGGCTGCCAGAGCTCCAGAAGTGTTTGGACAATGGGACAGGGATTTGACTTGGATGATCCTTGTGGGTCCCTTCCAGCTCAGGGCATTCTGTTCCTTTATGTTTCTATGGTTCTATGCATGTGTCCTGTTTTTCTGGTCAGTAGAGCTGGCTGTAGCAGTGTCCTGTCCCTGGCAAATCCTGGTGTGCTCCCTGCTGCCAGCATGAACCAGCATTTACTGTGTGAGCCAGAGAAGCCCTCACATCAGGGTTGGAAAAAAACCAAAAAATAACACAACGAAAAAAACCCAAACAAACAAAAAAAGGTGTAACTCAGCAAAAGTTGCTTATTTTACTACTGTCATCCATTTTGGGGAAAAAAATTCCCAGTGCTGCTAATCACATCATACAAGCATTAGGGAAGAAAACAAGATTTTCATGGAAAATTGGGACATTTTGTAGTCCATTTTTCTCACACTGGGCCAGGGTTTCATCTCCAAGCAACTCCTCTGCTTATGCAACTCATGCTCCCAGGTAGTGTCCCACAGCAAAGGCTCTGCCATGACCGCCTGTCTGTCCTTCCCACACAGGACCTGGTTGTCCACTTTCCCTACCTGTGGTTTTGAAGTGAGCGCTGCAGCTCATCTCTCGGTCAGGCTATATTTAGTTGTTGTGTGGTGGCATTTCCAGCTTTCTATTTTTATAAATGCCATTTCCCAGGAAAGAAGCTGAGCTTCCTCTGATCCGTGTGAGCACCAGGAGGCAGGAGCTGTATTTTTGCTGTGCACATGGATAATTCATCTGTGCCAGTGCTGGAGCTGGTGTTGGTCCAGCCAGTGCCCACAGCTCTGCCAGTGGGATGCTGATGCCCAGTCCATTCCCCTTCCCTATAGTACATCCCACACTTATTTCCCCTTCCCCTGTAGCACCTGGAAAGGTTTTCCTCCTCCTTATCTTCCCTGCTGCCATCCCTACTCTGGCATCTGCATGGGTCAGGGCACTTACAGATTTTGAGGCTGGGTCCTGCTCCATTGCAGCCATTTCTTTCTGCCCACATGGGGTTGCATGGAGGTAGATGTACAGATATATATAAGTACAGCATATAAATAGCATGATAGGTAGTATATAAAAAGCACCATATGATGATAGGTAAGCAACACCAAATCAATCCAGCATAAAAACATCTGTACACAAAATTATTCCCATGGCTGCTTGTGCTTTTTCTTGGTGCACCAAGAGTTTTAGACTGCACAGGGTTATTTATTTCTTAAACATGTTAGGAAACATCTAATGAGAGCACTGTTCTCTGGAAAGACAGTGACTGGTTATCATGGCTCTGGGATCATAAGCGTGAGTTCAAAGGGACTGGGACAACTTCCCCCAGGGAAGGCACAAGCTTTCTTTTAGGCACCATCCCACCTCTCAGTGCAGGCAGTTTTGCAGCTTTCTCCCCAGGTAATAACTCCAGCAACAGACATTTACTGGGTTTTCTTTAGTGTGAACAGCCCTTTTATGACTAGCTGATGTGTCAGATTAATATAGCCCTGAAATACATTGCAACACACTTAGCTGGTCTTTCAGGCTATAAAAAGTACCTAAATCCCCACTCCTTTCCACATCTGTCATGCAAAGCTTTTTAAAGGCTTTGCTGTGAGAGGTATCAGGGAATGTCCTGGCAAACCCAGACACTGTGGGACTCCCACAAGCAGCAAACAAAGCCAAGAGAGGAACGGGAGAAAAGTGATATTCAAAACACAAACACACTTTCTGGGGTCCAACATGGTCCTTGTGGGGTTTCTCTCTAGTGCAGCATCTCCTTGGCCTGAGAATACCCCCATATGTCTTTGAACTTGTGGTCAACAGGCTCTGGCCAGATATGCAGAGTATACAGGAGAACCTCACATAAGTGCTGCAGGTAAACCTGGGTTTCCCTTTTTCAGTGTTCAACAGGCAGCAGCTACCTGAAAGAGCATCTCAGGGCTGAACCTGTCCTTCCAGGCTGGGACAGCTTTTCCCTGGAGTCAGAGGTATTCCTAAATATTCCTAAATATTAGCTATGCCAGTGTAAGTGATGGAATAAAGAAAGAGATGAAGATTTTAGGTTGGCAACTTGGGTTGGCGACTTGGGTTGGCCAAGCAGGAGCTATGATTGCACAAAAAGAGGCCACTCAATCATTCTGGGCCATGCAAAACCCCTGGCCATTCAAACACTTTGGTTTTTTTCTGAGTATCTGGAGAGGATATATGGCAGCAAGTGCTGACCTCAGACCACAGCTGAAAAGTCTATTACTACATGGGGACAGAGTTTTGGGTTTTATTACCACTAAGAAAGAAAATTGAATGTAGGGCAGATTTTTCTCACTGCCTGTTTTTTTGCAGCCAAATTACTGGCCCTCAGCAGGGTAATTCAGCCCCATGACTAAGTCATCCAAAGTATGTTTACAGAGCAGTGCTGTCAGGCTTGGGCACAAGAACCGGAGGAACCTGAAGCTAAAAATGCAGCTCAGCGATTACGCCAAGTTCTCTTGGACTGATGAGAACAGCACACAATGACAAGTCACCACCTGATGCTCATTAGCATCCAGCCAAACTGAAAGGGAGAAGCTACCGAGCTGGATTCAGGCACACAGGTCTATTTTTAAAAGCTCATTCACTCTTTGTAACTGGCAGCGTCAATTCCTTCACACAGACAGCACACAGGTGCCTCTGAAGATGATGCATTTAACCCAGCATTGTCTTGGAGCTGTGGTTAGTTTTTACACTGTTTTCACACAGGAAGGTGCTCTTGAGACCCAGCAGTTTGCTCATTGAAGAGTTACAATAATTTCAGAAGCTGCACATTCCCTCTTGTGATCTGGTTTAGCTGCAATGAAAAATGGAGGTGTGGAGGAGCAGGCAAATTCTGCCCTGAATTTTTCTTTCTCTTAGCAATAAATTCTGCCCTAAAACTAATGTGTTATGATAACCTTTTTAATTGCACCCTGAGGTCAGTGCTCCATGGTGTACATAGTGTTCCTATACATAAGTATTCCTGAATCCCATCTAATTTGTTTTGATGCTTTTTTTCCTTTCTAAATTATCCTGTGGGTTTATGACACAGTGGGTGACAAACTGTTCCAACATGGGGACAGAGCAAATACAAGCATAGTTACCTTCGTCTCTGCTTATAATAGATAACTGAACCCATAAATGATAATATTTATTATATAAACTGACCAAATAAGTTATTGTCATTTCCTGGCCCCATCACAAACTCTACTCATCCATCTCTCCATCATCACAAGCAACTGAGCAAAGTTGTGCTCTCTCAAGCCCAGTAAACAAAATGGAAAAGCCAGAAATTGCCTCAGTGTTTCAAACTGGAGTGCCCATTGTGCCTTTTTTGCCCAGAAAAATATCTTTCAGTCCCTCTACCTCTCCTCACACAATTCTTCTGGTGTTATTCCAGGGCTGATATCAGGCTCCTTTGATGCGGTGAAATTCCCCAAAGAACAATACTCAAGTTTCAGACATCTATATTCTTATCTGCATGTCTATATTCTTTCTCTCTGCCTCTAAGGAATAGTTTCCTATGATCTTCAAATGTTTATTCAAGTCATTTTTGTCTAGATCCAATTTCCTTTTTGGAGAAGAAAGACTGCATATGTTTTTTCATATGTCACTCTTCCTCCCATACAGTCACAGTAAATATGCAGCTATGAAGTCTTTCCTCCATGTCAGCAATGAAATATAGAGAAATTATCCCAGTTACCTCCAAGATTTACCCCTGGGGTAACTGCTCCCCTTGAAGTCTGTATTAGCTTTAGCATTCACTTCAATTAAAAGCATTAACCCAACACTGAGGCAATTTCCAAAGCCTCCACCCATTTTTCTCCTACCAGGATTTGCCTCTCCCAAAGCTTCCCAAGTCGTATTCTGTGTATTTCGTGTGATTGCAGCAACTCACTGTATCCATAGGAACTTTAAAAACACTTTTTTAGATCAGATTTCAGCTAATTTCTGGATATGAAACTTTTTGAGAGAGGGAGCTAACCCAGTCTGGAGGCCACCCTGTCCTGCTTCTCCCTGGTGCCTTGGGGACCAGCTGCCCTGCTACAACCAGGTACTGCAAGATTACAAAGGAGGAAAAAAGGCTGGTCTTGTGTCTAATTATCAGATAGTGAAAGTTATTCTGAGGCTGCCAAGCTGGTATTGGAGAGATCACTGAATTTCTGACGGTTTCCACAATTCACCACGGCCCAGGTATCACTCACACACACATAACCAGTTTGTCCTTCAGTAAAATACCCTCCAGCAACACCCAGCTCAGCAGGAGAGTTTGCTCGATGCTTTTCCAGCTCCCAGAGCCGGAGTGGGATGGGGCTTGAGCCAGCTTTTCCCACGTGGGATGAAGAGGACAAATGATCATCTGTGCGATTCAGCTCACAGGCTTTGGGAGATGCTAAACGTCTGCTCAGGCTTGCTGGTCGTCCATAGGCACTAATCTGCTGACGTGACAACTGGATCCACTTGGGTGAGTCCTCAGATAAGCACAGATTTCCATGTGTCTTCTGTTTAATAAGACAAAAATGTCTGCTAAGGGAACGGGAGCTCTCCTGGAGTAGAAAGATGGAAAGCTTCTCTCTCTAGGTTATTATTTCAAAATTAAGAAGATTCAGACACAAAATGTAGGAAAGGGAAAATTACAGTTCTTTACTTTTATATATATATATAT
>VWZF01003348.1:45951-58898 GCA_013396755.1 Sclerurus mexicanus
GAAGCGAGCGGGATTAGCGATGCTTACTCACCTCCCTGGGGAAAAGCGGGAGATTAGGGACGGGAGACGCGTCCGACCCTGCGGCGGCGGGGCCGTACGGGATCGGTGAGGCTGATCCGGGACCGGGACCGGGGATGCTGCCCAGGCCCCGCCGTACCGGCAGCCAGGGCTGGAGGGGAGCGCGGGCTGCCAGAGCAGTTGGGCTGTGGCCCTAATTCCCAGAAAGCTGCTCGTGTGGGAGTGAGTGTCCTCCCGTGCCCTCCGCTCCGCCGCAGCCTCCAGACTCCTGAAGGTTTGACGTGGGTTTTTTTTTTTTCCTTTTTTTTCTTTTCTTTTTTTTTTTTTTTCATTTAAGCGCCGGGTGCAGATTAACAAAAGCTCTCGCGGCCATCGTGCCCGGTGCTGGGCACGGGGAGGGGGGATCGGGGCTGCTGCCTCTGCCTGCGCCTTCAGCTTCCTCACCTGCGCCGCGGTGGAGGCAGGTAGGTGCGTACCGGGCTCAGTGCCGGGGCTGGGAGGAGGAGGAGGAAGGAGGAGAGGAGGGAAGGGCTGGGACTCTGTGTCTGCAGAGTGGACTCTGGGCAAGCCAGGGAGAGGGTCCATTTTGCATGAAGAAGAGGCTGGATTTGGGGTTCTTTCCTATTTAGAAGTGGCTTGCGGGTCTGGGGGTTCAGAGCCCTTCCCTGGGGGGCCCGGAGGAGCTCTGGCCCAAGCAGGTGCTGTGGGCACCAGGATAGCACTGGCAAGATCCTGGGCTGCTGGAGCATCAGCAGAGAGGGATTGTCGGGTACCAGCACCCCCATCCATCCCCCACCCCAGTGCTGGAGCACCCCGGGAACCCACTGCCTGATCCCAAGGGACAGTGTGGGGACAGTGTCCCTCCACCGCACGTCCTACCAGTGTCTCCCCCATTCTCCAGCTCGGAGCAGGGCAGGGATGCCAAGGGTTCTAATTCGGGTGTTTCCGGCCTCCCGCGGCGTCGTTCCGGCCAGGGCTCGGCTCAGGGGTGTTGCCGTCCCTCTGCTCGCCCTCTGATTTAAGGGAGAAAACAGGGATTTGGGAGCTCTGTGCCAAACCACCATGGCAGAACCTCGCCGGGGGGGTTTATCTCTCAGCGAAGCCTGAGCTGGCAAAACTCCTGCCCACCCTGGATTCCCCCAGATCGTCCTGGAGGACCCTCTGTGCGTCGTGCCAGGACAGACTGTGAGTGGAAGGACCTTGGCCAGAGGTTGTGGATGCGGGAGTCAGGCAGGGATCCTGCTCCTGGGGTAGGAGGGCTATGGCTGAGCCCCAACAGAGCTTCCCACAGCATGCCTACCCCATGGGGGCTATGCTGACCCCGGGGAGGCTTCGAGGGGCCTTGGGCTCCCTGGCATACCGAGGGCAGCGTGGTGTGGGGAAGGGAGAGTGCCTGGGGATGCTGCCCCAGTGCATGGTGGGAAATTCCCTGCTGTCCCTCCAGAACACTCCCCCCTCCTTGCTCTTTGCCCCAGAAATGGCTGCCATGGACCCTCCTCAGGGCTTCCCAGTTTCAGGGTGGTGTGTCCATTCCTCCCCCTACCAGTCCCGTCCCTCACAACATTCCCAACACCCTGAGACCACACCGGGATGTGCAGACCCTTCCCAGAGTCCCTCCTGGCTGCCAGTTCCCCCACAGCCCTTCCGGATCCATCATTCCTAAGGAACAGAGGGAGGGAACGGGAAGAGTTTGTCTTTCAGCACCTTCTCATCGCAGGCAGGCGTGGGCTCTCCCTCGCCCCAAGCCCTGTCTGGGTCCCCTCCCTGTTCCCTGGCACCCAGTGGGTGCAGCAAGCAGCACCCCCAAGCCCTCCCCTCCACAGCCAGTAGGACTCGAGGGGTCCTGCTGTGGGCTGACCCTGCTGGTGGTGGGATGGTGCCAGCCAAATGCCCCCTGACAAGGCCAAATGACCCCGGTGGCACCCGGTGCCCCAAGCCATGTCCAGCAAGGGTTAACTCCGGCTCCTGGCTCCTGGCAGGGCCAGACCGCAGGGAAGCTGCTGCTGAGCTGGGAGGCTGCCCGTGGCCTGCTGTTCATCTCGCTGCTGGGCTCCCCTGGGCCCTGGCCTGCCCTCACCCCCTCTCCTGCAACCCCCGGCCCGCCAGCCCCGCGTGCCGAGCCGTGCCGGGCCATACCGAGCCATTCCAGGGGAGCCGTGAGCATGGATGCAGTTTATGTAAGGAGTGCGTGTCCCTGGGACACACACACGTTACATAAACCTGCACGGCACTGCTGCCATCAGCACCACCTCACCAGGAGCCCAGGAATGGGAAGTCCACCTGGGAGCCCCCCCTGGACCTGCTCCCCCTGCTCCGGGGCTGGAGCATTGCTGGGAAAGAACGGGTGGTGGGAGACGGTGGATTTCAGGTCAGGGTGTCCTGGTGCTGGGAATGGTGCAGAGAGCACCCACGGGGTGCTGGTTCTTGCCTGGTGGGCTGCAGGGCATGGCTGGGATGGGTGAGACCCCAGTGGGCTGCAGGGCAGGGGTGAGTGGCTACCCAGGTACTCCCTCCTCATCACTCGGCAGGATGGCACCATCGGGATGCTGCCACAGCATCCAGGTGCTCCACAAAGCCCCTGTGAACCTCTTGGAGCATATCCCTCCCTTCCCACCTGGCTGTAGCTGGGTCTGCAGGGAGATAGAGGAGCTCTGCCTTCATCCCAGGCAGCTGGAGGAAGGATGGACAAGGCTCTGGACCAAGGTGGCAGCAGGACTTGAGGCAAAGCCGAACGGATTGGGAGCTCACATCCCATGGGGTGGCCACATGTTCCATGCTGGACACGCCGCCACCAGCACCAGGACAGAGGGTGCTTGGCCCATCCCGGTGTTTCTCCCATTCCAGTTTCGCCCGGAGCAGGGCGGCTGGAGCCTTTCATTGGTGACGGGGCGGCGTTGCCGAACAAAGGGAGCTTTCTTCGCCCGCACGGGGCAGAGCACACCTGCCCGCCTTGGCACCGTCGCCGGTGCCCCCGGGGCTGGGCGGCACCTCCGGCACCGCGCCGATTCCCGGTTTCCCGGGCGTCAGCAGCCCCAGCATCCCTCCCGCCCGACCAGTCGCTGCCGGAGCCGGCGGAGGCTGCAGATCGTGGGGAGCGGAGCCACTGCCACCACCTTGTCCTGCTGTCACAAGCCCCAGGATGCTCAAGGCTGCCTAGAGCCGGGGAAAGGTCCCACTCGTGCTGCTCCCTGGATATCCCTCTCCCTGAATCCCAGTCCACCGGGACCTCCAGCTCGTAGGACAATAGGCAGGAGGAGCACGGAGCCCCTCAAGCCAATGGATCAAAAACTCCAGCTCCGGCATTCGGAGAAGAACATCCCCAGGGCCGCCCAGGCGGCTTTCTGCCTCCTCCAGATCCCGGAGCCGGACCCCTTCAGCCTGTGGGTTTAGGTGCTCCTGACTTCCCGGCTTCTCCTCTACGGGATTTGGTGTCACCAGCGGAGACACCCGCTTGTCCTCGGCGGTGGGGTCCCTGATGGACCCTCCAGGTAGCTGTGGGGTGGAGGGGATGCTCGCCGAGCTCTGGGAGTGGCTTCTTGTGCTTCCGATGGGATGAAGGACAGGGGACAATGTCACCCTGGGGGAGCAGGAGGGACCCCGGGGATGGCGTGTGGTGGGGCAGCCTTGAGGCAGAGGGATGGAGCTGCTCTGGGAGCAGCTTCTTGGAGAGGGGCTGGATGGGAGAGCCTGGATGGGTCCTGCGCCCTGGAGGGGTGGGGTGGGTGTCCTCAGGGTGTCCCTGTGCCCCAGGGTGCCTCGGCTCGGACAGGGTGCTCCAAGATGCTTCCCGAGCAGTGTAGGAATGGGGACTTTGCCCTCCTTGAGCAGAGGATGTGACGGGGTCAGGCGGCTCTGGGGACACAAACTCCTGTCTCCGCCCTGCTCCTGTCCCCACCTTGTTCCTGTCCTCATCCCACTCCTGTCCCCATCCCGGCCATCAGGGCGGCTCGGTCCCACCCCGCAGCAGGACTGGGAGCTGGGTGACCCCGTGCTTGTCCCCCTCGGGTGACCCGGCTGCCGGGCAGGAAGTGGGGACAGGCGGACAGAGGGACAGGGCGACAGGGGGAAGGAATGCGACCACCGGCGCGGCGGGGTCTGGCTCTGCACCCCGCGTGTGCGTGTGGCCCGGGTCCCGAAGGAGGGTTAATCCAGCAAATCTCCCCAGGCATTTCTCCCAGGAGGGGCCCCTGGGAGAGCGGGGAGCTCCCCCCTCGCTGGAAGCCCTCCTGGGAAGCGCAGCCCAGCCCTGGCCGGAGGCAAATACCTGCGCGGGGCACGGCCTCCCCACGCTGGGTGCCAGCGGCCGGGCGCGGGGCCAGGCTGGGTGTGAAGGGACGGGTGGGCACGAGGTGCGTCCCGGCCTCCAGACCCGCCGGAATGGGCGCAGGAGCGACGGGACGGCACGGGGACACACGCCCCACACACGTGCCCTCCCGGGTCGTGCTTCCTGACGGATGCCCGCGGGGCACGGGAGTCAGGGATCCCCTCGCCATGCCGGGGAGCTTCCCATCTCACACGGCGGGGCGGAGATGCGGGGCTGAAAGCAGCACCCCCAGCAACAGCCCCAGCCACCCCCCTGCCTCGGTTTTCCCGCAGCTCTGCCCGGGCAGGGCTCGGTGCGGTGCCCCGCTGATGCCCCGCTCCTTTGCCCGCAGGATCCGGCCAGCCCGGGACGGCGCTGAGCACCACATGAGTGTCGGAGCAGCATGGCCAGCGACGCCAGGATGGGGGAGACCCCGCCGCGGTGGAGGAGAGCCCCGGACGCAGCGCAGGACTCCCGGGGGATGGAGAGCAGCGGGATGGTCTTATCCCGAAGCGCTGCTGCCGAGCTGGGACTCACGGGTTACCCGGAGCCCGGCAAGCTGAGCTACGGCATGGAGAAGGGGTGTCCCTGGAGGGGCTCCGAGGGATGTTTGGGACCCGTCCGAGAGCTTGCCGGGGGCCGGCTGGGCTGCCCCTACCCCCCGGCCCCGCCGTGCCTGCGGGATGCCCTGTGCCGCCCCAAGGATGGAGCCGAGCTGCCCCCGCTGCTGCCCCCCAGGAACGGGCAGCTCAAGGCGGGCTGGGGGGACCCTTGCAAGGACCACCCCGGGTCGCGGTGGGCTGAGGCCGTGCTGGCCCCCCTGGCCCTCTACAGTCACGCGTACCAGCGCTACCCGCTGCCCATACCGGAGCTGGACACCCAGCGCCCCAGCGCCGCCGGCAAGCCCCGAAGCGCGGCGGGGGACACGGCCGGAGACCCCCCGGCTTTCCGCCACTGCCCCTTCCTCGTGGAGGCCAAGCACAGCCCCTTCCTCCTGTCCTCGCTGCTGCCCAGCGGACCCTCGGCTGACCCCCCGTTTGGCGGCACGGGGGCCGAGGGGCCGGGGGCGATGGGGGACGGGCGATTCGCCGGCGTGGACTGGCGCTTGGGCTCCTACGCGCCCGCCTGGGGGCAGCCCCTCTACCTGGGGGTCCCACCGAGGTGCAAGGCGACCCCGACCCACTTCGACGACTGCTCCAGCTCAGGGAACAAGGTAGGGCTCCCTGGAAAGCGTGGATGGTCGGGGGTCCCCGGTACGCTCCTGGGTGACAGCGGGCTCCAGCCTCACCTGAACCCGGATGGGAGCGGCGCGTTGCGAAAGGCGACGCTGGCACCCGCAACCAGGGCAGGGCAGGGCCGGGCAGCACCCCGCGAGGGCAACATAGCCCCCCCCTCTCTCCTGCAGCTTGTCAAGGGGGTCCCAACCCCGCCGAGGGACGGGGTGACACGCCCCTGGGGTGATGCCGTGCTCCGCGGTGTCCCCGCGGGTGATGCCACCCCCGGGCTGAGTCACGGCGGCAGGAGCCGGCGGGGGCGGCGGGAAGCAGAGCTGCCAGCCGTGGGTGCGCCCGTCGCACCCCGTGCCCGCTGCGGCTCCCCATTCCTTTCCCACGCTGCCAGAGGAGGGGGGGACACAAGCACCCCCATCACCCCATCGCCGGCGGACGGGAAGCACCGGGCGGCTGCCCAGCTCGGCAGTGTGGTGGGGGAGACTGAAGCAGGGCGGCGGGGTGCTCCCCATCACCCCCCCGCAGCGATGTGGGTGACAGGCAGTGACAGGGACTCACCCCTGGGGTGACACCAGCCCCTCTGCTCCCTTTCCAGGAGTTTTACCAGAAGAAAGAACCCGGTTTCCACCCCCCCACCAAGGACCACGCGGCGCCGCATCTGCTGGGCAAGAGCCAGGCAGGGCAGGACAGAGTCGGGGAGGGGGAGCCGGCGATGCCGGAGCTGCCGGGAGCCCCGTGGAGGGATGGCCGAGCGGGGGGCAGCTCAGCGGTGCCCGCTCCCCATGCCCGCACGCCTCCCCCCAGCGTCAGCCACCCCCTCTTCCTCCTGCAGCCCGGAGCGGGGGGCTGCGGGGGCGCCTGGGTGAGCGCACGGCCCCACGGCGCCGATTTTTCCATGGAAACGGGGCCAGGACGGCCCTCAGAGCCCAAAGATGAGCGCCTGGGGTACCAAAGCCTCCAGCCCGGCTCGCCACCGGGATCCAGAGAGACCAACCTGTCGCCTCTGCTCACGGACGGGCACTACCCACCGGCTCTTGCCAAGCCGGAGCCCACCTCAGCCTGTCTCTGCCCCACCCCGGGCTGCGATGGGTGCCCGGCGGTGGGCTGCGGGGAGCCCAACCCCTTCGAGCCCACCCTGGGCGTGGCCGGGGGGCGTTTCCAGTGCCCCCCCAGCAACCACACCAAGCTGAAGAAGACGTGGCTGACTCGGCACTCGGAGCAGTCGCTGCCGCGCTTCAAGGCTGCCCGGCGGGACGGGGGTCCCGAGCCCCCCGGGGAGGGCAAACGCTCCACCAAGCGACCCCATGGCACCGCTGATGGACCCCGCACTGCCAGCGAGGGCGCCGGGGCGGCCAAGAGGGGCACAAAGGTCGCCGTGTGCCCTGGTGATGGCACAGAGAGAGGAGGGGACTCCGAGGAGAGGAGGATGGAGCTGGCAGAGGGAGGTAAGGCAGGAGGGTGCACCATGAGGCTGCCAAGAGGGTGTTGGCATCACCCAATCCCAAGGGAACTTTGCATCCCTGTTCCTGGCACCCACAACACGAGCTGGGAACACGTGAGGACTGGGAAACCTGCTGCACTGGGGCTTTTCCTGGCATGGATGGGTCTGACAGTGATTCCCAGGGCAGGAATAGTTGGAAATGCTCCTTTGGAGTGGCGTGGCACCCTTGAATGGGATACCCGGGGGATGGAAGTGCCGTCACTGGGTCAATGACTCCTCAGGGAGGTGTTGGCATCTCAGCCTTGACCTCTGCAGAGCTCCAGCCCTACTTTCCAGCCCTACTTTCTGGCCCAGTTTCCAGCCCCTGCCGCAGCGTGCCAGTCATAGAATCCCAGAATCCTGGAATGGTTTGGGTTGGAAGGGACCTTAAAAGCCCATCTTGTCCAACCCCTTGCCATGGGCAGGGACACCTTCCACTAGACCAGGGTGTCCAAAGCCCCATCCAACCTGGCCTTGGACACTTCCAGTCCCTCCTGACTGGTGTGGATGGGGCTCCATGGTGTTCCCAAGCACCTCCTGTGTCCCCCAGACCCGCCGAGCCGGCAGGAACCGTGGTGCCTGCAGAGCCTGCCCTGCACTGCACTGCCCCAGAGCATCCCCCGCTGCTGTGCCTGTGCCCCCCGGGCCACGGGGGACCCCAAGGGCGAGGAGGAGGAGCCCCCCGAGAGCACCTGCAGACTCCTGCACTTCCGCAGGTAAGCCCATGGTTCCTGGGGAGCTCACAGGGTCGGGGGTCCATGGAGCAGGGTGCATGGAGCACCCCTGCTGTCACCCTGCTTTGGAGCATCTTCTCCATCCCCCCGCTTCCGAACACCACTCCTGTCTGCCCACTTTTTAATGTCTCCTCTTTTTTAGAGCAACCCCTCCTTTCACCCCTCTTTGCAGCAACCTCTGCTGTCACCCCACTTTGGGGTACTCTCCATCACCTCATTTTAGCGCATCCTGTCTCCTCACTCCACTTCAGAACACCCCATCTTGGTGCATCTCCATCACCCCACTTCACACCATCCCCTCTCATCACCCCACTTTACACCACTCTCTCTTGTCATCCCACTTTAGAGAATTCTCTCCCATTTTTGAGCACCCTCTCCTAACACCCCAATTTTTAACATCTTATCTCATCACCCCACTTCTGACCACCCTCTCCTGTCCCTCCACTTTTGAGCACCCCTCCTGTCCCCTCTCTCTGCAGGTTTGCCCTGGGGGACAACGGGGAGTTGAGCGTCGACGGCCTCTGCACCCTGGGGGAGGCTGAGGGGGAGCTGCTGGAGGAATCCAGCCCCGAGGTGGGGGGCAGGAATGTGGGGAGCAGCCTCTGCCTGGCCAAATACCTCCTGGCGGTCCTGGGGGACCCCTTCTGTGACGCCGTCCGCAGGGACAGGGACACATGGCCGGGAGCCCCCAGCGGGCCTGAGGGTAAGGGGGGACTGGGGTGAAGGGTGACACTGGGGGACACTGGGAGTACTGGGGAGGCTGAGGCTGTGTTTCCCGCAGGGGTGATGGCCTGGAGGCGGGGGGAAGGAGCCCCCCAGCTCTGCGACTCCTGCCAGCGTGGCTTCTTCAACTCCCACTGGAGCTGTGCCAGATGTGGCTTCCAGCTGTGCCCCAACTGCCACCACAGCAGGAGGGAGGCTGATGGCCCTGGTATGGGGACATGGGAGGAGCTGAAAAGGGGGTATCAACCCTTGGGGGGGGCTTGGTGGGGACGAACACGCCCTCTCTCTGACACAGAGGGTCCCAGTCCAGCACAGCCACCTGAGTGCACCCCTGGGCGAGACCACCCTGTCACAGCCCTGGTCCCCACGCAGTTCATCCCTACCTGTGGTGAGTGTGTCCCCCACCCTCAGGACCCTCCCCTGCCCACTGTCGGGGGGCTGACACCCCTGTCCTCGCTGTTCCCAGTCCTGAGCAGGCTCTGGAAGCTTCTGCACGAGGTCAGGGCCAAGTTTGGCATCGAATCTTGCTGTCCCTGCGGGGAGGGGGCTGCGGAGCAGAGCCTGGCAGAGCCCCCGGGCAGGCAGGTATGGAGTGGGGAAAAGGGGGTGCCAGTGCACCCCAACCCCTGCACAGGGTGTCTGTGAGGTGTCTGTGGGGCTGTGGCTCTCTCCTGATGCCCACATGGGTGTTTCAGGAACCGCCGGGGGCTGCGGTGCCCACCCTGCCACCTCCCAGCCATGGTCAAGCTGACACCTCCCGGCCCATCAAGGAAGGTAGGGCCAGCTGCGACCCCCCCGCCCGGGGGGGGTCAGGGATACTGCACCCCCTCCCCTTTTGGGGTGGTGGATGTTGGGGGTGAGATGCAGAGAACAGCGTGGGCAACCCTGAGTGTGTTCTCCCCGCGAGCAGAGAGCCCCGAGGGGGAGCCGCCGTCCCTGGGGCAGCCCCCGGCGCGGGGGACCGTGCAGACCACCACCCTCTGCGACCTGCTGGCCTCCACCGCCGTGAAGCTGTGCCTGGGGCACGACGGGGTTCGCATGGCCTTCGCCCCCGTGGTGCCCACCCTGCCCAGTGTGAGTCCCGGCAGCGACCAGGGCACCCCCTCCCATGCTGTCCACCCACCTTTCAGCGGGACTGAAGGTGGCGGGGTGGGCTGAGGGGGTCCCCAATTCCATTTCCCTCCCCTACCCAGGATAATCGCCTGACCAGCATCCTGGACAGCATCATCGCCCGCGTGGTGGAGAGGAAGATCCAGGAGAGGCAGTCGGGGGGCGAGCTGAGCCCCTCCAGCCCCTCCGACTCCACTGCATCCCACTGCATCCTGGCACCCAGTGGGCTGCTCTGGCTGCACGACCCCGGCCACGCCAGCAACTACAAACTCTTCCAGGAGCACTGGCGGCAGGGCCAGGTGAGCCCCCCGTCCCTGGTGACACCCGGGACCCTTCGGTCCTCTCGGCCCCGCTGAGTCTCGGCTGCCCCGGCAGCCCGTGCTGGTTTCAGGGCTGCAGAAGAGGCTGGAGGGGCGGCTCTGGGGGCCGGAATCGTTCCGCCCACCCCGGGGGGAGCAGGAGGTGGAGGCGGTGAACCTTCGGGCACCGGCGAGCCGCGTCCGCATGAGCAGCCGCGAGTTTTGGGATGGCTTCGCCGCCGGCACAGGTGAGCGGTGTGATGAGTTTGTGGGGTCCCCGGGGTGATTTTGGGGTGAGGTGTGAGGGGAGCCTGGCTGCGCACCGCTCCCTCCATCCCTGGAGTGATGCCGAGCTCTCTCGGGCAGCATCCCCGGAGCGGGAACGGGGCGCTGGGGACTTGTTGAAGCTGGAGAGTGACTTTGGCGACATGGAGCTGAGCCGGTAGGTGACGGCAGAGGGTGGGTCCCTCCCTTCCTCACCTCCCCACGCCAGCAGTGGGGTGTGGGATGCAGTGCCAGGGCTGGGGGCGTCGAGGGGGCACTGCCCTCACCTGTCCCTGGGGTCTCGGTGCCAAACACCCCGTCTGTGCCACAGGACCACCAACCTGCGGGCCAGCCTGCCCCTGCCCGAGTACTGCGGGGCCAGCGGCCGCCTCAACCTGGCCACCCACCTGCGGGGCGAGCGGGGCCGGCGCTGGCTGTGCCCACGTGTCTGTGCAGCCTACGGTGAGTGCGGTACCTGGGCTTTGGTGGGGCACCTGGGCTCCCCCTTCCCATGGGGATGCCCAACCCTCACCCACCCACTTCCAGGTGTTCCCCCGCGGGACCGGAACGTCGGGACCAAAAACCTGGCGGTGGAAGCAGCCGATTCCATCAGCATTCTGGTTCACGCTGCGGCGGCACCGCGGGGTACGGGGGCAGCACTGGGGGTCCCCACACCCCGCCGCCCTGCTCCGGCTCCCCCCACCCCCGAACCCCTCCCTGAGCCCCTCTCTGCCCGCAGAGGTGCTCCTGCACNTATCCGAGGAGCCGGGGCAGGAGGGGGCGGTCACGGGGGAGACCCCTGGGCTCTACCTGGACGCGGCGCTGCGGAGGCGGCTGCGGGAGGAGTGCGGGGTGAGCGGCTGGACCCTCCTCCAGTTCCTGGGGGACGCCGTGCTGGTCCCCGCGGGTGCTCCCCACCAGGTAGGCAGCCCCGAAAAGCCCCTCCCGGGGGGCAGCTGTGCCACCCCCTCCTGTGGAAAATGAGGCAAGGCGAGCCCCTGGTGCCCCCCGATGCAGGTGCAGGCCCTCACGGGCACCATCAGCGTGGAGCAGCGGTTCCTGTCCCCGGAGAGCTCCGCCCGCCTCCGGGAGCTCGGCACCGACCCCGCCGAGACCACCGGGCAGCTCCGCGCCCAGGTAGGTGGTCTGGGGGCGCGGGGGCGTCCCGGTGCGGGGTGAGCAGTGCTGAACCCTCTCTTTGCATCCCCTGCAGCTGGATGGGATGATCTTCTGCGCTGTGCGGGAGGCGCTGGGCGTCCTGCGGGGCTGCAAGTGAGGCCACGGAATGCGGGAAGGACGCTCCGACAGAGCCGGGCTTGGGGCCCCGGTCACGGTCCTGGATCCCGGGGAGCAGGGACCAGGCGCCTCCTGCTCGGTGCTTTGCTCCAGGATCCCTCGGGAAGGCTCGGGGCAGGAGGAATAAAGTGTCCACAGTGTGCTGGGGGCACTGGCACCACCAGCACCTGCCTCGGAGTCTCCCTTCATCCCCTCTCCATCCCGCTGGGGTCAGGGATATTCCAGAGGCACCACCAGCATCCCCCTTCATCCCAATGGGGCAGGGATGCTCCAGTGGCATGACCAGCCTCTGCCTTGGTGTCTCCCTTCATCCCATCACGATCAGAGATGCTCCAGTAGCACCACCAGCACCTACCTTAGCATCTCCTTACGTTCCCCCTCCATCCCACTGGGGTCAGGGATGCTCCAGTGGCACCATCAGCATCCCCCTGGCATCTCCCTTCATATATCCTCCATCCCCTTGGGCTCAGGGATGCTCTGGTAGCACCACCAGCACCTGTCTTGGGATCTCCCTTCATCCACCATCTGTCCCATCAAGGTCAGGGGTGCTCCAGTGGCACCACCAGCATCCCCCCCTCCATCCCACCGGGCTCAGGGATGTCCCAGTGCCACCACCAGCATCTCCCTTCCATCCCACCAGGCTCAGGGATGTCCCAGTGCCACCACCAGCACCTCCCTTCCATCCCACCGGGCTCAGGGATGTCCCAGTGCCACCACCAGCACCCATTTTGGGGTCTCCCTTCTTCCCCCCTGCATCCCACCGGGCTCAGGGATGCTCCGGTGTCCCCGGGACGGGGTGGGGTGGCAGAGCCGGGGCTTGGCAGCATGGCACAGCCCCCCCAGCCCTGGCAGCTGGCACAGGGCACTGGTGGGATGGGTTTTTGCCCGGGCTCAGCCCCGGCAGCCTCACACACAGCTGGGAACAGCTGGGAACAGCTGGATGTCGCTGCCCAGAGGTTGGGGGGCCCAGCGTGCTGCCCCGATGCGGGAGAGCCACGGTCCAACGCGCTGAAACAGCACCGGGCAATTAGCCCACGGCATTTAATTAGCACCAAGCCATTAATTAGCACCGGGCAATTAATTAGAATCGGGCAACGCGTATCAGGGTATGCAGTGGGCACCGTGCCACTGGCAAGAGGCGTCGGGCACCGTGCGATGACCACCGCGCGATGACCACCGCGTAATTCGCACAGCGTAACTAACACCGCTTAATTAGCACCGCGTAATTAGAGCCGCGCCACGCATTGTACGGCTCCTTTAAGGCTAAGCCCCGCCCCGCGCGAGTGACAGCAGGGCCATCCAATGGGGACGGAGACGCCGCGGCCGGACAGCCAATGGGCGGCGAGGAGGTGGGCGGGGCCGGCGCGGCGGAGCCCCCTGCGCGGTGAGTGCGCGGCGCATGCGCGGGGCGGGGAGGGGGCTGCGCGGGGCCCGGACCCTCCCGCGACCCCCAAACCCGCCCCATTGCCCCCCATTGCACCCTATTGCCTC
>VWZF01003351.1:0-32175 GCA_013396755.1 Sclerurus mexicanus
CCCATCCATGCAGCCCCTGGGCCTACAGGGGTTCAGGGTCGTCACTCCACCTAGAACCATCTGGGTTCACCCACCACTATCTGCAGGAGACCCCGACCTTCAGAGGGATTGTGGAGGCATAGAGAAGCTGGTGGCAGCAGCTGTGGCAGGGGGCCTGGCCCCTCTAGGTCACCCTACAACATGACTCTGCCGCAGCCTCTGGCAGTGCCTAGTCCCAGGGCAGAATGGGCTTTTCCATCACCACATCCTCCCAACCCTGCCATGGGCATTAAAACACTCAAAAGAGCCTGAAACAACATGTTTATTTTGGGGCAAACAGGAGAAGTTTTGGTCTGGAACCCTCACCCCAGGAGCAGTGTCCCCCAGTGCAGACACCAATAGCCACAGCTCTTTCCCCATGTCCCCTTCCCAAACAAATTTTCCCCAGCTCAGCCTTGGGACTGGGTTGCTGCATTGAGCTCATTCCTGTGTCAGGGTCAAGGCAGCTGGTTCCCCACTGTGAAGACTCAACCCCTCATTCCTGGGTTGCCTCTGGTGCTGCAGGCTGCTTGCTTTGGTTGTCACCCTTCTTTTTGTGCCCCGAAACGATGTCGTCAATACGGAGGAGGAGAACTGCAGTCTGCAGAGAAACCCCACACCCAGGGCTCGTCAGAAGCTCAGCACAAAGAACTAAACCGAACCTGCCCAGCTTCCAAGCCATGTTCTTTCAGCACAGAAGGGATACTATGCATCGCGGGCACGTAGAAGCAGCAGGGGGCTGCTTTCCCCCACCATGGAAACAAGGACATTTTTTTTCTGACTGAGACATTTTTTTCTGACAGCGTCCCCTTGAGGAACAGCCTTTGATCCAACACCATCAAGAGAATGGCAGAATCTGTAATGAGAGAGGCAGCGCCCACACAGCAGCCCCAGCCAATCAAAGGGCTGAAGCTCCCAGGGCACTGACAATTCAAGCGTGCTGCTGGCTTGGGATTGCTCAGGCTCAGCTCCGTCTGGCACTGGCAGCAGTCTGTCCCTGTGAGATGGAGCACTCTGCACCATTTGCAGGAAAAGGTGCAATGGAATATGATGAATTTTAGCCAAAGGATCAAAAACCAAGCCCTGCGAAAGGCTGAGTCTGGGCTCTCACATCCTTCATCACCTCACCTCCAAAAGCAGCAAGCTCAGGCACATGCTGGATGTGCGACACCCACCCAAACACCCCAGTGCACAGGGAAGGATGTTCTACTCTCCAAAGGAAAATGTCACAGAGGCTCTGGAGTTCCCACCTTTCCTTACCTCCACGGCAGTTTTGTAGGTCTGCAGTTTGACAGCCAAGGGCTCCCAGATCCCTAGCTCCTTCATGTCGATCAGGGCTCCAGTCTCCCCATTCACCCCCCATGTCTGGCTGCCTTCCTGGGTGTGCTTGGCCTGGAAGCAGAAAGACAGGTCACCACCAGTGCGATGAGACAGCAAATTCCCCCCTGGAAACTCAAACTGACCATGGGTTCGGGAAATAGTAACAGGCCATTAGAATATTCTGTTTTGGCTTAATACAAAAATGTTACTGACAGCCTGATATGGGCACTGCTGTGAAGGTTGACTGGTCCAAGGGCCTGGGCAGTGCGGAACGGGCTGACTCTCTTCTGGTGCCCCCGGCCATGCGCCTTACCCTGAGTGAGGTCAGAACACGGATGGTACTAGCGCCACAGTTCTGGATCAACGTCCGGGGAATGACTTCAAGAGCCTGGGCCACTGCACGGTAGGGCCACTGCTCCACGCCTGTCATGCCCTTGGACCTTTCCGTCAGTGCATGGGAAACAGCCATTTCAGTGGCTCCCCCACCTGGCACCAGCTGTGGGTCCATGAGGACATTGCGGCACACCTGCATGGCATCCTGCAGGTTGCGCTCCACCTCCTGCAACAGGCACAGAATCGTTGAGTTTAGAAAAGCCTTCTAAGATCATCAAGTCCAACCATTGCCTCAGCACTGCCAAGACCACTACTAACCCATGTCCCCAGGTGCCACATCCACATATCTGTTAAATCTTGCTAGGCATGGGGACTCCACCAGTGCCTTGGGCAGCCTGTACCAGTGCCTGACCACACTTTCCATGAAGAAATTTTCCCTAATATCCAATCTAAACATCCCCTAGTGCAACCTGAGGCCCTTTCCTCTTGTTACGAGGGTGAAGAGCCTGACCCCCACCTGGCTACAACCTCCTTTCAGGTGGTACTAGAGAGAGACAGAGGTCCCCACTGAGGTCCCCCTGCTCCCTCAGCTGCTCTTTGTGCTCCATACCCTTCCCCAGCTCCGCTACACCTCTCATTATTAAATGGAGCATCCCACCAGCTGAAAGCTCAGACCACGGTCTGCTGGCCATGACTGACTGACACCATGAAGGTGGATGGCACAGGAGGTGAAGCAGCCCATGCTTACCTTGCTTACACTTACCGCTAAGATTTCCTTGCTGGCTCCTCGCAGGATGATAGTGCAAGCCTTGGGGTCTTTGCAATCAGTGATGAAGGCAAAATACTCATCTCCTATTTTTTTCACTTCAAAGAGCCTCGCGCCAGTTCCCACATCCTCCTCCCGGAGCTCATCTGTGCGACTGACAATGCGAGCTCCACAGGCCCTAGCACACCAAAACACCACATCAGACAATCACAAATCAGAACTGGGGACAAGGAGCAAGATTAGAACACCTCCAGGCCATACACAACAGAAACAGGCTCCAGCCAGGAGCCAGCACTTACCTGGCGATCCGGTTGTTGTCAGTCTTCCGCACCCTGCGGATGGCAGTGATGTTGGCTCTCATCAGGTAGTGCTGGGCCAGGTCTGAAATGAGATTTGTGCAAATTTAGTGATGAACCAGCAGTATCATGACAAATTTTATGTGTTTATCAGTTATAAATCCAGCTATTCTAGTTCCAGTCTTTAAAGCAAAAAGGGTTATGGAAAAAAACCTAAACATGGCTTCTCAAAACAGGCTGCGTGGCAAAATGGCAGCACAGCTCTCAAGGGTTTAAGACTCAGCCTTGCTTTATTTTGGTATCTTTCCCAAATGCTGGAAAAATAAATATTATTGTAAGAGTCCAAGTTCACAAGGCAACCTTAGGGACCAACTTCAATGCCCACAGAGTACAACTATTTGCTAAAAAGCTAAAATAAAAACCAAAACCAGGTCCCACACCACATTTAGGGTGGCGGGGGGGGAGAGTTGTGAGTTGTATTAGTTTGCTGTTTGGATTTTTTTTAAGTTTCTGAACCGTGCATTTAACACCATGAACTTCACAAGAGACGAACTCAACACAAAGGAGGATCATGTGTGCTATTACCAGAAACTCCTTTTTCCGTGATGACCAGATCTGGCTTGACTCTTATCAGATCCTCGCACATTTGCTGAATGTACTCTTCCTCCATCTGCAGGATGCGGGCAAAGTCTTCCTCCCGCGTAATTTCAATGTCAGTCTGCACAAAAGACATGCAAACAGCTCACTGTGTTCGTCCCAATCCTTCACATTAGACACACATCTCTCAGGTCAAGCAGCTCAACTCCTCCAGTACCACCAGAGAAAGAGTTAGGGACGAAAACCACTGATCAAATAAACTGTGACATTGTGTCAGCGGAGTGTTAGCATTAGTTCAAGCTCAGAAATATTTCTTTGGCTTTTTACCAGCACTTAGATACACAAATTGCTGTAGCTGCTTCAATAACTGCTGTAGTCTCACTCTTATTTTCCTGGACTCCATGGCAGTATTAGCCCACACATGCAAAAGACCTTCGAGAGGCACAATACAGAAAGCCTTTTGCCACTTGTGCTTTTACCAAACCATCTGTATTTGTTCGCTTTACATGTCCTAAATCAAGAGTCGCGGACATCGCCAACGGGACTCATGTTACCTGGCTCTCTCCTTTCTTGTACTCCAGTGAACAATCCAGAAGGACAATGCGTGGATTCTTAATAAGGCGACGCATTCTGGGATGGGTTACATCTTTATTCACCATGATTCCACGCAAAACGCACGAGTCTTCACTAAAACCACCTGGAATCTGACAGACACAAGGAAGGGGGAAAATGAGGTGAGTTGGTTTGGTCTACAAAAACCCGTGTATCTGAAGGTTTCTCCTGAAACTGTCTGTCCCATGTACAGAAAAGCGGAAATCACTCCCAAGTAGCCATAGTGCACCCAAGTCACAATACAAGTTTAATTTTAAGTGCACACTTAGATTTTAAGTGGGAAACTGTGGAAGAGCTTAAGAAACTTTTCACATCCTATTGCCTGGCAATACACTTTATTTTCCATTTTCCACATGCAATTGAAATTATCTTTCTGACAAATATTCTGGAAGGGTTGAAATAACAGCCCCTGTTTGCACTGTAAATCACTGAGGCCAACAGCACTGACTGAAATATCTTTGAGGGTGGTTATGTCTGTGGCAGACTCCAGAGAAGAAATACAAAATTCTTCCTACTGCACCCCAGGATCAGGTAGTTCAGAACAAGAAAAGGGCACAGGGATAAGACACGGTTCAGGACACACTCACCTTTTCTACCTTTGCATATTTTTTAATATCAATTTCCTTTCTGCCATTTTCTTCAAACTCCACGGTCTTAACAGCATCAAGAGCAATGCTACAGGCCAAGTCAGACCAGCGGTTTATTGCTTTGGTGTTTATCGCACTCTTTATTATTTTAAGCATGATCTCTCTGTTGTTCACATCCACTGGAGTGCTGAAACAAAATAAAACGAAAGAGCAAACTGAGCATTACTCGAAGCAACAAGCTATTTTTCCATTTGAGTCTCTCTCCAATTATGTTAAGCTGTATTCTACTAACAGAACTGCCTGAAGGAGCAGCCTGAAGCAGAAAGCCCATATCCCTCCTCTCTAGCTCCCACCAGCCCATACTTACCCAATTTTCTTTAGAATACTGATCATGTCGTCAAGAGCCTTACGATAAGCCCAGATGATCACAGTGGGGTGCATTTGCTGTTCAAGAAAGTGTTCAGCAACAGAGAGCATCTCTCCGGCTAAAAAAATAAATTAGAAATAAATCAAAATTCTCCAGATAATTTAGCAGATTAATCACCAGTTAAGACAAAAGAGCAGCATACCAGACAAAATGTATCTTCTATCCATGCAGGGAGCTCTAACATCACCTGTACCTTTCTTTACACTTAACGGTGCTTATTCCAGGGAAAGAACAACTTCCCAAAGCATGGAGCTGATCACCTAAGGGTCTCATGAACCTAGCATGCTCTTGCACAGTAAAAAAAAAATTGTCCATTTTAAGGTTGGTAAATAACAAAGATCTGTCTCATTATGGACTCTGATGAGCAAAAGGGGCAAACTTCAACCTTTATGCGAAGTGTATCTGAGTCAGTCTCCTTACCAAGGATAATGACAGATGTGGTTCCATCTCCGACTTCTTCATCCTGTGTGCGGCTGATCTCTATCATTGATTTTGCAGCTGGATGCTGGACTTGAATCTGTGCAGGAGCAAGGGGTATGGATTTGTTCCAGAATACTAAAGCAGAAACATCTTGAGTTGCAAAATGGAACAAATACCACACCTTTAGTACAGTTTAAAGAATCCTGCCCAACCATAGTAAAGCTTTTTCTTCCTTTCTGAGACCAAAACCAAGCCCTTATATTTGACAATGTTGTGTCTCTCACAGTTTATCAGGCACTACAGTTTTGTGGATGTCCTTTTAACAGCATTTGCACCAGAGAGACAATAATAATTTCTTGGTCTCATTATGGGGCATTGTGAACGTCACTATCTACTCAGAAGGTCTTGATGCAACTGATTTTATCTACAATTACCAGACAATTTACATCAGTCTTATAAGAACTCTGTGAAAACTTCCCAACCTAGAATCAAACCTACATTTCTGCCAAGCAAGAGCATTTGCTGGAAATGTTTCATTCCTCCCCAGTGAGCACCTTTCTTGGTGGAGCTGGTTACTGCTTGCTGGCTCTCAGGACAGAGGAGATCACACAGCTCTACTGACACCCAAGACTCCAGAATATTCCGACTCACATGTTAAGCAAGACAAACCTTTAAGAGAAACTTACTTCTCTAAGAATAGCATTGCCATCGTTGGTCATCACAATCCCACCCATGGGGTCCAAAAGCATCTGCAACCACAAGAGAAACAACACTTGTGCTGCTCTGTCCCATGTGGGATGTTTCAAGTCAGCTGCATCACAGGTGTGGCAGCACAAGTTCTTACCTTCATCATAGCTCTTGGGCCTAAACACGTTCGAATAATGTCAGCAATAGTCTAGGAGAAACCAAAGAAATGAAGTTACACAGGCAGGCATCAAAGCGCCTAAAAAAATCCCACAGTGGGTCTGAAACCAGCAGCCCCTGTGAAATTTTAGTGACCCAACAACTCTGGCATGGCTGAGATGCAGCCAATGTTAAGAACCATGGAAATGACAACACAGGGATTATCAGGCTAGCGGCACTACGTTATATTATTATCTCAATCAGATGTCAAAACTGAGACACTTTCAGACTTTGCAGAGAAAGCGGGTTTGGTGGGTTAAACCCTTCCATGTGCAGTTACCTGGCACCCATTACATAAACAGTGCAGACATTTCATTTTTTATATAGAATTTTTCTACAGAAACATAAAAATACCTTAACACAGAAAATTATTTTCTATGTTGCTTCCTCTACTCTAGAAGACTAGAGAAAATACGCTTCAGATCCAGCTTTCCCTCAGAAATACATAAATACACACACACATTAAAAAAAAAATCAAAACAGTCTGATATGAGAATTTGGTACCTTTGCAGCAGTGATATTTCCTGTCTGAACTTTTCTTCCAGATTCACGTTTTGTATTCTGACCTAAAGCACACAAAAACATGAATTCAATCAAGTACAATGCAGCAAGGATGTTGCCACATCTCAGTCATACATGCTTGACACGTGAGCAGTTCTAAATTCGGAGTTTACAACAGAAATGCTGCAGTCATGACAAGAAACACAGATAGAAGACTGCCAGTGAAAAACACTCTCTATTATAACAGGACTCCTTGTTCCCTGAAACAGAAACCTATTGCCCCAGAAAAATGAAAATGCAGCAACTCACTAGGATCTGCCAAATCCCACAAAGCTAAGGAGATGTTGCACTATAGTGTTCAGTCAAAAAAAGTTACAGAGGCTCATGCACAGCTGCCAGAACCGGGTGAACATGAAGTTAATCCATCAGTGTTGCCTTTGGCACATGAGGGTGAGCAGACACTGGGGTACCACAGGCTCACAACCACAGCTGGGGACCAGCTTTCAACAGGCTCTGCTCTAGAGCATCTTTAGGCTCAAGGCTGCTTTTCTGCTAGCCTGGCCCAGGTATGCACGGATTTACTCAGGAGCAGATGCATCCGCATGCAAAGGTGTAAGACAAAACAAAAGGAAACAACTGTAAAAGCAGCACCAAGTATCAGGCAACCCAGGGGCCCTGGGCTACAACAGCCTGCCTGCCTGCCTGCCTACTGGGTTTAATAGGCAACAGAGCACACACAGAATGGGAATGAGACACCCAAGCAGAAAGAAATCCTCATGTTGGAGGGTGGCGAGAGAATCACAGAAGCATTGCGTGGTTTGGGTTGGAAGGGACTTAAGACGATCTAGTTCCAAACCCCTTCCCCGGGCAGGGACACTTTCCACTAGACAAGTATGCTCCAAGCCCCGGCCAACAATTCCCCCTTGGACACTTCTAGGGATGGGGCAGCCACAGCTTCTCTGGGCAACCTGTGCCAGTGACTCACTTCCCTCACAGGGAAGAATTTCTTCCCTATATTCAACCTACCCCTGCCTTCTGTCAGGGTAAAGCCATTCTCCCTTATCTTGCACTCCAGGCCTTTGACTGAAGTCCCTCTCCATTTCTCTTGTAGCCCCTTCAGGCACTGGAAGGTGCTTTAAAGTCTCCCCAGAGCCTTCTCCTCTTCAGGTGAACACCCCCAGCTCTCCCAGCCTGTCTCCAGAACAGAAAGGCTCCAGCCCTCGGAGCATCTCCGTAGTCTCGAGACTCGCTCGAGCAGCTCCGTAAGTTTCCAGTGGTGGGGGCCTCAGAATTGGGGTTCGCAGGGGGTTCAAACGGGACAGCACAAAGAAACGTGCTGAAAGGGCTCGAGGAGAAGCGGGAGAGAGAACCGGACAGTTGCCGAGAAAGGTCTGACACAGCGGGGGTTCGAGACCTCCCGCGCAGGGCGCACAGTGGGGCCACGCTGAAGCTGCAGGTAGAGGGCTGCGCGATGGACCTCGGGGCGCACCGGGGGCGGCAGCGGTGCCCAGCGAATGCCCGTGAGGACAGCGGGCCCCGGCCGGGCCGGGGTCTGTGAGGGAGTGCCCGGCCATGAGGGGACCTAACATGGCGGCGGGGCAGAGGAGCTGCAAAGCAAGGCGGGGGCCCGGCCCGGTCCTCCCCTCATCCTCCACCCTGGTACCCCCGCGAGGCCGGGCCGGGCCGGCGGCACTCACTCAGGACCAGGACGGGGCGCGGTCCCATCATCCTGGCGGCTCAAACGCGGCGGAACCTTCTGGATCCTCGGAACTGCCGCCTCATGGGGCCGTGAGACCGCGCCCCGCCGCCCGGCCCCGAAGCCAATCGCGCGCGGGCTCAGGCTCGGGAACCAATCAGAGGCGGCGACGCCGCAACTCGAAACGCCCACCAACTTCCGGCTAATAACTAGACCCCGAGAGAGAGAGAGAGAGAGAGAGAGAGAGAGAGAGACCGACCGCGCGCACTGGCGCGCCACTGCGCACGCGCGCCGTGCGCGCCGTGATGAGGCGGCCGAGCTCCCTCTGAGAAACAAAGTCCTCAGTGCCCACCCCCATTCCCAGACGGTGGTCCCGGAAAAGCGGCGGTTCCTGAGAGGGCGCCGCCTGTCCCACAGCTCCGGCCTCGCCGTACCGCGAACCCTCCCTGACCGGCGCTCCAGTGTTCCCTCACGGCAGGGGGTGCCCTCCACCCCCGGCAGCCATTTTGTGTCCCGGCCGGTTGTTCAGTGTCACCCGCAGGGACACTGAGGGTCAGAGGTGGCGTGCGGGGTGCGGAGACAGCTGTTGGCAAAGGCTGGGAGTACGGAGGTGCGCTGAAAGGCTTTGCAGCCATACATGGAGCCAGTGAGGAGGCCCTGGAGAAGCGCCCACGGGCTGTTCATTGGGGAATACGTGCACAGCAGTGCCCGGAGGCCCTTCTGCCACCAGAGGTAGCTGCCTGAAACACATGGGCACAGGGGAGCTCTCGAGGCTTTCTACACTGCTGGAAATGCCAGCAGGCTTGTTTTGTTGCTGCTTTGCACCACGGAGGTCAGGCCATGTCCTGATCTAGGGCAGCAGAAGGCTGGAGCCTGTCTGGGGCAGGGTGAGTTAAATAGAGAATCTCCAGTGCAGGAAGGGACAGTCTGGGGATCTGTTCTCCTCATTCTTGAAGAATTTAAGATCCCCCTCCCAGCTCTCCTCTCACATTGCTTTACAGTCTCCATGGACCTGGGCAGGCTGGTGGGCCAAAGAACAGCATTGACAGGGACCTCCTGTAGGTCTCCCTCTGGGACAGAGCAGCAGCTCTGACATCCTCCACCAAAACGGGTCTGTGGTGTCACCAGAGTGCACTCCTTCCCACAGGACGTGCAGCAGCCAGAAGGGGCCCTGGAACAGAACACTGGAGAAGATGAGCTGGGCAAATGGGGGCTGGGAGGCAGCACAGGGGTCAGAGCCCCACAGACAGACCCCACTGGGCACTTACACACTCATATTGGGACTTTTTGTTGTTTTTTTTTTCATTATCTTGTTTTTTTTAAAACAGAAGACACCTAATCACTGCCACTGCAGCGATCAAGTCCCTTTGCTGAGAGGGCTGAAGCACGGCCCAGGCAATGCCTTGTATGGCACGGTGCAATCCCAACACAGTCACAGTTCTGGAAGGGTCATGAATGGCCTTGCCTGAGCTCTGGAGTGCTGGTGGCATTTTTCTCCACTCAGTTCTTTTTGGTCTTGGGGGTGTCGTACTTTCTCTTGCTCGAGTACCACAGCAGCAGGGGGATCCCAATGGAGGGCAGGGTCATCACACCAAATGCCGCCCAATCCAGCTAGAGGGAGAAATTGTCAGAGAAAAGTCAAAACAAGTCCAGTCCAGAGAAGTGTTAGAGCAGTGAGGCCAAAGGAGGAGACCTCACCACGGTCTGCAACTTCCTCACCAGAAGCAGCAGAGGGGCAGGCACTGAGCTCTGCTCTGTGTGACCACTGACAGGACCCAAGGGAACAGCATGTAGCTGTGTCAGGAGGTTTTGGCTGAGTATTAGGAAAAGGTGCTTCCCCCAGGGGGTGGTTAGGCACTGGAACAGGCTCCCCAGGGAAGTGGTCGTAGCCCAAAGCCTGACAGAGCTCAAGTTTAGACAACGCTCTCAGGCAGTTGGTGGGACTGTTGGGTTGTCCCGTGCAGGGCCAGCAGTTGGACTCCATGGTCCTTTTGGGTTCTTCCCAACTTAAGAGGTTCTAAGATTCTACTCTCAAATTTTCTGGCTCAAATACCACAGTACAGCTCCTCCACAGAGGGAGCTGGGATGAAACTCTTAGCTGTTTCTGTGATAGTTCTATGAAGAACTGATAGGGATTAACTTCAATCCTGCTGAAGCTCTCCAGGTGACTGCAGGGCAAACTACACACACTACATGCAAACAGGAAGCTGCTGGGCTGGGCTGCAGCTGCTGCAATGCAATTTCCTGATGGTAATGAAAGGTACTTACAAAGTGAGGGGAGAACCTCCTGTCAAAGTCACGCTGAGCCAGGATTCCTCCCTGTCCGGGAGCGCTAGTGAAACCAACCTGGAAAAGGCAGGGAAGAGACAGGCTTTACCACCTTTCCTTCTCACTCCAGAGCTGGGTAGGGTGAGAGCTCAGGGACATGCATCATCCCTGACCAGGCAGCTCCAAGAGCACAGTCAGGTGTATCTGCAGGGCTCCAAAAAATTGTCCACTTACCACGACCTGTCCACCCTCCTGTGCCAGATATGTGATAGTGGCAGAGGTGAAGTTAAAGTAACCAGCTTTGAGAGGCCGCAGAACCACGGTGTGAGACACATTACTCGCTCTGGGAGCCGAGTGTTAAGGAAAAGGGTTGTATTCCATTACAGGAAAAAAACACAGGTGGAAAAGTCAGTGCTGCTGACAGATCCAAATGCTCATGGTCACAGACAGTCTGAACCACCTCCCCCCAGGATGACCCAGCTGCTCCTCCCCAGGCAGAGGAGCTACTCAGAGACCTGGTCCTGTCTGCAAGGAACTTTATTTTCACACAGTACCATCCAGAAGAGCAGGTGTTTGGATTCAGCACCCTGTCCAGACTCTGGCATGTGGAAATTTCGAGACAGTGCATGAAGACAGGATGAAGCTGCAGGATGCTCAGGGGGAAGAAAGAGCCTTGGGAGAAATTTCAAAACATTAAAAGATACGGAGCGATCCTGTCCCACTTGACATTGAGCATGCCAGAGACAATGCCAAAATCTTCTGGGGGGAAGGAATCATCCGACAGCTCCACGTCTAGGGCAGCACTGAACACAACAAAGGGAGGGATGAGAAGGGAATCTTAAGACTTGGCATCTGCAGCAAAGCGGGCTGACAGTTCTATCCTGAGCAAAAGGAAGAACTGATTTTTGAAAGATGAAAAGTCATCAATAGAAGATGGTGAGGAGAGTTGAGGTGCTTTATGAGGAGACTGCAGAGAAAGGAACGTATAGCTGAGAGAAACAGCCACAGAGACAGGAAACACACAGGTTTTTCCACGACAGGATTTGGCAGATACCAACCCATGGATACACACTGTGCCCTAAACAATAACCAGACCCCACATATAAAATTACAGTATCTTATTAATGTTGTTCGAGTCCAACATTGCAATGCCATAAATACTTCTCTTAGCGGTACTGCACTCAGCATGCATGATTCTGCCTTTAAAAACATCTAGAAAACAAAAAATCCAAACATTTTAATACTCTCCTGAATTTTGTCCAATCAGCTTTTCCTTCTGAGAATGAAGCTTTTTACCAGCATTGTGGAAGTTCAGTTTTATCTTTGTCAGGTCCTTAGCAAAGTCCTGATAGCAAAAAGGAATTTTTATTTAAAAAAAACAAATGTGAGAAAGAGCTCACAAAGTCAAGAAAGAGAGCTGCACGGGTAGGGAGCAGAGTGTCACAGGACACCAGAGAGCTACACCATGATGGACTGACAGCTTGAGCAGCCATGAGGTGAAAGCAGGGACAATGGAAGAGGAAGGAAAAGGCAAACTGCAGGTCAATACTTCAGGCACTTAGCTGGAAAGCTAAGAGTTAGAGGGAGCAAAGGCAACAGCACATCACGGAGCTCAGAAATTCCCTCATACCCTGCAGCCACACACAGAAGGTTTGCTCTTGCTTAGTATTGAAGCCTGAAGAGGGCTTACCTGGAGCCAACATTGTAGATGTTATACTGCAAAGTCAAGTCCTTGCCCTCCACTGCATATCTATTCAGCAGGGATTTGGAGGCCAGGAGCCTGGCACCGTCCTCGCAGCGGGCCACAGACACCAAGGCAAACACAGTGAGAAGCAGGAGCTTCATCTTAGAAACACAAATAAATGGACCATCGTTGATCATTTGAAGTCTCACACAACACTTTCCTGTGAGGATGTAAGAATTGGCACAGCCATGTCCCAGATGTGCAGCCATGGAAGAAAAGTCAACAGTTTTGTCCCTTTTCAAAGCCCTGGTCAGTATCACTCCCTTTTACAGAATCATCAAACATCCTGAGTTGAGAGGGACCCACAAGAACCATCAAGTCCAACTCCTGACTCTGCACATCTCAGTAATGGGCAAAGCTCTCGGGTCACAAAGCCTCTTCCAGTAACTGTGAGAGTACAAACTCTGGCAATTAACAGTTTCACCAGTTTTAGCAATTAGCCGTTAATTGCCCTTGCAAAGCCTGGCAGCCTTCCAGCACTGTCTTACACAACAGTTAGTTCTTCTCAGAAGGCACCAGCTCCTCACTTCCAATACTTGTTGTTATTTCCTATTTCCAGCCACTGAGTAACCACCAATTGCCTCAATAGTGGTCTATTGATCCCCATAAGTCCCCGCTTCAGGCCATGTGTCCCAATTTACCAAAACCCCGTGCCTCAGGAGCTGTGCTGTTGAGAGGACAAGGAGACCACAGAAACATTATAAATAGGACCTGTGATGACTCTTGGGGCTTTTAAATGCAAAACTGCTCCAACGGCAGGGCCTCTGCTCCCCACAGAGTCACAGACTGGTCTGGGCTTGAATGGGACCATAAAGCCCATCCAGTTCCCCCCCCTGCCATGGGCAGGGACACCTTCCACTAGCCCAGGCTGCTCCAAGCCCCATCCAACCTGGCCTCAGACACTTCCAGGGATGGGGCAGCCGCAGCTTCTGTGGGCAACCTGTGCCAGGGCCTGCCCACCCTCACAGGGAAGAATTTCTTTCCAGTATCCCATCTAACCCTGCCCTCTGGCAGTGGGAAGTCTCATCCTGTCACTACAGCCCCTCGTCCAAGCTCCCTCTCCATGTGTTTTGGAGTCCGTTTAGCTACTGGAGGGAGCTTTAAGGTCTCCCTGGAGCCTTCTCTTCTCCAGGCTGAACATTCCCACCTCTCCCAGCCTGTCTCCAGAGCAAAGGGGCTCCAGTCCTCAGAGCATCTCTGTGGCCTCCCCTGGGCCTGCTCCAGTAGCTGCATGTCCTTCCTGTGCTGGGGACCCCAGGGCTAGAGAAGCACTGCAGGTGGGGTCTCACCTGAGCAGAGTAGAGAGGCAGAATCCACACCATCAGGTGCTGCCCACACTGCTTGAGATGAGCCGGGCACAGCATTGGCTTTCTGGGCTCCCAGTGCACATGGATGGGTCATGCTGAGCTTCTCGTCTACCCAAACCCCCCCAAGGGCTTCTCCCCAGGCCTGTGTTTGTGCTTGCAGTTGCCCTGACGCAGGTGCAGTACCTGCCCTTGGCCTCACTGAACTACCTGGGTTTGGCACGGACCCACCTGCCCAGCCTGTCCTGCTGCGTGTGCCACAGGCCCTTTACTTCCCAGCAGTTCTGCCCTGCCCTGGCCGCACACCAGCACGTTCAGCCCAGGCTGCTCCTGCCCATCCATGCAGCCCCTGGGCCCACAGGGGCTCAGGGGCATCACTCCACCTGGAACCACCCGGGTTCACCCACCACTATCCGAGGGAGACGCCGATCCTGATGCTCCAGCGACAGAGCCAACCGAGCCTCTCCCACAGACCGTTCCCACGGCCTCGCACTCCGTCCGGAGACCCGCGCACAGAGTCCCAAACCGCCCTCACCACCTCTGCCCGCCACCACTAAGCCAGCTCAGCGCAGACGCGGCGGAAGTGACGCATCTGAACAAAGCCTCGTGGCCTCGCCTGGCCCGCTGGGAAATGGAGACCAGCTGAGCTCTGCAGCAGGGACTCCGCGCCTGCGCACGGTGAGCTCTCTTCGCGGTCCCGCCGCCCCCTCGGGGTGGAGGGCGCGGGACGGGGCGGGCTGGGGGATGGAAGGGGGGGTTTGGTTTTCTGGTGGTACCGGTGCTCGAATGAGGCTCCGGAGGAGAGCAGCAGGTGTGTCCCGACAGGACCGGTGGCTTTGCCCGCCCACCAGCCTGCCTAGCTCCGTGGGAGCTCTATAAAGCGATGGGGGAGAGGACGAGGAGAGCAGGGAGGGGATCAGAGGTAAATCCCTCAAGAATGAGAACAGATCCCCAGACTGTCCCTTCCTGCACTGGAGATTCTCTATTTAACTCACCCTGCCCCAGACAGGCTCCAGCCTTCTGCTGCCCTAGATCAGGACATGGCCTGACCTCCGTGGTGCAAAGCAGCAACAAAACGAGCCTGCTGGCATTTCCAGCAGTGTAGAAAGCCTCGAGAGCTCCCCTGTGCCCATGTGTTTCAGGCAGCTACCTCTGGTGGCAGAAGGGCCTTCGACCCCTCTCTGTGCACATATTCCCCCTCACACACACAGCTGAATAGCCTGTGAACACTTCTCCAGGGCCCCCTCACTGGCTCCATGTGCAGCCTCAAACCCTTTCACAACTTTTGCTAACAACTCTTCCTACATGCTCTTTCTTCTTTCCCTGCTGCCCCAGGAAGAGCTTCTCCAAGCTGCCAATCATGAAAAGTAAGACAAGTTCAATCCCTGTTGGCCATCAAGGCTACATAACCGTAGGTTGGCCTTCTCCCTCCCACCTCACCCCTCTGCAGGGTTTGCTGCAGGCAAGACAGGCTGGTCCCAGTCCCCAGATACTGACACAACCCTGTACTGGGCCTGAAACCCTCAGAGATTTTTCTGTGAAGCAGGAGCATTTGCTGGAAATGTTTCTTTCCTCCCCAGTAAGCACACTTGTTGGCGCTTCTGATCAATGTGTGATGGCTCTCAGGACAGAAGAGAGATCACACAGCTCCATGAGCACCCACATAACCGTATTTAGGAAGATTCCAACTCAACATGTTAAGGAGGGGTGAAGCCCCAGACTACGAAGGGGTTCCAAGAAGGTGATGTGGCTGTTGGCTGTGTTAGTGTCTAAGAGCAGAGAAACATGTGGCAGCTGTGTTAAGCATGTACCTTTGACTTTGCAGATGCTGTGTGGGCAGCCTTTGGAACTAACTGGACAAGTATTTGAGGTGAGCTGGGCCATAGCAAGGAGGAGCTGAGGGCTGGTGATTTCTCACAAGCACAGTGGTAGTTTTCTGTCTTTTGATAACTTCAGTGCCACAGGTTATGGTGGTGTAAGTTTTCTTGGTTTTGGGCTAGGCCTTCCCTGGTAACAGGGTCATAACTAAGGAAGTATTCCATCCCATCCCTTTACGTAATCAGGTGTATTTAAGATGAGGAGAAGAGGTTCTTCGCACTCTTACTTTCAGGTACTTAAAAGACAGCAGGTCTGAGTGTGTTGAGCTCTCTCTTATCTATATGAGCTGAGGCCTATCTGAGAGCTGTTGTCTAGAGCCGCGCGGAGGTGCAGGAACGGTTTTCTTGAGGGAAGTTGGTGAGAGTTTATTGTGTTAGTTACTTTATTGAGCTATTCCCTGAGTTTTTGAGTGTGTATATCTGTTTTGTTTCATTTTTACCTATTTTTGTCCTCTTTTCCCTTCCCCTTTCCTCCTTTTCCCTTTTGGGGTTGTTTGGGATTCTTATTCTGTGTATTCGTAGTGTTTAATTGTATATAACTGTAATATGTGTGAATATATATATATTTTTACTACAAATTTTCTTTTGGTACCTTTTTCTTTTCTTTCAGGAGGGGGGAATTTGTGTGGCCAACAGCTAGGTTTGGCAGGGAGCCAACCCAAACCTCCACACAGGTGATCACAGCTGCAGCATCCTGTGCTGGAATCAGTGTGGAGCAGGTGAGCAGAAGGCCATGGAGCTTTTGAGGCCAGTGCTGTGAAAGAGCTCTGTGGCAACCAATGTGATTCGGACTGCTGGCACTGTTTGGGTTTTTTGCAGGTGATGGAGAGAAACTTGTCAGCTGCAGGAATGGCCCTTCTGCTGAGTATGGCTTCAGAACCCCCTGCCCTCTGGGAGCTCCACTGAAGGAGCAGGGACCACTGCACTCCAGTAGGTAACTTTGACTTTGGTTGGAAAGAAACCCCAGTGCAGCATGTTTTCCAAAAGTTAATGGCATTGCTGCTCCTCATTTATTGTCTCACTTCAGTGATGTTTGTCCTGGCAGCCCGGCAGCATCTTGAGCAGTGCAGCTGGCCAGAAGTCATTCCTAACTGTGTAACACAAAAATCTCTAGTCAGGGTTAAACGGTGTATTTTGGAGATGGAAAATTTAATGGTACTAGTTCACAGCAGTGCAAGTTCAGGTTAATGCAAAAGGAAAATCAAACACTTCTATCATGGGAGTATTTTTACTGGGTGTGTATAACCACACCCCCCTCCCTCCTCTTAAGTATAAAGTGAGTTACTGAGATTTGTTCTTTATTTTACTCTTTAAAGTTTTACACTTCAATTCCAGTTTTATTGGTGAAGCAAGTATGGTGTGCAGCAGCAGTGCAAGGACTGGAGCTGTTGCGGGCGATCTCCCTTTTTTCTTTGGAGAGAGGGGACTTTGTCTGATTTAGGCATTGTTAATTTAATGAGCTCTTTCCCTTGTTTTGTGCTTCTTTGGAAGATTGGGGTGAGACCCAAATGCCAGAATGAGAGGTGGGCAGTGGTGCAATGGAGGAGCAGGTGTGGGGAGCATGAGGGGGCCTGTGGAAGACTCCCACCTCAAAAAGTGTCACAGCTCACAAAAGCATGAAAATTCATGGAGAGGGAATAAAAACTATTAAACTGTTAATGGTGTTGAGAAGGTTGAAATAAAGAGAAATCTCTCATTGTTATATACACTGGAAATAATATTAAATTATAAATTAAAAAAAGATTTAAAACTAAAAAAATGTATCTACTATATAAAAGCGTCTTATATTTGAAGGAATTTAAAAAAGAAAAGTGTCTGAATAGCTAGTCATCTACTCTTGTTATGTGTTACAGTCAAAGGTGATTATGTATATAGTCTAAACGTGTAAATAGATACCACATAGATATCTGTAAATGACCAATGTATAAATAAATGTAAGTGTAAATATCTAAGTCTAAACAGATCTCTAGTCTAAATATAATTTCTCTGCAACAAGTGTTAATATATGATCTAAACAGAAGTGTAAACAGGCATAGTCTGAATATAGATACAGAAGTGTAAACATAGAAGTGTAAATAGAAATAAGGCTGAATAGTCCTTATATACAAGTGTAAATGTATATATGTAAATGTGTCTCTGTCTAAATAGGTCTCCATCTAAGTGAAAATAGATGAGACATAGAAATATATCTATTCCCTGAAGCTATATGTCTTTTAAGTAGCTGAGTAAGTGTAAATGTGTGTGAGTCGGCAGGGGCAGGCAGCTGGGACAGCCACAAACCTGTGGCTAAAACAAAAAGGGTAAATTTGTTTCCCTTCCCTCACTAACTGGGGGATTCCCAGAGCAAGCCCCAGGCAGAAGCACCAGGGATTCTGCCCTTGTTAGATGGCCCATGCCAGAGGATCACCAGCTGATGTTCACACTGGATTATCTGGGGCTATTCTCAGCTGCAAGATCACTGAGCCATGTACAATCCTCCTTGCCAGTCTCCCGCTTTTAATCCATTCCTCCCAGCATTCCACCCCTTTGCTCAAGAAACCATAGCTGCTGGAGCTGGAGATGTGGGATAGGGAATTTTCAGAGGTACATAGTCATCATCATCATCGTCATGGCTAGGCTACGTGAACGATGATTTGGGAAGTGCTCTACCCATGCATGCTGCAAGCATGCTGATAGTTATAAAGGCCAACGTGAGATAGGCAAGTCTGGTTGCAAAAGGCATGGTGGAAAGTCTCCAAGGGCGGTATTGGCGAGGCACGGTTCTTCCTGCGTTGTCTTTTCTCCTCAAGACTGATTCTGCATGTATTCTCAAAGGAAGCAGGAGCGTTATGGATGGTGTGTCCCCATGTCTTGCAATTGGAGGCCAGAGTGGACCACTGATGGTGGTCAATATGGCCAAGGCTAAGGTATTGTTTCAGGGAGTCCTTGTATCTCCTCTTCGGGGCTCCTCTCTTGCGGCAGCCGGTGGCGAGTTCACTGCAGAGCACAGTCTTAGGGAGGCAGTGATCCTCCATCCTGGAGACGTGGCCTGCCCAGCGCAGCTGCATTTTCAGCAGCATGGCCTCGATACTGGTGATCTCTGCCTGTTCAAGGACAGACATATTAGTCACATAATCAGACCAGTGGATGTTTAGGATTGTACGGAGGCAGTGCTGATGGAAGCGTTCGAGGAGTCGCAGGTGGTGGCGGTAGATGACCCATGTTTCAGATCCATATAGAAGAGTAGACAGTACAATGGCTCTGTAGACACTAATCTTTGTACTTTTCTTCAGGTGTTTATTATGCCAGACTCTTTTATGGAGTTTTCTGAAAGCTCTGTATGCCTTTGCTAACCTGTNAGACCTTTGTTTTGTTCCCTACATTTCTCTTGCAGTTGTCTGAGAACAAATACCATGTCTGTGGTACTCCTATCGGCTCTGAAACCACACTGGCTTTCAGGTAGAAGTTCTTCTGCGATAGCGGGTACTAATCTGTTCAAAAGTATTCTTGCAAGGATTTTACCAGCAACGGAGAGCAAAGTGATACCTCGGTAATTAGAGCGGTCTGATTTTTCTCCTTTCTTCTTGTACAGGGTGATGATGACTGCATCACAGAAGTCTGATGGTAGCTTGCCTTGTTCCCAGCAACACACCATTATCTCGTGAAATTTAGCATGAAGTACTTGGCCTCCATGCTTCCAAACTTCGTGTGGGGTTCCATCAACCCCACCTGCCTTGCCAGTTTTCACCTGCTGTATGGCCTTAAGAGTCTCTTCCATAGTAGGGGCTACATCCAATTCATTTTTCACTGGTTGCTGTGTAATGTGCTGAATTGCTGAGCCTTGGTCTATACGGTTGGCACTGAAGAGAGTCTGAAAATATTCAGACCATCGATTCAGGATGGAGGTTTTATCTGTGAGAAGCATTTGGCCATCTGCGCTGAGCAGGCAGCTTTGAACCTGGTGACTGGGTCCGTACACTGCAGCAAGCGTGGGTAAAGCCCTTTCCAAATCTTTGTTCGCTTAACCTAGCCATGATTTGTTTTGCCATCCTTAATCCTGCAGGGCAAAGGTGGATAAAGGTGAAGTTATACCTGTATGATCCTTTAGACATAAACCACTGACCAAATCTGGGGCGGGGATTAGATTTAGCCACACCCAACTCCTCTACAAGAAGGAGTTTGGAAAGGCAGGTGGCTCTTTCTGTACCTCATGATACAACAGGAGGGCTTCTCTAATAAGCTTTGTCTGAATCTCCCACTCTGCCCATGACAAAGAGCGAAATAGTTCATAGTAACCAATGTTGTAAGGTTCCTCAGTGTACAGCAGTTACTCCCAAATTTAAGGCAACAGCTGCCTTGGATGTTCAAGTTAAAGCTTGCACTAGGCCACATGCCAGCTGCTACATAGTCACTGCTACTCTGAAAGAATAATAATAAGTTAGTTATAATAAAAACCTACACACAAGTTGTTTATATATTGATCCTGCACAAACGTATTCAAGGTATGTGCTTGCTGTGCAGCCTCCAAGGCACGAGGAGCCAGGTTGTGATAAGGGAGGAAAACAGGAGTGTCATCTCTGTCCAGTAATACAGTGTTGCTCTGGCTCCTCCAGATAATACTGCTCCTGGCTCAGGAAGTTGCAGTGGGGCAATTGCCCACAAAGACTGAAGGGTTAGGGTTCAGATTGAACTTCAATTTGATGTTGAGTTTGTAACACCAATAACATAGTTCCAGTGCTATCCCCCTAGATAAGGCACAGGAAATCATCCAAATACCTGAAATACAGGAACTTGTGAATATGATGGTAACAGAGGATGCAGAAAGGGAGAACACAGCGTACAGAACCATACCTCATTGTTAGGGGTTGTTATATGAATGGTCACTTAGAGATTAATAGGTTGCAGTCCCAGCACAGAATCCATTGGTGTAAACAATTCCACTCACCCTGTGGTTAACATTTTGGGACAGATGCCATCTGAAAGAGTTTCAGTCCTCACCGTGTTTTATACTGGAGGTGTACAGTCATACTATTTTGGCCTGTGATTCTTGCTGTTTCTTGCAATACCCAAATTACAGCTTTACTTCATTTTTCCATTGGGTTATAATGTATAACAGGGCCTTGTAATGCCTTGGACCAAAATTCTACAGATTCCAACTCTTCAGCCCAGTTGTCTGCCACAATCCCCACAAAGACTTTATCATGTAGCATTGTTACTTTCAATTCAAAAGGATTTCCTTGCCTAGGAGTGTACAATTAGGCTTGCTCAATCAAAACATTTTTGCAGGTATCAGAGACTTCTTGTTTCCTGGTTCGTTGCCAAACAACTTTCTTCCTAGTCCATTTCTGCTGTTTTGACATTTTCCTGGTAGTGTCTCACTGTGACATGACAGGGGGGTTGAAAGGAAGTAATTTTTTTGCATAGGCACTAACTTTTGTAAATGATGAAACATTTTTGATCTTATGATCCTACTTATTTCTGATAATGGGACACTGGCTTGCACAAGATCATTACACATTTGTTTCCTCGTCACACATGACGTAACTCTTCAGTTTTGCTTTCTGATGTACATTCACTGCCCGCACAGCTGGTTTTGAAATTAGACCCCAAATTTCCCCTAAGGTATTTGCTAGATCTCCTATAGTACCAGTAGCACTCATGACTGCTGATATAATCAAGGGTTTCAGTTAAACAGGAGCCCCTCTCAAAAGCTGTATTTTGATACTTTTAGTTACTGCTGCCTCATCCAGACCAGGTCCTGTAATTAGCACATGAGCCATTCCCATCTGCTGCAGGAAACCAAAACCTTCTTCCTTGTACACCAGCTTCTGAGAGATGGCACTAATTTGGCAGTGTCCGCATATGCTGTTAAAACTGCTGCACACAACCAGTGATACAGTGTAGGGGTGGCAACATCCTGCCAAACAGGAACCCTGATATTTTGTCACTGAGCACATCCCTGGTATATTTGATCCTCATTGCCTATAGGGCTTAATAGATTTTTTCACCCATTAATAAATGGACAGACGCAGTGCCACTATCCCAAACTTGCAAAATGCATGCCAATATGGCTTCCCCACTCTTTTGCTGATATGTCTCTAAAAGCTCCCTTTCAGAATACAAATGTGTGTGATCTGCACCCCTCCACCCAGTAGATTCCTCTGCTCTTCCATTTGTATGAGGGATCATGCTTCTACCACCTCCCTTTCTGCTAAATCTGGCTAAAGCTCAGTTTCAGAGTCTGAGAATTCACTCCAGATGTTTCCACCCCATTTCTCAGGATCCCCTGAATATGACTGGGATATGAAAACCTTACTTTTCCCATGTGTACCTTCGTTTGTGAGCAATGTGCTATCTGCTGTTCTACAGTGCATTGCTGCTCATTGCACTACTCTCCTTAAGTAGTAATTACATCGTCTGTGATTACATTTGCATCTTGTAAAGTCCTGACTGCCTTTTCCAGCTCTCACTTAGCTCTGCAATGCTGTAACTTCATGGTCCAAAGCTCTAAGATTGGTAGCTAACAGAAATACCCATCTCCCTCCTAATGTGCAAGAAGACTTCAATGTCCCTTCCACACAGAGCATGTGTGGTAAATACTCATGTGTTGGATCTTAAAACAGAAAGGAAGCTGCAGCCCATGGCTATAGATGATCCATAGTTTATCCATAGCTTTCGATTGTGTTATATAAGAGCAAGTGTGGATCTGTTGCTCTTTGATTCACTGTCCAGTACCCATCTCTGCGCAGACATAGAATATAAAAGTATCCTGACTCTGGGTGTGGATCAGTTCCTGGCACACTAGAGGAAAGAGACCACTTTGGCAACATTTTGGTGACACAGATGAGGTGGCCATAAGGCCTTGCCTGGATCATCCTTCTCCTGAGAATGAAGAATGGAATTGAACTGGATTCCAGCATGCACCAGCCAGTTGGTCGGAGACTTCCCCTGAATCCTCTTCAGCATCATGGCAGTGAGCAACTCCAAGGTGTAATGCTCCAGAGATATTTGAGCAAGGGTGGAAGGGGGAATGGAACTCTGGAGTTGGGAAGTGCACTGTTTTTCCTTTTTCAATTTTCTTTTGCAAAACTTGTAGATTTATCAGTGTAACCTATCAGTGGGATTGATCTCCATATAAGTCGCAAGAAGACATTCGGCAGTGGGCCTTAACCAATCAGTTGGATGGGAGCAGTGTAACTACTGAAGGTCCAGACCTAAGGGTAAAGGACTTGGCTAACTTAAATATTATTAAATTGATTGATGGGAACAAGCCAATCCACAGTTTCTCCCTGTAGCCCTCTAGGATGCATATGAAAAATTAGATTAAATTTGGGGGTGATCCAACGATGGAAGATAAAATTAAGAGATTTTTGTAATCTGTGGTGGCCACATTATTAATTGGAGAACAGGAAAACAGGTCATTATAGTTTAATATCTCACAGTTGATGTTGATTTGTCAATGACCTGGTAAATGGGGTGAGGATTTTTTTATGTTGATGCTTATATGACATTGTATTGAGATTCAGATACTCACAAAAAAGTGTAAATTGGGAAGAGAGATGATAATGCCATGTATTGAGGAGAAGAAGAGAAAACAAGGGATTGTATGTTGTGAAGGGGATGAGCTGGAAGATGTACAAATGAAACACTAGATTTTTGATTGATACCTTCAGTAGTAACTCACTGCAAGGGCTCACTAAGGAAAGTTCCTACAGTACTAATTGTTGGGGCAATGGGGAAAAGAGCTTTGCGGCCACTCCCACCACCCAGGGTGTGTACAATTGGCCACATTAAAACAACTCATCAGTTTCTATATTCCCTATAATGGCCCCTTCCCTTGCTGGGATTAAATATATTTTGTAATTTAAATGCACAAGTAATAATTTCTGAGAATTCCGTGCAGATTCACATTCCACTTGAGACAGGCTGGAAAGCTCAGATTTGCCTGTTAATGGGTAAACTATGAGAGGACATCAGAGAAAATATTCCACGTGTCATTTCAAATGCGGTGATCCTCAGGGGCTTCAGGAAAACTGGGCAAAGTAAAGAACATATCTCTAATTAAGAGAGAAAGCTCAGAAATTAAAGCTAAACCCTTAAGAGTAAACCAATACCCTATAAAGACAGAAGCACAAAAAGGTCTGGAACCATTGATAAACACATTCTTAACAATTCAGTATACTTAGACAATGTCAGTCTGAATTTTAGATGCCTTCCTACTGGTAAAGAAGCTTCATTCTCAATTCTTAAGAGCAATCAATCAAATATGCACAGATATACACCCAACTGTACCAAATCCTTTTATCTTGTTAGCCTTGGTGCTGGAAACAAGCTCCTATTTTGCTGTTTTGGCCTTAAAGGATGCTTTCTTTTGTATCCCAATAGACAAGCAAAGCCAAACAATCTTTGCCTATGAATAGGAGGATCTTATGACTGGAAGAAAGGTGCAGCTGTGTTGGATGGTGCTCCCTCAAGCATTCAAAGATAAGTCCACCGTATTTGGTGGTTTTGGCAAAAGAACTGGAATGATGGAAATAAGGTGATGGTGTCCCTCTTTTACAGTCTGTAGATGACATCATAATTGGAGCTGACAAGGAACAAACCTGCTTGGAAGCAACATAGGCCTGCAGACATGCTGGATATGGAATTTCAAGAAAAAAAGCTCAGATTGCAAAAAGATAAGACCAATACCTTGGCCTTAAGGTACCAAAAGGACAATGAGCTCTGGGAGAAGACAGAAGAGCAATATGCTGAGTTGCAGTTCCTAAGACTAAGTGACAACTAAAAGGATTTTTGTTAGTGGCAGGATTTTGTCCCATATGGATCCCAAATTTGGAACTAATAGCCAACCCCCTTTATCTGGCAATCAAAGGCCCTGAAGAATTGCTGGAATGGACCCGAGAATGTTGAATCAGCTTTGACATCATAAAAAGGATGCTCATGGAAGCGCCATATTTAGGCCTTCCAGATACAGCTAACCCCTTTCCATGGTACATGCACGAAAGGCAACGAGTAGCCTCTGGGGTGATGACACAGCAGCTTGGAAGCTGGCAAAGGCCAATGCCATCCTTTTTCAAGCAGCTGGATGGTCAGCATGCTTATGGTCTGTAGCAGCCATGGCCCTAATGATACAGAAGGCCCAGAAATTCACTTTGGGGTGGCCTCTAACTGTTCTGGTCCCATATGCCATGTTGGCTATTTGGAATCTAAAGGGACATCACTGGATGTCTCCAAGCCCACTGGCAAAATACCTGGACCAGGGAGAAGTAGACATGCATGTGACATCAGCTTTAAGTGAAGCCACTTTTCTCCCTACTGAAAAGCAAGAGCCTTTACTACACAACCAGCTACACACCATGGAGCAGGCAGATGCAAGTCAGCCAGGTTTAAGGGTTGAACCTTTACAAGACCTGGACAAAGTTGATGGCTGCAATACAGGTAAGTTATCTCTGAGGGATGGAAAAGAGCAGTGGCATCCCCTGGGGTCTGTGGATGGTATTGCCCCATGGAGCATCACCCCATGCCCACACATTCCCTGCCCTCACCTAATGTGCTTGCTTCTTGGGTATATAGCACAAACACTGCCCAGCCTGTGAGATGGTGGAGCAGCTGGGTTCAGCACCTGCATCACACCTGGCTGCAAAGGTAGAAGCCCCTCTACCTTGGGGACCTCCTCCCCAAAACATGTCCTATCCCATGCCTGATGGCCCCATTTTCTGGAGGGTTGTATTGCAGTGAGTGCAACACAGCCCTGACCAACACCTGCTGTTGTGTGCACGGGCCCCATGAGCTACTCAGAGTCTGGGGATGAGCAGATGTGAGCAGAGGGGTGCTGGGAGCCCACCTGAGCCTGGGGGGTGCAGCAGCTATGGAGTGTGGCAGGGTGTGGGCCGCAGCTCCCCTCTCTCCACTCTATCTCTGAAGAGACTCCAGTGATGAGACACAAGGGTGCTCTGCAAGCACTGCAAGGCCAGGAGCAAGTGTGGCTGCTGCAGCAGGACATTGAAGAGATGAGGGGCTGAAGACTCCACTCCAGAATGGCTGCCTGTCTGCAAGTCTGGCTGGAAGAGCAGGAGAGTGAGGAGAGCAATGTGAACATCAGTGGAGTGGTCGATGAGTACAGATCACTCTGCAGGTGAGGGCAGGTGGTGAGGGTGGCAGTGGCCCTGGCCTGCCTGGCACTGAGGGTGCTGGACACCAGCACTGCTCTCCCCTATCTCAGCTGAAACTTTGACTACCAGGAGCAGGCCGAGAACAGTGACAGCAAGCTGAAGGAGGTGGTGCTCCTGCAGCCGCTCAGCAGTGAAAGCAGGGCCCAGTGACAGCAGAGAACAAGGATTCAGGTGCTGGGACATGGCTGGAGCCCCTGCAGTGCAACAGAAGTTGAGAGCTACTGGGTGGGGATGGACTAGTAAATAAAGCACCCAATCCTTGAGGCACCAGAGTTGGCATCCACCAGTCCATGGTGGTCCTGATCTTGTGATACACCAGCCTCACGCTGTCTCTGGCTCTGTCCCTGCTGTGCCCTGAGCTGTTCAGTGTCTCTATCCCCAGCACCTTGGTGCCACCATCTCTATCCCCAGGGTGCCCCCAGTTCCTCCATATCCCTGTCCAGAGCCCTATGGTGTCCCCATTCCCATCCTGTGGTGTCCCCAGTCCTATGCTGCCCCCAGCCTCACCCCCATGGACTCACACATGGTCCACCCTATCTCCATTCCCATGGTGCATCCAGCCCTGTCCCCAGAATGCCCCCAGCCCCTGGATGCCCCCCTCTCCATGATATCCCTAGTCTTGTCCTTGTCCCTATGGTGCCCCTAGCCCTGTGGCCCCTCCTGTGCTCCCAGCCCCTTGATGTCCCCAGACCCACATTGTCCCCAGGCCCACACCCATCACTGCAGTGTCCCAAACCCTCAATGTCCCTGTCCCCAATCCCACAGTGCCTCCAGCCCCAAGCTGCGCTGGGGTAGGGGCACAGAATGGACAGATAGCTGGACGCGGGGGTGTCCCTGCTTCTCCGTTTATTAACAAGCAGCCTTCGTTTAAAAAAAAAAAACAAAAACAAAAACAAAACAAAAAAAACACAAAAAAAAAACAACAAAACAAACAAAAAAAACCCCACAAACACAGACATACAGACAGGCAGAGGCGGCCCGGTGGGGCCGGGGGCCGCCCACCCATGGTTTGTTTGGTTCCTGACACCAGAGAGGTTCAAGTAGCCGAAAAAGTTCAAGTTCACCATAAGGCACTTTAAAGCCATGACGGAAGCGGAGCTTCCCCAGCCCCATCACCCCTCCCGGCACCCCATGGCAAGGGACAGATGTGGGGGCCGGGTAGCGCTGGCGGGTGGCAGCAGAGGGGCCGGGGGAGGGAATATATTACATAATCTTTTTAAATATAGATAAAACTCTTATTGTAGACAAATAGTGCCGGTCCCCTACTCCCCCGGGGAGACTGCGCCCTGCGAGGAGCATGTGCAAAGGGCAGAGGGGTGACCGCGGGGGCCTGGCCACCCCAGGGAGGTGGGTCCCACAGGGCCAGGGGGTTTCGGAAGGGGGACGGGGCCGGGGAGGGGCCGGAGCTGCCCCGCACCCGGGTGGGCTCACCCGAATAGTGCAACCAAGAGAAAGCAGCCGGGAGTGCAGGGGCGAGGGGGGCTCGCCGGGGGGGGGGGGGGCTCGGGGGGGGGGCTGCTCGGAGTGGGGAGAGGAGGACAAGCTATGCACAGCGCGGGGCAGTTCATCCCCCCACACTGGGGAGAGTAAGGAGGGCTCTCCCCAGCTGGGGGGTCTCGGCCCATGGGTGCCCCTGCCCGGTCCTGGCATCCACGGGGTTTGGTGAGGGGACACCCAAGTTCCAGTCCTCCCTACACCCACCTGGGCATCATCAGGTGGGCCCGGGCACGGCAGAAAGTGGTAGGGACCCCCCACCCCCTTGTGCAAATCGAAGAGGGGGTTTCCCCCTTTGCATAACTGGGAATGAACCGTGACGGGAAAAACGGGAACAGAAACCCGGGTGGGCACGGCACGGCACGGCATGACGGTCGCCGTTGCATCGGCCCTATGCCGTTTCCACCGGCATAGCGCCATCCGGCTGCGGCCCTTCCTCGCCCTCCGGCTCCTCTTCCTCCTCTTCAGGCTGCCCTGGAGCCCAATAGCGGGCGATGGAGAGGCGCAGCCCCTCCAGCCGCCCGTTGGAGAGGTCGAGGCCGGGGGGCCCAGCGGCCGGTAGGGGGGGCTCGTCGCGGCGGCGGCGGCGGGTCCGCACCTCCAGGCAGTTCTGGCCCTTGAGGTGCCGCTGGAGATGGTCATCCTTGGCGAAGGCCTTGTGGCAGAGGTTGCACTCGTACGGCCGGGCGCCTGTGTGCAGGTGCATGTGGTTCTTCAGGTCATAGCTGTGCAGGAAGCGGGCGCTGCAGTGCTGGCAGGAGTAGGGCCTTTCACCCGTGTGCTTCCGCATGTGGATCTTCAGCTTGTCGTTCCTGGAGTTGGGACACACAAGAAGGTATCAGCACAGGGTAGCCGGCAAACCACCCAGCCACAGCAGGCAGGGCAGTGGTGCTGACAGCCCCGGGGCAGGGATGCTCTGTAGGGGACAGGGGTCCAGGTGCTTGGTGGGCAGGGGACCATTGTGCAGCTGCATAGCTGGGATGCAGCTTGGTGATGCAGAGGAGGTGCAGGAGGAACGCTGCTGGGTATTCTGGGTTGGCCCGGCAGCGCTTACAGAGTGCAGAAGACCCCTCCCAGACCTGCACTACACCGTGCCAGGGCTGGCAGAGGAGGTGCCATTGGAGATGCCATCAGGTAGCAGGTCTGGAGATCTGGCAGCACACAGTACAGAACACCCCACAGACGTGACTGCACCAGCATGGGGGCACTATAGGGGATGGTGCTGCATACCTTGGGTCAGTCCAGCAGCACTCATGAGGTGCAGAAGGCCCCAAGAATACCATTGCACCACGACAGGGCTGCCAGAGGGTGCCACAGAGGATAGCAGTGGGTACCCTGGCTTGGTCCAGAGCACTCATGGGGTGCAGAAGACCCCTTGAACCTGCACAGCATCGGTAGGGCTGGCAGAGGGGTACTGTGGAATATGCCATCGGGTAACCCAGGCTGGCCTGGCAGCACTCAGGGGATGCAGAACACTCCCAGACCATGTCAGGGCTATGGCAAGGCCTCAGCAGAACTGGCAGGAGGAGTACCATGGGGAATGTTATTGGGTACAGTTCACGCAGGCAGGGTCCATCCAGCAGCACTCACCGTGTGAATCGGACCCCGCACACCTGACAGGCGAAGGGCTTCTCACCCGTGTGCGTGCGCATGTGGCGAGGCAGCTTGCCAGCGCCATGGATGACCTTGTGGCAGACTGGGCACTCCTGGGGCATCTGTGAGCGGCGCTTGCGCACCAGCTTGTCAGGGCTATCCAACCCGGGTGCCAGCGACTCATGGTGCAGTGAGCTCAGGTATGCCATCAGGTCAGGGTCGATAGCATCATCGTCAGAGGTGGCCTCCTCAGGGGACAGGGGGGGCTGGTAGGGGAAGGGGAAGGAGTGTGGAGGCAGCTCTTCCTCCTCGGGCAGCTCAAAGCTGTCACAGGGCAGGGGCAGCCCCTCGGGCAGAGGGGGAGAGGGCAGTTGTGGGGGCGGTGGGGGGCTGCCACAGCCCTCAGCCTCAGCAGGCGGCTCCTCGGCATGGTTGTTGAGCCGAGCACCGCGGGCTTGCAGAAACTTGCGGGTCTTCTTGCTGCGACGGGCAGTGGGGCGGGGTGGTGGCGGGGCAGGCACCTCTCCCTCAGGGAGGGCAGCGAAAGCCTCCAGGTAGCGGCGGGCGCGTTCACAGTCGCTGTCATCGGGGCCAGGCGCCTCCAGCCCACTGCCCTGTAGGATCTCCACACAGGCAGCGATGACACAGGGGATCTCCAGCAGCCGGGCAGCACGCAGCACCTCACCCATGTTGGCACTGCTGATGGTCAGTGTGGCTGTGTAGGCAAACTCCAGCAGTGCGCCCAGTGCCTCTGGGCCCACAAAGTCCAGCTCACAGACCTCCTGCCCCGGCCCTGGCCCTGCAAAGAGCTTCTTGAAGTAGCGGCTGGAGGCAGCCAGGACAGCGCGGTGGGTGCGGTACTCCAGCCCCTGCGTCTTGATGGTGACATCGCAGAGCAGCCCCAGCTGCCGCTGCTCGTTCAGGCAGCTCAGCAGCTCACTGCTGTGCTCAGGGAAGGGGATGCCAATGAGGTCGTCCTCTGGGCTGGCCATCTTCCTCACCTGTGGGAAGGATAGGATGCTGCCTGACCGGCGTGTGAACCAGGTGGCAGACAGCACACGGAGGAAACACTGTGGCTGGAACATCACTGTTGCATAGCCAGGGCACAAGGAACCCTCCATGCACACACTGGGTGGCACTGGGGTTTCAGTGGGACATTAAACCGGGACAGGCTCAGGGCCTGTGGTCTGCCCTCAGCCTCCTCCATGCTATGTCGAGGTTGGCGGGCACAGGCCTCCTGCCGCAGCCCCCCGCACTTCCTTCACCAACCCTGGCACCCAGCCACCCGCACCGCCACAGCAAAGGGGGAAATCTCAGCGTGGCACCTTTGAACATCGCCAAGGTGCATCACTTCCTGTGCCAGCCCACCCACCACCCCCTTGGTCCCCCATCAAGGCCAGGCACAGCCACCAGCTCCCAGCACCCCCATCCTGGGAACACAAACCTCACTGGCAGCAGGCGTGGGTGGGCAGGCGAGTACCGGGAAGAGGGCCCTGAGGGCTGGGGGGCCGCCCCGTGGAGCCCAGCCGGGCTGGGAACAGGGGCCACGCTTCCTGCCACCACAGATTAGGATCAGCACCCGTGCCGCCGGTTCCTGCCCCCGCTCCTGGTGGGGACTGCGCCCCCTCCCTCCCCCTGTGCCCCAGCCCGGGGCCACTCCTCACCCAGCCAAGCCCAGTCTGCACCAGTCGGGCCTTTCCCACGCTGCAGCTGGCAGGGCTTGGCTTCAGACCTAAACCCAGCACTGCTGGCACTTGCACAGGGGTCCCCACAGTGCAGCACCAGAGACCCACACATTTCTGTGGAGCCAACACAGGAGGGAGATGGAGCCTTGTGGGAAGGGGGAACCCATGACCCTAACAACCTGCAGGTAGGATGCAGGCAGTAGTGGCAGCTCCAGGGTTGCAACCTGCCCTGCAACACCATGCAGCCAGATGGGGCTACTAGCTGATGCTGGCACAGCCAGATGACATCTGCATGGGAGTCCAGCAACTGCAGCTTGGGGGAGGCAAGGGCTGGCACCAGCACTGCCACGTCGTGGCTCTCTGTGCTGCCAGAGCCATGCCATGCCAAGCCAAGGCATGGAGGATGGCAGCATGTGGCACTGGCCATTGCTGAGTTGTGCCAGCCAATGTTGAGCCATACCAGGCCCATCCACCCCAACCCCACCACAGCATGCCAAGCCACACTGTGCTGTCGGCGGGCAGGCACAGGGGACGTGCCTCCTCTTGCCCATGAAGGGGCGGCACGGCCGACGGCCCCCGGCGCAGGGGCCCATCCCCAAGCCGGCCACTCCCTGTGCTTGGGCAGCCGCCAGCTGGGGCTGCCTCGGCAGGCAGCTGGGAACGGCCCCGGAGCAACTGGCTGCGGAGCCGCCCCAGCCGCTGCCGAGCAGGCCCAACCGGCATGGCAGGCAGCAGCCGCCCCTGAAACTGGGAACTGGGCAGTGCCGACCGCCTGGGATGCTGGCGCCAGCGCCCATGGCCAAGCCCCCACCTTGGCAGGAGTCTGTCCCGCCACTGTCCAGGGTCCCCTCTGCCTGCTGAGGCAGGGGTGAGCGGATTAGTGCTGATTAAACCGTCAGGGCCCTGGGAGCCAACAGGCAGCGACAGCCCCTGGTGGGATTAGGCAGGATTATCTGTGGGGGCAGGATTAGGGGGGTGAGTACCCCATGCCACAGCTTGGGCAGCTGGAGAGGGATGACAGGGACATGGCACCTGCCAAGGGTGGTCCAGATCTCCACAGATCCCCAGGGCTGTCGCAGGCAATGGTCACAGGATGGGGTGGCACCGTGATGTCCTCCGTTGCTGCCTCCCCTAGTGATGGCATGAGAACAGCCTCCCTTCTGCCCCAGTCCCCACAGCAGTTCCAGCCCCACGAGACACCTGGGCACAGGTCATTCACAGGACTCCAATAGCACCCACTGGCACATGTCTGTGGGGGTACCTGGGCACAGGGCAGCAGCTGAGGCCCCGTCATGCCCCAGGGGGTGGCAGGGTGCTCCAAGGAATGGGCACAGCCAGTGGTCTCACCATGTCACAGTGCAGGTGGGCACAACCTCAGTACTGCCAATGCCACAGAACCGACCAGCAGAAGCACGGTGAAGGAGCCGGGACCGTCGTGAGCAGCTGTAGGGCCGGATGCCTGCGGACATGGCTGCAGGGCTGGGGCAGGGTGGGGGTGAGGTGGCAGTGGCGGCAGGCAGGAGGGGGATTTTCCATTGCACCAAACCACCCGTTACGGCTCCTTCGCTGACACCCCCACCTCC